>JARK01001395.1:882973-902006 GCA_000688135.1 Ancylostoma ceylanicum | reverse complement strand
GGGGGGGGGGGGGGAGATTAGACTATGTTCAATTTTATGAAAAGGAAAAGTCCTGGGCTCATGTCCTAAGAACTTTACCCTTTCGGATAAACGCGGTCTAGTGGACATCTAGGGTGGTTTGGAGAATCTGCTATCCATTAAAAACATACGGATATGCGAACCCACTTGTACACCCGCTGTTTTTCTCTGCCACGGGTAAATATACTGGGTACAGGTTCTGATAATACCTCATTCTACCTCAGTATGATCTCATTTCATTTTTACACATTTTTTTGTTGCAGAACTCCTTTGCTTATAATTTTCAATTTTATGTGCCAGTTTTAGCTTTAAAAAAGTAATATTATATAGTACTCCTTTTTTTGGTTAACAAAGCACCAGCTTACGCCTATGGTTTCTCGTTTAAAGTGAGTTTCTTAAGAGGAAAACCTGCTTCTACGTGTCTTCAATCTTTCATTACTCTTTCTCTTTTTCTGGATGTTTTTTTCGGATTTTTTAAATATTTTTTTTTGTTTTTCCCCAAACTTCCTCTTTCTCCAAACTCCTGAATCTCCTTTCCCACTTATTTTGTTCTTATTTCCTTACCATTCTATCTCCTTCAAAGTTTCGGATTGTTCGCAGCTCTGAGCATTTTCCGCCCTACTAAATCCACGTTTTAGACCCTGCACTTGTTACTATGATTTCTTGCCCGAATCCAGGTCAAGCTATTGCAAATAGAACATCTTTCCCTAATTCTTCTAGTGCCAACTCATTCATAACCTCCAGAATCCATCATCAGAATTTTCCTGGAGTCTTTACCCTCTTCTCGCTACCCAACTTCCTCCCTCATTGTCACTGTGGCCAGCAATTTATTAAAGAGCAACGGACTCCCTCCCCCCCTCACCAATGAGCTTTATGACTATTCATTGGAGGCACCGAACACACAGTGTCCCTGTGTGAGAGTGATGGAAGAAACGTGTGTGGACTGCTTGCACATTCATGAATTCCCACTGTATCTATTCAGATTTATGTTTATTGCTCGTTAATGCCATGATTCCCAGCGCACGGCTTCTGTGTTTGGGAAATGATACATACGGTTTGGTTCCGCGAGTGAATTGTGACGTTTCGGGAATTTCCAGTGTGGATCTTGACGGGTTTTCGCTTTTCCATTCACTTTTTGGACGATCCATTTCATGGGGTTCTTCGTCTGTTTGTCTTTCGAGATAAGGGATTGGGGATTTTCGAAGAAGCCATTAGATCCATCATCCGTATGGGCGATTCCATGACTAGGATCGAAATTTCAACATTTAATTCACTCCATTCGCTTAATAAAGAGAAAAACAAAGAATCGAATGGTTTAGTGTTAAGCTTCCGTTTTCTTACTATTTTTGAAATCGGTTCAATTATTCGATTGTTTGAAAAAAGAATCCTTTACGTCCCCACCAATCTCTCCTCCGATGCTACGGCTCTTCCTCCTTCTCTCTCTGCTTCTCTCTCTTCGATTTGAATTGAACCTTCAAGGTTTTACTTTTCAAAAAAGTGAACATTCGAGTTCAAATTCATCTTCTACACTATCCGGTTCTAATTGTAAGTAAGGTGTTGACTAGTCGAAAATCGAATAAATTTACTTAATTTGACTAAAAATTTGAAGGCCTTTCAAAAAATCGAATATTCCAGAAAAACACAGCTTCACAGTCGCTGGTTCCATCTTTTGAACTAATGCTGAATTTACGTTTTTGGGCCGGATGCACCATTGCGATTACCCATGATGAATATGTTAACCTGCATAAATTTACCCTTCACCTGGTACCAATCAACATCTATAGAGACTTCACGTAATTTACATGGGAGGAGCACATGAAAAATAAGTATGTTTACCCATACATGACGTTATTCATGCCCCGCAGCTACCCGTGGACATAGGGTCACACATCCTTCCAGTTATGCATCCGGGAATCGGAATACTTACAGCACTCTTTTTTTCTTGCAACTGCAGAGCTTTGATTTACATTGTGTCAGCTTGATACTGATTCTTTAATTATAGTCTCGGGCCGCATGCACACTGAAATTACCACTGAAATTACCCGGGGTAAACGTACTAATGGCACCGTTAACGACGGGGAAATTTGAGGGGTGTTAGTGCGTTTACCCGGGGTAATCTCAATGATGCGCTGTAGACCCCCGTAAAGAGGACCCGCTCGCACGGGTCGAGCCAACTAGCACGCGACGCTCTGATAATTTGCGTTTCCTTATGTCTCAAATATATGCTCTCACACCGCTTGTCCGAACAGTTGATGTGGCGCGTGCGAGCGGGTCCACTGTGCTGAAATCTGTTGTAATTCTTGCATGTTGGATTACTCAGACGACAAAACCAATTGTGCTCCAGGTTGCCCAGGGTAAAAGTGTTGCCGACCGCGTTAACAGCGGGTGAATTTGAGGGTTGTTGATAGGTTTACCCTGGGTAATCTCAACATCTGTGTGGAGGACCTGCTCGCACGCGTCGAACCAACTAAGATGCGCTACTCTGATTGCCTGCGCTTTCACACATTCCATTCTTCTCACCCCGCTTCCTGTTCAAACCTATCCAAACAGCTGATGCGACGCGTGCAAGCGGGTCCGCTGTGCTGAAATCACATGTAGTTCGTGCTGCTTGAACCGTTGAAGCGAGAGAAAACCAATTTTCTCTCTGGATTAAGGATAAACATTTGTCGCTTTTCTGTTGCTTTTTACAACTTCTGTTAGTCTTGTACAATAATCGTCTACCATTATCACTATATACAGGGTGGGCCATACATAAGTAGTTGTACCACTTTTTTCCTGGGACTCTTTGATTAATTGATTAAATTAGAGTTAGATTTTTAGGATCAGCTGTTCTCCTTACTTCCTAGCAGACATCTGTTTTGGTGCACTCACATTTTGTTTTTGAAATTGCCTTCCTTCGCAAAAATCCCTCAAAAATACCCTTTTCTACTAAAAAACCTTTGCTTTAACTTACTGCCCTCAGATTTGAAAGAAAAAATCTATGCCCTCAAAAATATGGAATTTTGAAACAATTCAAGGACTGAGTTCGCATTCTAGCTATCCAATACTCGAAGAATTTTGAATAGTTGAGTTATTCGATGAATTCGGCGTCGCCAATATCGAATCGAGTCCAGTATCCATCTAACCATGCTCCTGTGGACATACCCCGTTGTCCAACGATTCCCTCCGACGTCTGCATTGTTAAAATAGCAGTAACCTTTGACTTTTTGTCATGTCACAGCCGGCATTACTAGAATTACAACTGTTTCCGTGTTAAACAACAGCCATCACTGATGCTTCAGTGCCAGTTACCTGCAAGTTGTAAAATCAGTCGCAGTTGCTGCTTGTTCGACTGGAAAACGTCGGTCTAATGTGCATTTTATGATTATGTTAGTACTTGATTGACCAGAGCAGCTATTACACACATTTGCCTTATCAAAAACGCCACTTCCATTTTTTAAACTCAATTCCCTTTCTGTAATTTCAATTTCAATTCGTGATTTCTTATACAAAAGTAGTGGACTCGTTTTCATTCTAACTCAATAGGGCGTCTGTACAAATTTCTGTAGGATAATTTTCTCTTTGGATGGAAAGTCCAAGAAAAGCAACATCAATCTTCTGTGTTTACCTTGTTTATTCTTGAACTACTTTGTGTAGTTTATTTCAAACACGACGATAGTTAAGTGCTCGTGCATATTAACTGGTTTTCTCTTCAACCTCTCCGATTCTTGCACACTTTCCCAACACCGGTGTTTGTGGGAGTTTTCCGAGGGCAAACTATGGGATAGGTTAGCCACCACTGGTTCGAAATCCATCGCGGGTTCCTCTTTGGCACGACGACGTCAGAATAGGTGCTCGTGTAAAATATTTTGAACATTTTCTTTGGAATGTCAGTTTTGATTTTTTTACGGAAGACCGAAATCATCTTCTGTAAATTTAGAGTACCCTAGGCATACGTTCTGTTATCAACTTCCCCCAATGGTGGAATTTATGAAGTTTTCCGCTAAAACTGTGACCCAACCGCCCTCTTATGCCGGATGAGTTCTCCGGATATATCCAGTGGATATATCCAGCATTCACATCCTATCTCATTCAGAGTTGACAATTTTCAGTAGGGAAAGGGAAACACATTGCATCTTGCTCGGCAAACTCGGCCACTCTTGGTGAGCGGGAAGCTCTGGATCTTTCCGGGAATGTTGGCGAATCACATCAGTTCTATTTCTCCGTCCATATAATGATAGTCGTCAATTTTATGCAATATATTTATGCAAATTAGCACCAAGTAGTAATTTCCACGAGATTCCTTGTCGAAATATAATATGTATACATTTTTTAGACATAGAGGGCACCAAAACAGAAAATCTTAGCGATGATGAGAAGAGAGGTGACGGGAAGGTAAATGAACGTTCAGTAAGAGGAATAGTGCCTAAAAACGGAAGCCAGAGTTTTCCTGTGATTTTCTATTCACTATTTTGCTCTATTTCACTATATTCTGGTACTAGTAGATGAACATGAACCAGTGTTAGTGGATACATCCACCAAGAGGGGTGAAAAACCTTTCTTCATAGTGTTTTTACCCTACTCGTCCTCCCAATTTTCGTACAGACCCTAGCCCCCAGCCAGACCCTCCAGGCAGAGGTTTTAAAGCAGTATAGCGGGTTTTCTTGCCACCGACGTCCTCAAGGCTTCAGCATTCACGAAAAGAACCATGACAAATTGACGAGAACGCCGCCGCACCTGATTGATCGTGCAGATTTCAGGCGGCTAATTCCCAGCCGGTTTTTGCTGCGTTTCTGCTGCAAATTGCGCCGCAGGAGCCGCCGGCATTTTGCGGGAAAAACGCTGGCACAATGCGCTGGTTGCCAAGTTATTCAGGTGAACTTGTGCGTGAAGAAGCCGTTCAGCAGGTGGTTCGTTCGTTCGTCATTCAGCGACGGACGGACGTATTCCACAGCCGCACAGCGCTCGAACAACTGGTTACGCCTTCGATAATACCTCTGTACTGCCGGCGCGCGCTATTCATCTTTTTACCATGCGTTCTTTGCCGGGAATATCATTGTGTGCTTTGTCCGAGTCCTGTTCACTGGCGCTCGGCGCTAAGTCCGGAAACGAGTTTATCAATTCTGGAAAGTTCGCGGCAGCCGATTTGCAATTTGCCGCGTTTTCTCGCGAATTCTCACTGATTCCTCAAGGTCGTGAGGGTTCACAGCACCTCAATGCAGAGATAATAAAAACTCAAGAGCCTCTTCGAAATGTGCTTTTATTGAAGAAGTTCGTAGCGCCAAGAGTGCTACTTTAACCGGACAAGTGCGGTTTTTCTCGTGATTTTTTATGCTTCTGGATTATTCGAGAACTTCCTTTCGAAAACGTTGCTTAGAGTTTCACTGCTGCTATGGATATTTTAACACATTAAGAAAATATTTATTTTTATCTATTTATGCATTTCAAAGTGCGCCATCAACAGAAGTTTGAATGAAAATTGATTGAAACAAACTCAAACAATGAAATAAACAAAATTTAATAAAATCAATTGAAAAACAGCAATAACGGCAACAAAAATATTGTCGTTTCTAGAAGAAAATCCCTAATTTTCCGTACATGGCCCAATTAGAAGGGAGAAAGGGGCAATTCCTGGATTCTGTGTGTTTGAAATGTGAGATTCGAGTGGCTCTCTCCCTAAATTTTACTCTTGTTCTACTGGTAACCATCTGGCTTCTGATATTTCCTGGATTCCGGTGAAGTTTTCGGAAAAAAAAATCAAGCTTTTCCATCTCTACTTCAAGCAGGGACGGGAGCAATACAGGTTTACATACATTACAGGTTTTTTTCAATTTTATATTTTTTTCGACAGAAGTTTGAGCACCACTGGTTACTCTGGGCCCGGATGCATTACTGGAAGGGTGGGTAATCTCACACCCATGGGTAAACATGAGATTGGTGTCAGGTAAAGGGTAAATTCGGGTACGTTAACACGTTTGGGTGATCTCAATGATGCATCCGAGCATTGTGAAGAGCAGTGACCATACATCGACATCAGCTGTAGGTGCCTTGAGCAGATATGGTTATTTACTCGTTATTTACTTGCTTGGCTACCTATTTAATTCACCTACTTGTTTACCTATGTTTACCTACTTGTTTAAAAAATTCTTAAGATCTAGGTTTCCTACCTAAACGATACAGGATGTTTACATAAGTGTTTCGACCTACCAGCGCCCCATGATATGCATGTTGACACTCTCACTCCCTGCGCATCTTCACATTTCTTTGATATGTTCTCACAATCGATCGATTGTGTGGTGCGACGCTGCGAACGGGTCCAGACTACTGAAATATGTGGACCAAAAACCTTTCCGGCGGTTTTTCTGTTCGAGTTTCAGCGAGGAATTTTCAAGAAATTTTCGACGGTGACACCCCAAACACTCTTCGGAAAGCTTTCCAATCCAGAAAAAAACCTTGAAAAAGATTTATTTTTTTAGTTTTTGTGCTGTATTACCTACTCATTACCTGTTCTCAATAACCTTGATGTGAACATTCAAAATGCGAACAATAAATAAATAAATTTTCCTTTTTAGAATGATTTTTCCTACTATTTTATCGCTTTAATTGGATGCTCTTCTGTACTTGTTTGGCGCACCTAATCGCGCATTTGATCAAATAAGTAAATAAATAAATAAATAAATGAATAAATAAATAAATAATATGTAAACTGTTGAGATAGCGGCAACAGTTGTAAATTAGTGAAATTTCTTGAACATTCCTCGAAGTGGAATTTCGCTCCCGTTTGTGGATTCTAATTTTCAAACTCCTCCCTCCCCAGCAAATATTTTTCACGGCTGCTAATGTGCGAATGCATAGAAGGAAGGCAATTATTCAAATAGCTTTATTGTTTTCACTGCGTCACTGTGTTTCACATGCTATTTCGCGGCTGAAATGTAGCATTCGGCACAGCTGTCGAACCGGTCGAATGCCCGTAATTGCATCTGTTGCGGAATACCGTGAAGACGGTCTGAGGGGGGGGGGGGGGGGAATTTGAGTAGCCGCCGCTTGGGGGCGGAATCATGGACAATTTAATTTTTTTACTGAGCTGAAATGGGAAGCTTATGGAAATACTGTTTGGAGAATTTCCGGGGTAATATTTTTCCAGGGTTACCCCTAAAGTTGAGCTTCCTGGATCTTCTCCTCATTCTAGCCCTATTATGACTTCGTATACAATATTTGCTGCACATCATTGTGGTGGATTGGATGGGTATGTAGAAAATTATCCCAAAAATCCATGGATATATCAGGAAAACTCGTTAGTAAGTAGTACAATCCCTAATCTACTTGTACTGCTACAATCCCAATCAATTATTATTGAGTTCCATAGCAGTGGGCACTCGCATCCGAGCGTCCATTCTCTCATGGACATCGCGTCGCGTCCTGAAAGTAAGACGCTCGGTGGCGTGGGAAACTCGTCCGAATACTGGTTGACTCGTGGGGCGATTGACTGAGTGAATGATGAGTTGCGGTGACATGCATCGTCGTCGTGCGCGCACAGTCACAGTTTTTCCGGGTTTTCGTGTGATTTTCTCAGACACTGCACAATGTCAGCAGCAACTGCCGGCTGGACAACTAGCACAAAATGCAGGCTTTACAATGCTTCGAGGACATCTATTTTTATATATTCTTCTATGTGTTTTGTTTTTTAGTTGGCATCTAGGATTTCCTTATGCTCTGCTGTTTCTCGAGGAAAAGTGAGAAAAGGTCATTTTTGTACGGGGATCCAAACTAATAGTCCCTTGTTCATTTTGACCTTCATCTATGCAAACCAATTTTGACTGGTCTTCTTGAGGCTACTTAGTGAAAAAGGGGGAGTGATCGAAACAAAAATGGTAGAAAAAGTGTGGAAAATACAAAGAATAGGTAAAAATCCCAAAGAAGTCCGAAAATTGTTCAAAACTGTAAAAGTACTACTTGGAGTGCGTTGTAAAATTGTGTACTTCATGAAAGTAATGAGTGTTGTGAAAAATGTGGATAATAGACATGCGAGAAAGGATTTTGAGAGCTTTAGGAGTTTTTCTACCATATTTATTAGAGTTATTAGACTAATTTTTCTTAATCAGTTATCGATTTTTCTTAATCATTGTTGGAATTATTAGACCAAGTTTTAAGTTACTAGAATTACTAGACTAATTTTTTCAGTCAATTATCGGTTTTTCTTAATCATTGTTGGAATTACTAGGCTATATTTTGAGAACTTTTAAGTGCCACAGTAAAACCCAAGGTCGTTGGATTTGTGGAGATTTTGAGGGAAATAGGATAAATGGTGCCAGGATAACTCGTGCCAGGATAACCAAGTGATTGAACGACCGTTAGCTCTTGGGATAGAGGGTTAACTGATCAAACTTTCGTTTTCCTGGAAAAATCTAATTTTCAGAGAATTTGGATTGTCCTAGTTTTCCAGGGGAAGAGGTTTGAATGGGAATGCAAAAACGTTTTATGGAACCTCGGAAATTATCTTAATAAAAAAGACGAATCTAAGATATAGCTAAAAAGAGTTTTATAGCTCAAAAGATTGCAGTTACAATTATTTATTCCTTATCGCTCATACATAAGTTACGTGTTCCCGATTTTTTAGCGAAAAATCTCGAAGAACCGGCACAATCAAACAAATCCATCCATCTTCCAAACCACTCCTTCTTCTGTGTAGTATGCTGTCAGTTGCATTTTGAGCCCACGTGATTTCTGGTGGAAATCAGCCTATCCTTTTTTATTCTCTCCCCTTCCTTATACATCAGCTTTTTCTGGGAATTCTCTAGGAAACCTCTGGATCTCCAGAGGTGCTGCGGCGTTGTACAAAAACCGTCGATTACATTCTTTCATCTTGGTAGACATACGTGATCATTCCAGGTCCAAGCACTCAGGAAAAAATTGCCAAGGTGTAAGGGCCATCCCGTAACGCGATGCCTGTAAAATCCAGTGGATATTCCAAGTTTCTGGACTTAGTAGAATTTTACAGGAACATCTTTTTCCTCTTCGTAGGCCTATTTTCTCGTTTTCTTTTCGAATTTTCTTCTCACCTGACTTGTCAACTGATACAATCTAACGTTCCTGCGCCTATTTTTACGAACGTTCCTGGTACTGTTTTGGCCTTTCCGCACTCCTGAAGGGGACGAGTTTCCGGATTAAAATGGATGAATTTTGTAGAAATTAGCTGTTAGCCACCATTACCCACTCTGGACGAACGGGAAGTCTATATCTTCCCGGCAACCTTCATGAATACGGGCATAGGAATCCCACTGGTTTCCCACACTCTGTCTCTGCCATCTCTATGCGTTAGTACACAACAGCGACTATAGATTTATATAGTTTTATTTACCTTTTCCAACCTTTCTTCATCCCATTTCATCTACCTCCCCAGCCATCTCATTTCCCCAATCTGGTTTCCAATCTTTCCCCTATCATCCTCCTCTTCCTCCGCGTCGCTTTAATTCCAGGCAGTAGCCATCGCGGCAAAGATAAGAGTGTCCATCGGGAGACTTTCTCCGGCGCCTCGCGCCCCCGGCCCCGCCCACCGGGGCATCCCTCCGCTCCGAGGCCCCGCCCACATTGTCGCATCCACGCCGTTCGACACCAAAAGACTCACGGGGCGGGGTGGTCATCAGCAGTTAGCCGCCACTGACACGAGAGTTCTGCCACACGAGCGACGCTGAAATTCTGCTATGTGACAAGGCGCCTTAATGACGCGTCTACTACCTCATTACCTAGAATTTCTAGTGATTTTGCTACCTATTGCGTGGACAGGTAATTTTTTACTATTTTCTTGAGTACTTTCCTTGAACGCTTTTGCTTGGACTGTTCTTGCTTCGAAAGAAGCATTTTTGGCAGCTTCAAATTTCTCTTTTCCTAGTTTCGCCACTTCCTTGATTTTTTACCATCATTTTTTGCATGAATGAAACAACCATACAGCTTTCCACCGCAGGAGGTCATCCTATTCTTAGAACTGCGTTTGTTTCCTCTTTTTTTTTGGCATTTTTATCCAATTTTACTTCGCTTGAACTTGCTGAATGGAGGAATTAATGTACTACTTTCTGGCTCGGACTATTTCTAAATTTCGATATTTCAAAGATATCCATGTCGCTCTCCTGGAAGAATAGCTGAGGCCACTTGTTTGATCCCAATTGACCTGCCAAATCCTCGAGAAACCTCATTCTGACGCTGAGTTGCATGTATGTCATACCACTATGGACATATGTCAATTTCAATTACTGCATTACTATTACTATTTGAATCCCCTGAAATGAAGCGTTGGGTTGAGTAGATCAAGATCCTTGCCGTCGCCGTTAGCCGGATATTTTTGGCGCATTTTTCAAAATGATTTTGCTTCAGATTTGAGCATATTCAGTGTTAAACCATATTGAGTAACTCTGTAATGTCCTTCGAGTTTCTTGTTACAGCTTTCCGCCTTTTTTCATGTCATCTGTCTCGCCTATCTCCAGTGATAGCAACTACCAGTATTTACCAAATGGACCCTGATATCCAGTGAACTTTTCCAGACATCCTAACCTGAAATTTTCTTCTGACCTCTTTATCTCGGCTTGATTGGCATAATAATCGTATGAGGTTGTCCCAAAAATAATGGCCGCAACCAAGAGAATTTGAAACTTCATAACTCCACCAAATTAGGAGCTAGGTAGACAATTCCTGAACGAAGAGAAAGCACAAGGCGGGCGCCATTTATATCCTAGGATCACCTTGTCATACAATCGTTACCGTAATTTTTACAGCTATGCACCTTGCGTAGCTCAGCTTCAATGCGGTCATTATTTATGGGACAACCTAATATTACTGTCCCGTATACGACGTGCTCCTTCCCCTCATTAAAATGGACTAAATTTAACTTCTCTGCATTTTTTGCTATAATAATATTCCACTCCAACCATTCACTACACTAAATGACTAGTCTAAGTGCGGTTATTTTGCCATTGGACCTATTGGTCTAATGAGGATCAACTAATTGATTCATCTAGGATAATTTATCCTTCTGATCAAAATCAAAAATCAATACAAAATAAAAATCCGAGTGAAACATACCATAGAAGAAGTGGTACGAGAAGAAGTCTTCCTAGAATATTCCAGAATTTTTCCAAAACAGTCGGTTTCCAAAGACATGAAATTTCTCATTTCAACAAAGCATGTCGCCGACAGTATTTGAGTCCACGCAGTGTGAGAGCAAAAAAAAATTTTTGGTAAGCGCGAATGCCCGAAATTGTGAAAAATCTCGCTCTAATCTTCCAGTGATTTTGGTGCCGAGCCCAGTGAAATTTGCCGTTCTTGGCCCTTCTCAGCAGAACCCAGCAAAAAGTGGGCGGTCCTCGGACGGAAGCCCTGGCGGCGGCGACGTCCGCGCGGTGGCCATTTACTGCCACCATGACTAAGTATCGCTGTGGTCCGCCGATGTGTTTCTCTCTCATCACCCGTTCGTTCCCTTTGCTGCCGCTGTATGTCTCTGTGCCAGTGTTGGTAGCATCCATAAGTATTGATCGATAGGGGGAGCGAATTAAAGCGAACAATTTATTCGTGCACTTCTTGTCCTTCTATGGGGTCAACCAGCCGCTCGGTGACCGAACCTTTTCGGTTATGGACGAGTTCGTGAATTTATGCAATCTGGGATTTATTGCGGGAATTCGCGCTGTTTGTCCGATGATTTACGTGGTTTTGCAAAATTTTCGTGGCGTGCTCGTAAATTCAAAGATTATCGGAGTTCTTCTTATCAGTCGTAAATTCTAGGGAGTTATCCGGAAGTCCGCGAAATAACGGCTTATTTTTCTGGAAAAAGTAGGTTGAATAAATTTGCGATATATGGGCCTCTAATGTTATGACAGGCTCTTTTCTGGATTTTTCATTTTTTTTCCGGGGAATTTCCCTGCTACTAAAGTAGAACTGCATCAGTATCAATGTTACTGAATCCGTTCTGAGCTATCTAAACCTATTTTCATCCCAAAGCGGAACCTTAGCTATTTTTCCTTCCGAATTTAGAGGCGGCTAAACTGCAGGCAAAGCACTTGTCTCTACAAATTCACGTCAAACATGATATGATCAGCATGTGCAGCGTGACCGGTCTGCCAATTTGCTTGACGGTACTATGAGAACTTGTGGCGGGCTGCGTTCCTTGTTCAGAATTTAGTGCATATACTCTTACTTCAGCAACTGATCTTACTGATTTTCTATGGCTCGCAAATCCAGATTACTTTAATCGGCTCACATTCCCAGCAGTGCAAAGGCTTCCTTGTTCAGCTTCATATGATCATATCCAGATTAAAGGCACTTTTCTGCAGTGATAGTGGTTTTTTTATCCCGACATCAACTTAATTCTGGGCTATGAATATATCCTGAAAAATGTGGATAAGATAGGAGCGTGGATATTCGTTGTATTCTTCTCAGTCTGCTCCTGTTTAAAACTTGCCGCCTAGTTTTGAAGCTATTTCGCCTGTAGTAGTGCATATTCCTGGATGCTCTCGGGATGTTCTCTTCTAATAGCCCTCTAGAAGCAGACGAGTTTCCCGGGTAGAAGCAAGTAGATCCTTGGCGATTGCTCCTCCTCAACCAGTAGCAACTAATGGTCGTAGAAGTTGTCAAATCTGCCACATTTCTCTGTGGAAACTCGTCCGCTCTGGGCCTGGATTTATGAAACGATCACAAAGCAAACCAACGATTGTTACTGCAATTGGTCAGCCTATAGAATACGTAGTATCAAGAGGCGCAGGAAGTTAGATTTGGTTGCAGGCCTGGATTCCTCTCTTTATGAGTTCACGAAACCTAACCCTGGATGAGCAGGAAGCTGAGGGCTTCCCCAGGGTTGCACGGATCCCGGTACTAAGATCTAGGCTCTTCCGCCCTTTGATTTTTTTGCTCGAATTGATGCACCTATCGATCTAACTACCGAAAATTTGGATTACTTTGTCCTGATGGCCTTCCCTTATTCCCATCCTCAGTATAAGGTATGACTACGAAGGGGAAAATTGGGCCTTTTTTGCTTTTTCTTATTTTTCTAGTTGAAATTTTAGCAGTCAACCATCCATTGTTCATGCCCTGTCTATTTCTTTCTTTCTTTCTTTCTTCCTTTCTTACTTTCTCTCCCTCCCTACGCGATAACCTAATTCTCCTCTTTTTTAAGTCTCACTAGTTTTATTTAGTAGATTGTGCTCTAACCTAAGATATGTTTTTTTCTATGAACTGTGCACTTTACCAAAGATTATCGATCGATCCCTTTTTTCAGTGATGGAGGAGGTGGTGTTAATCGAGCAACCTCAATCTGGTCACGTCATCAAGTCACGACCGTATCGTTTATCATGCAAAGCGGTGAATGCGCGAAAAATCCGATTTAAATGCAATAATAAATGGGTGAGTGTTTTGATTTCTAATCAATATATCCATTATTTGTGAATGTCCTCTGCAGTAGCTTTCACTGTCGTTGGCAAGAACTTTGCATACTACTGGACCCGATCCAAGAAAAAGGGGCAAAACCTCATCCAGGAAGCGTGAGGGGTTAGATGATGCTGCTTTTCTGTATTATTAGCTTGCATCAAAAAGGGGAGAGGGTCTAAGTCTCAGGATTGCTCGTCAAGTAGAGCACTATTTCTGCAACTGCACCAACTACGAGGAATGACCATGACTTTTGAAAAAAAGTGCCTTTCTTAGGGCCTGATCTTTGCTGCATAAATGGACATTTTACTCTAGTTTTCGTGTCTTTTCTATAAAGTAAAGCATGGAAAAAGTGTAAGAAACTGAGAAAGAAAGAAAAAAGTGAGAAAGTGACGATTTTCCCGCGTTTTTTCACTGCCCTACGTCTGTAACCCAAGCCCTGTTCTCTGTTTCGCGCGCACACGTCTCCCCAACACCTTCCGTTCGGTGTTTTTGTCGCCTGCGCGGTAATAAAATGCTCCGGGGAGGTCTTGGAGTGCTGGGAAAAAATCGCTTCATCGCGCCTGCCTTTGAGTATTACACTGCAGCGTCGCACACTCTGGAAGTTTGCGTTCAATTTGGCAGTGTTCCGTGGAAAACAGTACGCTTAGTGAGGGTCCTTTAGTAAGCCAGGCGGTATTTGGTGCAATATGGGTTAAACAAGTGGGTATATTTTTGCGCCGCCAACAACAAAATATTAATATTTCAATGAACATACAATATTAACAAGCATAGCATTATTACTACGTCATATTATTTACTTTTACTACTATTATTATATATTAGATCATTACTACTACTATATATTAGATTACTATCATTACTACTATCATATATTAGATTACTACTACAGGGTGGTCCACATGAAGTGTGACGGGCCGAAGAAAATCAATTTTTGGACGTTTTTACTGCTTTTTCGTGGTTTTTCACTGTGTTATTCGTTTCTTCCGTGTTTTTTAGCCCTATAGGGACCAGTCTTGTCCACTGTTTTTATATAAAGGTGGCATCGCTTGAGGATCACACAGCAGTAGTCGCCATGCAAAAACGCGGGTCGTCAGTTTCCGAGGTCTCGAAGACGCTCAAACTGCACCGGGAGCAAGTACATCGGGTCATAAGCAGTTTCGGAGATACTGGAGGGATTGAAAATTGTCTGAGTGGAAGACCTGATCAAACTGCGATGACCCCTATCCTTCGAAACGCCGTCGAAAGCAAACTGCGGCGAAATCCTGAAAGAAGCATCAGACAGTTGGCCAAGAATCACAAAATAAGTCGTTCAACCATTCGAGGACTGATCAGAGTTGGTCTAGAGTTGTATCCTACAAAATCGCCAAAAGACAACGCCTCAGAGACGATATGAAGGCCTCCTGATTAGAAAAATGCAGAAAGGTGATGACCGTTGCGCGCGGTGACAAGCTCGGCCGAATTCCCTTCACGGACGAAGGGATAATCACTTTGGAATGCGCTGAATCAGCTTGAACTTTTGTCGAAGGAATCTCCAAGAGCCGTCAAGGTTGAAAAAACTCTTTTCTGAGAATCAGTGATGGTGTGGGGTGGAATATCGGATTTGGGCAAGACTAAGCTGGTTTTTGTCCAACAAGGGGTTGAAATTTATGTCGAACTTCATTTGAAACAGATCCTCGAGTATGCGGTGATTCCTTGGACCGAATAGAATGCTATGGATATCAAGTGGGCCTTTCACCAAGATTTGGCACCTGCTCACGGCGAAAAGAAGGCAATGGAGTGCTGTGGGAGCAATCTTCCGTGTTTCTGGACGAAGGATGTTTGGCCATCAAACTCACCCGATCTCAGCCCTCTGGATATCGCTGCCTAATCTATCTTAGAGCAAAAAGTCTGCTCTTTCAAACACAGGTTATTAAATTCACAGGAGACAGCCCACGTGGTTGCTTGAGACCGAATTTCGCCGGAAATGGTAGCGCGCATTCTCAAGAGTTTGTGGAAGAGATCGGACGCTTGTATCAAGGCTAAAGGAGGTCATTTCGAAAGTGGTCTGAGATATGTTGTAGAGAATTTTTTTGTCATCTAAATAAATGGAAACAGTTCTCATTTGGTTTGATTCCTGTGAAGTTATGGGTAGTTTTTCCCGTCACACTTCATGTGGACCACCCTGTATGTATATTATCGTGTAAGTAGTAGTAATATAATATTCAATAGTAGTAATGGTAGTTGATCATTATTGCAATAAAATTATAGTATTAGCAATTCATAGTATTATTAATACACCATATTATTGCGCCATACCGTTACTGCCATCATTATATATATTGGGTTACTGTTATTACTATTACTATGTATTAGATTACTACCATGTATATTATTACGAGTGTAGTAACAACATAACATATAATAGTAGTAATAGTAGTATATTATTATTCCAATAAAATTACAACTTTACCAAATCATAGTATCATTACTACATCATATTATTGCACCATATCGTTGTTACTTTTATTATATATTAGATTTATATAGGACTACTACCATTTCTATTATTATATATTACATTACTACTATGTATATTACTGTGCAAGTAGTAATAAAATAATATACAATGATAGTAATAGTAATATATCATTACTCCAATAAAATTACAGTATTAGCAAATCATAGTATCATTACTACACCATATTATTGCGCCATACTGTTATTATTATATATCAGACTACCATCATTACTATTATTACTATTATTATGTACTAAACTGCTATCATTACTGTTATTATATATTAGATTAGTGCTGTGTATATTATCACGAGTGTAGTAATAATATAATATATAGTAGTAGTAATGGTAGTATATCATTATTCCAATAAAGTTACAGCATTAGCAAATCATAGTATTATTACTACACCGTATTATTGCACCATACCGTTAATATACTATTACCATTACTATTACTATATATTATGTTATATCATTACTACATAGACTATTACGTCAATGTCTTCAAATGTGACTAGTAACACTAAAAAAAGTGCTCTGTTCTTCAGCGTTCTCCAGGATGTCACGACACTGTGCGTGTCCATCCATAAATACCCTGGCTACTCGTGGGTTCCTCTCTGACCTGAGTACCCGACTCTCAATGCGCCTTCTGTGTATATGTAATTGCGCAAGCGCCGAGCTCACTCGTAACCGGATACCGAAACTCCTCTTGACACGTTTCCTCACGTTTCTACTGGGACTTCCTTGTTCCCTGCGTACAGTACATCGTTGTGACGTCATCACATTGGGATTGGGTCAGGTACTTAGCCATGGAGCTGGGTTTGTCTCAGGGGCTCCGGGAGCTGTATTTTTGGTCTGAGGCCTGATGAATTACTGGGATTACCTATGGTAAGTGTGGTAACGCCTCCAGGTTTGACCATTATTGACACTGGCGAACACGTTTACCCAGGGTAATCTCCATGATGCATCCAACCCTGGTCATAGGTGGAGGATATTAATATTTTGATTGGTATTTGCACCAAATTTGCATGGATTTGGCTTGCGGAGGGTTTCTGCATGAGATTTTAACAGGTTTAACCGTGCTGTACCAGTAAACATGTTGGAACATGTCAGAACTTGATTCTGCATTGGTTTTGCATGAAAAGTGCATCAGTTATTTCTGATGGATGCAGCGTTCGGTTAAATACAGAGATTCTGGAAAACCTGTACAGCTATTTAAAGAGAAATTTTTTTATATCACTGAGTACTTGAAAAAATTTCTCTCAGGGGAGCGAGAAGATGGAGGAAACCCTACTTTCACAGGTGGTCCTGACCCCTTCTCCTTGATAGGTAAACCTCTCTTTTGTCAGGTATCAGATGGAAGAGGCGAGAGCTCCTAGAAGTATTCCAGAGAGCTACATATAACGCTCCTTGATTTTTTCACAAACTGGTTCCAGGGCATGAAGTGGACCAGAATTCTGGTCTCCTTGGCGCTGCTTGGGTCTGGGACCCTTTCCATGCTTTCTATCCTAGTTATCCACATAAAAGGGGCTAACTCAATCAGTTGCTAGTTCCCAAAAATGCGTTCCTTCCCAGAAACTTTTATCCAACCTGGCAGCCGGGTACCGCCAAGGTGTTCCCGCCATCTTTACCCTAACAGATCGTAAAAGCGTAATGTTGTTTCACGCTAATCGCTTATCATTTGTTTCCCATGCTAATCTAATCACCGCCCCGGCTCCTTGCTCTGTTGACGGTTGGCAGCTGCAAATTTGCATATGCGCGCCCGGTGGTCGCCTTGAGTGACCGGAAAAATGGCGTCAAATTACGAGTTTCGGACGCCGCACGTATTCCCCCGACACACCACCGAATCGAAAGCTCGAAAGCTATGTTTAAATTAAGTTCCAGACGAGATTAGGCGCGGAGTAGGGGACGCGTCAGCTGCAGAGCGGTGTCGTCGCGGGAAAAAAGCTCTGTAACTTGCAGGCAGCGTCGTCTCTCGGAATGGATCCGTAGTGATGGGATGAGCGTCAAACGACGCTCATTAGGTCCAAGATGAATTGTCGGCTGTCAGGGTCGTTATTTCGGAGGTGGACCTAGATTTTCGCTGAGACAAAAATTGGGTGTCCTTGGGTGTTTTTGGAGCGACTAGCTCTGCTGTGGGGGCTCAGATAACTTCCATCATTAGTAAAGAAATCCTAGACCGCACGTTCTAATGCGAATTTTTACTTTGTAGCCATCTGGACACGCTAATTATGGGACATTAGGCCGAATCTGGTTGATTTCAGTAGCACTTACCCTTTCGTACATATAGCCATGCTAATATGCCGAGAGGCTGCTAGATATAACTATAGGGGAAGAGGTAAGCGTTGCGGAAATTGGCCAGGTTTATCCTAATAAATTGTAAATTAAAAGTGACATGAAGTGTCAGCCTCTGGTTTTTTTTTTGCACAGCGTACTTTTACCCAGGTATTTTCTAACATTTTCAAGGAATCAGGGTCACTGACCTGGATTTTTTTGTATTGGTGCTAAAGTGCTTTCGGTCCATATCCCACTGCCGTAGCCCCTATTTACCTAAAATTGCTCCAGAATATTTTGATATATACAGTGAACTCCAAACAGCCGTAGACAAGGGCCGCGGCCGCGGCGCGGGCACTCTGGTTGTCTGCTGCACCGAGGCAGCTGTCCTGCTGGGCAGAGACACGGAGGAAAACCGTGCCACGGCTCCGGCCCTTGTCTACGACCGTTTAGAGTTCACTGTAATCTAAAGATCACCTCCTAATTTTGAGCTTCCAAGACTTCTCAGAATCTCCAGAACAAGTCTGAAACTTGCTCAACCGGAAGCTTGCTGACAACTTGCGTTTGCTCTTCCTTGTCGGCAAGTTGTCGGCTCACTGCTTGTCGACAGTTTGGGAAAAGTCATCGTATTTTAAGCTTTCTCGACCCAAAGCAAGTTGGCTATTTGTTTTCACCCTTTCTTGCTGCCAGATTGCCTTCCAAAGCTCGTCGGCAACTTGTAAACAGGCCAGAGGTTGGTATTGCAAGTTGTCGACAAGCTTTGGACCGACAACTTGGCAGCAAGAAAAGGCGAAAGCAAGTTGTCGGCAAGCTTTGAGTTGGGTAAGTTTCAGCTGCGGTTAGATAACTTGTTCCGGGT
>JARK01001395.1:862618-882857 GCA_000688135.1 Ancylostoma ceylanicum | reverse complement strand
GGGGGGGGGGGGTTGAGTAGCCGCCTCCAGGAATTTTTTGAACTGGAGCAGAAGATTCCACGTCTCAAAAAAAAATTCCTGTAGCAAAATGTGATCCACTTTCATTTTCTTAACCATCAGGTTTTGAATTTTTTTCTATTTTTTTTTCTAGTTTTTCAATTAGTTTTTGGTTTGATTTTCCTGTGGATTTTTTCCACTTTTTACAAAGTTTCTTAATGGAAGGACGGGCTCCGAAGAACTAAACAATTTACTGGTAAAAATCAAAGTATATAGTATTTTAAGGCGCTATTATTATGTTGTTATTAATATTCAGCATATGTTTACTCCTATGTTTACACCGCATCCACGAATTCGACCTTGAATTCCAAGCGATCTGTCTGTCCATCGAAGCGTTTACCATAATCCGGAACATGCACATCTATACGTAACCCGTATAGTTACATGATAATCTGAGTGATTGCGAACAATCGTCGGTGGAATCGCAGCGCGGCGCGACGCTAATCGCCGGTTGTAGCGACGTCGGGGACTTAACGCGGGCCGCTAATCGCTTCGCGTATTCGAGCCGCGTGAAGCTACGTGGTCCGCGGCTCTTTGAACGCTGAGGATTTTCCGGCCGCCTTTTTTGGTAAACATCCGGGTGGCGGTGAACGAAATTTTGCACGCACACACCTTGTTTTGATCTTTGTCGGAGGGCTTACTTGGGGGTAGAGGGAGGAAGGAGCTGAGTAGGAGGGCGATGAGAGGGCAAATTTGGATTTGACAGCGAATCCTGTACAAAAAATCGATAAAACGCCTGTCGAAAAACTCATGAACTCATCAATATCGGTGTAATTTTGAACAGCGCCGTCGCGTTCATTTTGTCCTATTCGCACGAGTCCGCCGCGGGCGTGTGATGTTTTCCGGGCCGCGGCTGTTTTCGTCGTCCTGATATGAGGGCAGAGGCTAAGTTCTGCGCCGGCTCCCCTGTGTATCAAATATATGCGCGCCATGCCAGGGGGAAACGGGGAAAATTGGCGTGCTGATCCCGACCGACAACATCAACCACCAGGTGCCTAGTACGTCGGAATTCGTCATAGAGCAGCCCGCGCGTCTCCCACGACATTACTACACTTTGCCGCGCCTAATAGCCTTAAATATGGTTCGAATTGTGCAGAGTAACGACGTTGTTTATGGCATCTGCAGTGCGGGGCGGGCGAGTTCTGTCGATGCCGATTGATCAGCGATCAATAATTGATTTTTTATTCGTTTCAGCTCGATGAGGCCAGATATGAAAGTGTGCTGGGCACAGATCCGGGCACGCAACTGCCGTACATGCAGGGAAGTGTGGAGATCACCCGGCAAGAGGTCGAGTTGGGCTCGCACCTGGAGGAATTCGCCTGTCAGTGCTACGCTTCTGGAGCGAGCGATTCACACGTCGTGCGATCAGACCCTGCCCGGATACGGATCGCTTGTGAGTTATAATTTCAACAGCATCGTGAATAAAAACACAAAGATGCCCAGGAAAAAGGGATCGAGTCGAAAAAAGTACTCTTTCTGCCAATTTTTCTCCAATTTTCTTCCAGAATTCCTCTAGCTCTATGATTCCTTTCTCGTATAACACTATAGACACATCACTAAAGATCTATTTACATCGAAACAAATAATTAGATAAATAAACAATAAACAAATGGCTAAACGAACCAGCGAACGGAATTCTCGGAGTAATGTAAACCATGGTTGCTACGATCTGGCATAATTTATGCACTATATCACGATGAGCTGGGACATTTTCCAAAATCAACAGATATTTATCCAACTAACTATGAAATTGAGGTTGAAGGCTCTTTTTTTATGAGATCTGAAACTGAGACTTTGCGAAGTTTATTCGATTTTTTCTTTGAAAAATTACGAAACGGTCAGAAAATTATTTTTTCCGCACATACTCACGAGATCGGCACCATTCTCCAGTCTACAGTGGTTTTTTTACCCGTGGTAGTTTTTAGGTTAACCTTTTTTACCCATGATGGTTTTTTTCTGTATACTAACCGAATTGACGTACACTTTGAGGGTGTGAAGCACTGTACCTGGAAAGGGCGGAGCGGCCACGCCCTGTGATTGGCCAGATTGATGAATCGACCAATAACAGAGTTGGGCTCCTCGTCTCTTCCCAGTAGCGGAAATTCTGAACATTTCTGGAAAGACCGGAGTTCCCCTGTTTACTTGGAGTGGACGAGTTTTTCACACAAGTGCTTGGAGATTTTGCTCTATGATTGGCCAGATTGATGAATTGACCAATCACAGAGTTGGGCTGAACGACTCTTCCCAGTAGTGGAAATCGGGAACATTTCTAGAAAGGCCGGGGTCCCTCTGTTTACCTAGTGTGGACGAGTTTTCCGCTCAAGGGCATGAAGATTTTGTTTGATGGTCTGATATTGTTCAACAGTGGTCAGTATGTCGAGGTAATTGTTATAGAATCCATTGAAATTTTGTCCGAGAACCTCGTCTGCCCTGGGTAAGGTGGAAGCTTGGGGTTAACCCTGGGACGGTTAAGAGTCCCGTCCCAGGTTTCCTCACCCACATTTTCAAGTTTTTTTGTTATCTTTACTTTTTAGCTGCTTTTTCTGATTTCAATGGTTCAAATGCCCTTCTGTGCTGGCCTTGGATAATATGTATAGTTGTTCGTAGAAATCTGCTCGAAAATGGCAGCATACAAAGAGGAAAAGGTCGTAATCCTAGGATTTTACTCATTTTTTATCCATACCCAGCAAAATTCTGGATTTCTGGATCCTCCTCACCGTGATCCTACCTCTATGGCCTAATAAAAACCACTTTTTTATTCTTCAATGCAAATTCTCCACAGCTTCCCGGATGACGCTCTCTCTGAACTCGAGTACACCGTCAGTTTTACACTTGGCGCTGAGCTGCCCCCGTCAGCTCAGGTGGGCCAGTCGTAAACCGCGCATTATTTGTGTTTTTATGACTTTCTGGTTGTTTTATACCCCTGGCTGCGAGCGTTATGTCGTTAGTACAATGCGTCTGTTTGCGCTGTTCCTCACAACTACAAGGTGTACTTTCAAAGCACTCGACACTGACTAGTACATCCGCAGGCGAAATCGCCGTTAGTCACATAAGCTGCCCTGGATTAAATGAGGACTTTGCCGTGGCGTTTTGGTCATTTATTTGTCCACGGATTAATCCATGCGATTCGTGACGGCTTCGAAATTCCGTGGCCCCTCTCGCTAGTGCACCTCTGCCGTACAGTTGGCCATAACCGTTAGCTTGGCGCTGCTCATTCCGTGATACAGGTCCCAGTTGTGCGCTACGGGCACGATTTATCGCCGCACGACCCGGCCAGCGTCTGCGCGTCTGATCATTCGAACGGTTGATTAATAGACGCCACTTGAGGTGCGTCGAGATTTACAACCACAACATTGTCACGACCGTCTGCGCCTCATTGCCAACGGCGCTGCCTCGCCGACGAGCTGATCCTGCATAATCCCTCAATGAGACAATAGGGAGTTCCGATTCGGTTACAACTCTGGGTTGGGACCCCTGGAGAGGCGATGAATATGGGAGGGGAATAGAGGTTGGGGCGTTGAGGACCGGTAAAGGAATGAGAAGGGTAACGTCTTATATCGGTAAATCGGAGCGTGTGGTAAGAATATGGTCTGGGCGCAGATTCCTATTTTCAAAATGAAAATTTAAATTTTCAAATTGTTCCAATGCTGGCAAATAGGCCACGGATGGATCATATTCTCTAGTTCTTTGGTCAGTCTTATGTTGGCGCACCTGCTACGGCTACGGCACAAAATGAAAATAAATAAATAAATAAGTAAATTTTATACAGCATAATTACCCTGTTCGGTAGGGATGCAGGTGAAGTTGTGGATCAGAGGCCGTCTGCAGCTCCGACCTGTTGGTCAGAAGCTATGGGGCTCCGGATACCAACTTAAAGTGAAGCATAGGAATGTCAATTCCTGCATTTTCTGGACGTTCTGCAATAGAACAGCTCCATAGCAAAAGAATTGTCCAGGGAATTCTTGCAGGGTTCCATGATTCCGTGTTATCCAGTTGTCCACTTTATTTACCAACAAATTTCAAAAACATGTAAGATTTTTCCTGAAAGGGTGGAAAAATTTGTGACATATATAATGTATTTTCATTACACAAATCATGTTCGATAACAATAATTAACACAAGTATTACTACATAAGGCATATGTTTAGCAAGTAAAATATGTTATTGTATTCGTATGTGAAAAATGCATATATTCAAGCTACTGTTTTGAATTGTCGCAGTAAAAATCAGTCAAAATCAAAAAAAGCTTGCAGTATTTTTTCCATGGCTGGTTCCATGCAAGTTTTTTTCAAAGAAAAATGTGTTTCTTATCATGTTTTGAAACGAGCAAAGAAGAGAATAATAATCATCAAAAGAAAGAGCACCAATTGCTCAGTAATTTCGCACGAGACTTCAAATTAATGGGCCTGCTAGCACGCGTCGCACTATCTACGCGATGCTACTCTGATTGTCTCTGATTGTCTACGCATCCACACATTCCATTGACATCGCAAATCTTTCTCGCGATCCGCTTCCTATCCAGACCTGTCCAAACAAGTAATGTGATGCGTGCTTGCGGGTCCACTGTTCTGATGTCTTTCATATGTTAGCTATCTCAGTATTTTCGAGTACAGTCCTTCTCGAAAAGTTAGGCAGACTCCATGACTGCAGAATCGTGGCGGGACCGGGACAACGGATACGGAGAGAGCATGCTCCAAATGAGAGGGTGGAGTAGGTCCCGTCGCGATTCTGCAGCCGCGACGCTATGAAACCGCGCGTAAAATCCGTTTATTTTTTCGACAAGGACTGCACATATGTAAATGATTTTTGTGCAAAAAATTCAACCGTTGCAAAGACCATCTTGAAATTTCGTAGATAGGATGCGAAGAGAGCCATTTTTCTGTGAGTTCCTTTTTTTTTTGAGGTTATCCTTGCAATTACCTCAAACTTCCACATGCTCTTCACAAACACAATAGTAACGTATTCCAGACGACCCACCGCTTTGTCGCCTTCTTCGCTTCCAAAGTGCAAATTACAATAGCTACGTACTTTTTCGCTGCACCGCTATGATTGAAACCGACAGGCTTTCCATACGATGCTAATGAAACGAGCTGCGAACCGGTTTTGGCTCCTCGCTCCACCAATTACCTAAAAGAGCCCCAGAAAAACCACTATTCCACGTGGAGGAACTCGTCCCGCTTCACTTTTCCATCGGCAGCTGAAATGACCTCACTTCGGAAATGTGTTTTGTGTGAATTTATCGTGTATGACACCGAGCGGCCCGCGGCGGGCGGGCTCGAGACGAGCGCGCGGGACTCGGCCGAAAAAGTGGCGTGGATAATCGCCGGAACACTTTTTTGGCCCGCGGCGGATTTCCTACTTATGCGCGAGTTCCACACAAAACACTAACAAAGCGCGTTTGAATGGCGTGGCTCTGTGAGGACGTTAAGGGCTATCTGGCCAAGAACCATTAGGGATAAGTAGTGAGGTGCTGGCCAATTGAGGTTGTGCGCCACCTAAAAGGTTAATCCGCCGCATACCTCGTCATTAAGCAGATGTTTCTTAGGCGTCATCCCTGTGAAATTCAGCCCAAAGCGTTCAGATTAGCGCTAATTGACGTGGATTTAGCGCCCGTGATGGTCAAGCAAAGATTTGACTTTGAGAGGAGTAGCTCAACGGGATTGACAGCTTAGGGTGGTGTTTGAGTCGCGGACTTAGGATGACCCTGTAAGGTCCGCGTCGTTATGAGGTGAAGATTTGTGAAAGTGTTCGGCTGTCAATCACTAGGATCTCCTGGATGGAGTAGAGTGCTAGATAGAGAGACAGCAGAGAAAAAGAGGAACAATTGAAAACATGGTATCAAATCGTTACGTAATATGTGTTAATGAGTTGGGTCATGACATTTGTGACAATGATAAGGAGGACTAGATAATGTTATTTGCACAATTATGCTCGGATTCATTTAGATCATTATTTCTTACACAAGCATATGCTCATATGAATAATATAGAATAATAAACGCAAAAAAAAACAACAACATTAACAACCAGCATCATAAATTGAAAGGTTATGACACTATAGAAATCAGAAAATCAGTATCCTCACCAATGTGGATAGTTTCATGACTTTTTTCTGGATTACAAAAATTAGGGCAAAAATTCTTGGTTGGATTCTGAACGAGAATGGATGGATGGTAATTGTCCGATTATCCGTTTAGCCGCTATCCATCGATTTTGGCCAGTTCGTTATCCGGACCTTTACCCGGCTTTTTAGCACTGTATAACGGTATGGATAGAGCGGGAACAGGTTACTTTTACATATTTCGCACTTTTCTGTGAAGGACAGTAATTATTTACAGAAAAAGACTTGTGCTACGTATTCTAGCGTTTTCCCCGTTAGGGTTCATAGCAGGTGATTAAGATTGTTGGAGTAAGGTAGGAGAAGCTAATTTAGACCGTTTGCTATTGACCAGAAAAGAATTCTTGTCCAGATTCTTCGGATTGTCTTGGTAGCTGGTGTCCTGTACCATGAACCCTTAGCCGTTATCTTTTATTACATAGGCATGCTTTGTTCGGTAATTTTTGGCCATTCCTTTATCAGTACCGTTATCCTGGCTATCAAAGCCATATATCCAATGATCCTTGATTCTGAAGCAGGTCTAACACAATTTTGTTGAATCTATTCGAGCTGAAAGTTTTTTATATCCATAAGATCTTCCATTTTTGATCGAGGCTTACCTGGAACGTCAAAATGGCAGAATTCGAAAAAATGATGGATCCTATATGTGAATTTGAACCTTTTTGCTCTCCAGGAAGGGAATAAAGCTTTTAAAATCGAATTTGGGGTATATTATATTGTACCTTATATTACATAGTGTTATTATAAGTAGTAGTATTATATTATAATAGTATAGTAGAATTTATATATATATATATGATTAGAGTTTCTATTGCAACTGGAAATTTATTTATTTATTTATACGCTAAGGTGCTCCAAAAAAACTAAATCACTGTTGCAAGGATCTACAATTCTGCTTAGTTATCCTAATAAATAACAGTAAATCCATTAAATCCCGGGTATCTACCCTTCTGAGCTTCCAGATCGCACAGAATTCTTCTGGAGAGCTCGACTCCCTGCAAATTTCTCCATTTCGCTCGTGCTCGACCTCTCTTTTGCGAGCACCACATTACGCGCCGCTCACCTGCATATGATATTCTAGCTGCTCCGAGGGGTTTTTCGTATTATGCGAAGGTCAATCGCCTTCGGTGCGCCGGTCGGGCGGCGGCGCGGCGGCGATTTTCAGAGAATCGCATTATATCGCGCGCTCGTGAACGCGAATGGACTTCAAACACACATACACACACAGACGTTGTGAAGAACGCCTAACGACGGTAATAAAGATCAAGAAGTGCGATGTGTTGAGGTCATGCCTTATGGGGGCAGCGCGCAGGGATAGAAGATTAACCTTTGAAAAACTGCGTGAAATTTTTTGAACTTGGCGGGTTTTCGAGTGTTTTCGGTGCCCTGGACATCTAGCGAAGCGCTAAACTGTGAGCAAACCACCTGTTCTGGCGCAATTCCCCAATTAATTCCGTTAGATTAATAGCGATGTTTGTCTAATTGATATATCCGACTTGTGGCTTGTCTGTTATCATTGGACGCATCGCCGAATCTCGTGCACACACACAGACGAAATTTGCATAACATGGCCAAGGCCATGCGCGCACAACCCGTGTCGCCCAATATTCAACTCCGCAATGATGCCCGGGGTTTTGATTTCAGGACAATTCCGGGGAAGGGGTATGTCCAGGGCAGAGAATTTTGCTTTTTGGGATCTATCCTGAGAAAAGCTGTTGCGAAGCGTAAGAAAATACGTTTAAATCATGAAACAGGTAGTATTTAGTCGGTAAATATTATATAGTTTAGCAGATTGGATACCAGTAGGCACATTTTAGCCTGGGTATGCTCAATTCCTGGCCCAGATCCTAGAATTTAGGGATAAATATAGATAGGAAGGCCCTGAACCCGCGATTCAGGGTGTTTTGAAAAACGGTTCCTGATTAAATACGTCTATTATGCTATATATAGTATTGTAGTAGTATAATACTAATTAATTATTGGAATGGTAGAAAATACTGTATTATTACTAAATTATATAAATAAATAAATAAATAAATAAATAAATAATAAATTACTATATTATTTGCAGCCATATGAGCCCAAATTTTTCATTAATATATTAATTATATATTAGTACTAAACTCACAAATTGTAGCCGACCGTAGTAGTCTACTATATTAGTACATAGTATTATCGTAGTAATAGTTTTATACTAGTAGTAGTAGTAGTATTATATTAGTAGTAGCATTATATGTATTGTAGTAGCTGATCGTAGTAGTCTACTATATTAATTACTGAAATGGTATTTCCAGCCATTTGGACGGAAGTTTTCTCATTATTATAGTATAGTAATGTTATGCTAGTAGTAAACTTACAGATACAATGTGCTCCTATTAATATACTACTACATTATACATCAGTAAGTAAATAAATTATACTTACACTTCTACTACATTAATATACTACTACATGCTACTAATATACTACTACGTCAATAGTATACCACTGCTATCCTAATGATCATATTGTTGGTAAAAATCCTTAGAAAACCTCAATAATATCATACTAGCGAAAGTTTTCCACTAATACGTTATTACTATTCTTCTACTATACATACTTGGTAATTACAGTATGCTACCGTTATATTTACTAATTTTGGTGTAGTAGCCCTTCAAATGTATTATAGATCGAAGTAATATCTGTTCTCTGGTTTTCGTTGGTGAGAGTTCGGCGTGCTGGGGGGTGCCTAAAATATTACAAGAAAAAAATAAAGTGATGTACTACTATATTAATAATATACCAATACTACATACTACTACTACTATATTAGCTTTCCGAGGTTGTGGACAATTGTTTCTGAATTTCTTTTACTTTTCATAAGTTTACTAATTCTTGTCCACAATCTCGGGGTTAGTATATATTAGTAGTAGTACATAGTAGTAGTAGTGTATTATTAATACAAATATCAGTATTATTCCTTTTTATCAACAGTTGTTGCTTTTATCGGCAGTTTCCTAGGCTTTAGACAGTAATATACTGCTGTGTAATAATATACCACTACTACATACTACTACTACCACTACTATATTAGCATTCCGAAATTGTGGACAATTTTTCCAGAACTTTTTTTTTGAATTTTTATAAATTGGCCAACCAATTGTCCACAGTCTCGGCAAGTTAATACACCAGTAGTAGCATGTAGTAATAATGTATTATTAATACACGTATTGGTATTATTACCTTTCATCAGCAGTTTTTGCTCTTATCGGCGATTTCCTGTATTTCCTTGAAAAAAAAACTTTCCAGGGAAATCCAGGAAAAAAAGGAAATTTCCTTGGATATCTCACTTTGGAAGAATTATTTGCAACCTTCTCTTTACTCCACCATCAAATCTTGGGAACCCGCCGGGTAATGACCGCGTTCCGTACGACTTTTCCGTGCCGATCTTTGATCTCACCGCCTGCTGATGACCTCATCAGCGACAGTAATACGCTGTAAATCATAGCGGGAATTCAGAGGGCCGTGCGTAGAATGTATGCATTTTGGAGCTGTTATGCGATGTCATGTCATGACATCTGATGTCATTAGTGAATCAGTGGCCGGACGACAGCAACAGCAGATGTTCACCACCGATGACAGTATGTATGACATGGTTATGTGACGTGCTAGGAGGTCAGGGCGTCAGCTGATTGCGTTTAACTAAGGAGGTATTGCCGGAACTGTACGGTAATTGCAGTAAAAGCATTGTGGAATTCAAATCCTCAACGTTTTCCGAGCGAATAGCAGCAGATTTCCTGTGATTTGGGTTCCTTTCTTTCCTGGTTTTTTATGTGACGGATTCCTTTTTCTTTTTATTCTTTCTATTATTCAGATTATTTATGACCTTTATTTAATCAAGAAAAACGAAAACAAAAAACAGGGTCGTGCGCAAAAAGAAACAGGGGTAATCTCATACTAACGGGTATGTACTATTACCCATGGGTAACAGCTGGGTCTGCACAACGGCCCATCGTTGAGATTACCCAGGGTAGACGTATTGGCGCTTGTGCCAACGATGGGTTAATTTTTGTGGTGTTGAAACGTTTACTCTGGGTTATCTCAGTGATGCATGCGGCCTGACGTTAGGCATACGTTAAAATTTTAATGGGTGTCAGGTAAGGGGTAGCTTTTACATGTCAACACACTTACCATGGGTAACCTCGGTGCTGCATCCGAACCCAGAGGGTAAAACAGAAATACCGCCTTTGCCCTTTGATTACCACGGTTTTTTAACCATAATTGATCTATGATAGAGAAACTGGCCGTTCTCCTTTTGAGGGCAGTGTTGCGGCCCATCCGGAGGTCGCATGCATCATTGAGATTACCTATGGTAAGCATACTGAAATCCCACAAATATACCCATGCTTAGCCCAGGCGTCAGAGCGTTTACCCATGGTATTCTCAATTATGCATCCAGTTCCGGGACCTTATTCCACATCTGGGAGGCAACAGACGGGCAGCAATCGCCATTTCTTGGGAAGTGCAACCTAACCTATGGCAAAGTGATGAAGGAAATTCACCCTCAAGAAGGAGGATCCACGAGTTGACAGGAGCAGCCTGACATTTCAACACAGTTTAACGCATCACTGTGTAAAGACACCATCGAATGTCGCCTTGACATTTAGCCAGGTTTTTTGGGCTTCTGGAAATTACGCTGTCCATGCATGCGTAATATTTGTTCTGTAGATGTGATCCATATCCAACACCTGTCCGGAGAAATCGATAATGTTTACTTCCGATGGCGCTCAAGTACTAATTCGGCAATGAATTACTCAAGTGATGCAATGTTTGTAAACGGTAGCGCGTCGATAGCATCTAGAGGGCAGTTGACGCGTACTTGGCGCGCGCCAAGGTTAATTGCATCAGAAGATAACGGGCTGGGTTGACGAGCGTGACTGTTCGGATGAAGTCGTGACCGGACAACTGGCACAAATCCCACTGACTTCAGAGCTCTCCAATCCTTCAGAGGTCCACTCATCCCCCGGGGGAACAATTAAGGCGGTCCAATTTGCAAAGATAACATCTTGATCTCTAGACCGGGGTGGCCATTTGTGTCAGATGCCGTTGGTGATTTCGAAATGTGATAAATTGCCTGTAACTTGTGACGTCACGCGACTGACTACTGTGTCGGAATAGACAATGCGGCGGCGGTAAGTAATGTATGTTGACAGCTGAAAGAGAACTGTGCACCGCCATTTTTCCTTGGCTGACATGACGTCATCAATTTTGGGAGCAGTTGCGCGGGGTGGCAAGTTGAGGCGGTAGTATGAGGCTTGTAAGCTTTGTGAGGATTTTTTGAAAGACTGTGGCTGGTAGAGAGGCGCAGACAGGTGTTTTGGTATACCCATACGTCTGGGTTTTCAAGGGTCAGCACGTGTCATTGAGGTAAACCATGGTAAACATGTTAATTTTTCTTAAACTTACTTAAAAAATTGTTATTCTATGACAAATTTTCTTTTTGCCTGGTCAGGGATGCATCCTTGAAAGATGGGTAGCTTCATACCCATGGGCACAAATGCCCGTGAGTAGGAGCTACGTATAGACAACGTCACATGTAAACATCCTGGGGCCGCATGCATCATCATTCTGATTACCCAGGGTAAATTTGCTAACACTACAGGAACTTACCCACTGCTAAAATGGGCGTCAACACGTTTACCCCGGGTAATCTCGACGATGCATTCAGGCCCTGATAGGATCCAGGCAAAGGGTAAATTTGGCTGCGTTACCACGTTCACCATGGGTAATCTCGGTGATGAATCCTGACCATGAGGTCGTTTTCAGGTATGGGTAATTTCATACCCATCGGTAATCATTCCCATAAATATGAGATTACCCATCTTTCCAATTTTGGCCCAGGATCTGGACCCATCATTGAGATTACCCAGGGTAAACAGCTTAGTACTTCCATAGGCACAGACGTTGGCATGCTTACCCTGGATAAACCCAATGATGCATGCCGGCCCAGGTTTCCAGGCAGTTCACTGTCAGGAGTGGGATTACGTCTTAAAATTCTCAAAGGCTCTCACTTTCATAATAGCACGGACGTTAACACCTTTACCCTGGGTAGACCCAAAAATGCGCGCAGTCCCAGGTTTCCAGACAGTACTATATCAGTGATGGGTTTCCCAGATGGTACAGGAGAGGTTGTAGACTTCCCACTCATCCAGAATGGACGAGTTCTCCAAATTTTTAGCCCTATTAATTATATGCATTTTGCTGTCTTTACCATTACTTGCCATCAAGTCGCTAAGAAAAAGTAGGCACATTTTTCGCCGGGAAAACTCGTCCATTCTGGGCAAACGAGTAGTTCCAAATCACATCGAAACCCTCATGAGACCCACCACAAGACCATGGCTGTGATACGTGAGCCCCGCTTTCAAAACTGTCACATTCGAGCCCGAAATGACCCCACCACAGGCTTGCGTGTCCACGCAGTTGTTAGCTTAGGTGCCCTTGTTGTCGCCGGACCTGTTGCGCTTTTTCTGTTTGCCTTCAGCCGCTCATCCGTGCTATCGAGCCTTAAAGCTTACCGCCTGTATTTATACAGTATATGAGGCGGCGGGCAATTTGAATTTGTCGGCTTGGGGCTTTCTAATGAAGGCTGGGGACGTTCTTCAGTGACTTGACCACTTGATGGAGTTCTTGGTGGCTAGAGTAAACCTCTTGTTTGTTTTTGTAACCCAAACAAGGCGTGCTGAACACTTTATTTATTTATTTATTTGTTTAATTATTTATTTATTTATTTATTTATTTATTTATTTATTGTGATAGATCACAAAGTAACCTTTCGTAAAGAGTATGTATTGAGAAAAGAGCGGAACTCTGAAGGTATCGAGTTAACCTGGCAAAAAAGAGAAGAACCTAGGTAAGGTTAAAAAAAGAAACAACAAACAAGAGGGTGGAGGAAACCCAGGGTTTCCAGCTAAACGGAGAGTAAACAATGTTGCTGCTGGTGAAGTTTTAACTTTGACATTTTACCCTGGCTTTTGAAAATAACCTAGTGATCCATGGATTTTTCCTGGAAGAAAATCCCTGTGACGTGACTTTAATCGACAACTCTCTTTCAAGTCCAGGACATAAACCCCGTCGTGGCTCTCTTTCATGGCAACCTTCAAAAGGGGAAACCCGCCAATCCTCAAATATTTTTTTACCACGTTGAAAAAATTGCCGAGTTGAAGACCATAACGCCTAGGTACATATATTATTCTACCACCCACTACAAATCCACTTTTTTCGACAGAGTTGAAAGATTTGCTTTTTGCGCCTTCAAAATTCCCGCGCGTTCTAAATTCAAAATCGGCGCACTGAGTATCGACAGTACGTTTGGGGTCGACGCGCCAAGTGGCCCATATTTTCGGGACATTTTGCGTCAATGCTTCGTATTTAGTGAAATTTTTAAAGTATCTTCGTGTAACCTAACCCCAGCTCTCTTGGAGGGACCAAAAATCCTCTACTCTACTCCTATCTAAAAAATCTAAAAAAATCTAACGATTTGCTACTTACTGTAATTCGCGCTCGACACTCGCGAAACCCGCAGCAGCTGTCAGTGATATACCTTTCCGTGCCATCTACTGATTGCTTAGCGGTTTATGAGGAGATGAGGGCGTGACGTCGTGCCCTAAACAAAGTATCCGATTGCACCGCATGTGGTCAGGTACGATCGCCTCGGCGTGAAAATGACCCGTGCACGGATTGGGAAGGGGATCATTGACCATCAGTTTTTTTTTACAAATCCTGGACACTATGGGCTGTCTTGCTCAGGCCTATATAGGCCGTTCACCCTGGCTCAAGCCGACGGCTCGTTACCGTAGCCGGAGCGACTCGTCCGGCCTGGGGGGCACTTGAGTCGCCTGAATGCGTGCAATCATCGTGTGTGTGTCCCGTTCAACATGGCACAAAATCAACTTATTGCGCATTAGTCAGTGCGTCCGTCCGTTTGCAGGCACTAGACAATTGGCTCCGGGGCGAGTTCAGTGCGATTTCGGACCTCATTACTGCACTAAGTTACTCTGACGTCGTTCTAGGGGGAGTTGGGCGAGCTGTGTTGGCTTGGGAAAGGGGTCGAGACTTCCAAGGCTTTTATGGCTCTGAACTATCCAGTTTTATAGTTAGGGCGGGTAATCCAGTCCAGCACCGTCGAAATCCCAAGAATCCTAAGGCGCCGCGCCGCACAGGTGCGCGGCCCATCACAGGTGTCCGATCCATCTGTCATCGGTTTGGAACAACTTAACGCCAGTTGGTGCGAGCGCAAGCAAAGCAAACGTCGAAAAGCTACTAGAAATTATCTGGGGACAGTCCTGGGTTGGCTTGTGGGTATCCTGGGAGGTGAAAACCGAAACGTGAGATTTTCCAAGAGAAAAATCAGAAAAATTGTTTATTTTTCAGTGCGATCAATATTGTTTTTGGTTACTTTTTCCCTTAGTTGACCAATTTCCAGCTTATGTTCTAAGCTGTTTGTGACGTGCTATTTAACCAGGGTGTAGTGAATAGATAAACAAATAAATAAAATTGAATCAACTACTACTAAGCAGGAATTCTACGATAAGGACGAAGGTTACAAGAGCTTTGTCTTCACTATGTTGACCGAATAATGAATGAGATATGTTCGATATTCGAGTATTCGATTTTGAATATTCGAATATTCGAATGTCAGAAAAATCGTACAGCTATGAGAAGAAAGAGAAGAGGTGATGCAGAGCTAGTTGTTTTTGGAAAACTCAATTTTCTGGTGGTCTTCTGGATTATCTAATAAATTAATTCAACCCGTTCTTTTCCTATTCACTCAAAACTAAACATATTTTTTTTCCCAGAATTTTTTGAAATACGGAAAGAATGCAGACTTCCTTACGAGAATTTGACCAGAGAATTTGTCATGTCGTTTTCCAGAATTTCAACTTTGACCGGTTTTCTTTCTGTGGAGGTATCATTTTTACTTTTTTGTTGCAGTTACTCATGTAGATCATGATTGTGACACTGTAGTCTGCCTATAGGTATAATAGTTAATTGAATAAATAAATAAATATGACTCCAGGAAATTCAAAAGTTGTTATGCACCTTTTTGTACATACTGTTTAGTAGTGCGAAATGGAAGTTGAGCTTAACACTAATTTGTGAATTATTTATTTGTTTAGAGCAGCTTTATTATAAATATGAAGTAAATTGGAAGCTTGGGGGTAAAAACGACAAAACCACGACGAAAAATATACGTACACCGTATAATAAAGCAGTTAATCTATGATTTCCTACTTCTCTACATCACCACTTAGTTTAAACCTTGTTCAAATGCTATACTCATGCCTAGCATGATTACGTCAATTTCACGGATCCAATCCAATCATACGCTTACTTACTCGCTCTCCTTCGCAGTAAGATTGGGAGGCAATTTGAGCTCGATTTCCGTGAGGAAATTGATAGCCACTGAGTCAAGACACCAACAACACTGAATCTAAGGGAGCAATCTGGAATTCTTTTTTCTCATCTAAATCCTCTCTTTGTTCCAGATATGAGGAAGCATTTCGTCCAGACTCCCACCTCAGACCGTGTACCAGAAGGTTCCACCGTTCAACTACACTGTATAGCACCGGAGAGCGACCCAAAAGCACAGGTTCGTTATTATTACTGCTCCTGAAGACTCTAACGACCTTATCTTGACCTAAGCTATACCTCGTAATGTTAACCATATGAAGGCCATGTGTCCGTGCGTATTAGCCTCATTAGTCATTTGTTGGTTGGTTGGCGATGGTGGTCACTGATAGCGCCGGCGGACAAAAACCGCGTCGAGCGCGTTTATACGCTCGGCGTCGATCGAACACGCTGATAATCGCGCGAGCGAACTGCGCGCGAGCGCATTCAGCTGCTGGTCGACCGCCAGAAGTTTTATGAGGGTGCAGCTGACTTCTAGATAGGAAATGGAGATTAGGAGGAGGAAAGAATGGGATTGAGGGCGTCGAATTTGAGTGGTCAGATGGCAATGGGGGAGCTGTTGGGTTCTGTAGGAATCTTGGCCTGTTTGGAGATTGGTTTGTTTCAGCTGTCTTGAAGAGATTCTATGTGAAAATTGATTTCTTTAGGATTGGCTAGAATTACTGTACATGTTAAAGAGGAAATACGCATGGAAAAGATCCCAGCGAGTAGTTGGGAACAATATCATAAACAGGGCCACAACTCCTTATAGGCTTTATTTTCAAGACAAAATTAGTTCCTGTGAAGGCTGAACATGAGATTAGTTGGATTTCTCACAGGATGTTTCCCAGATTTTCTATCGAGAGACAGTCAGTGAGAGCAACCTGTATCTGAGGTTTTTTTCCAAGTTCTTCTATTTTCTTGTGTCTCTGAAAATTTCTGGGCAATAGCTGGTGGCTTCGAATTTTTTTTTGGCAGTTGCTGAATATTTTGGGAGTTAGTGAGCCAGCATTTTCACGTCGTTCCGTTTCTTCTGTACCTGGAAACCGACAGTACTTCTGAACCACTTAGATTCTACCGGTTTATGCGTTTCTCAGTTAATTACATAGCATGTCTTGATAAAATTTTAGATAGAGAATTTTTATTGTGAAAAATCACTTTGCTAGCTTAGAGGTGTCAATTTTAATGCTTCCAAAACATTTTGTGGATTGAGTCGGAGTTTTTTTTCTTGAGAGTTTTTGATTCTGATTGATTTGGCTTCATATTAGAATAAATTTGTGATATTCGTTAAATTTGATTTTTCTCTTGTCAATAATGCTAGTTGACTACATGTTTCCCTCTCTTTTTTTTTTGTTTCGCATAGATTAGGAAGTTGTCTGGGGGAATTTCGTTAAGAAGTTTTAAAAAATTGCATAAAAATCAAAGGAAGTCCTTAATCACAATTGTCGAGACTATGGGTTTTTTTTTCTCTAAGCATACATACTTCCATAAAAAGACACTTGAATCTACTGTAGTGGCGCAATTAAGGAAAAGTTTTTTACCCTTGCTATCCTTTTAGTGGATTTTTAATCAATCGCTTGACCATTCTCTTGTCTTTGTTTCATGCTGCATATAGCATCCTATTTCCAATCGAATTTTTCTCAACAAATGAGTAAGAAAATGCATAAGTTTTCTTCCAAGAACCTGAGAGTGAAAATTTCCAGCTGACTTGGTTGAAAGATGGTGTCGAATTGGAGAAATCAGTCGACTCGAACGTCATCTACGGCAACGACGGCAGTTTGATCATCTCAGCCGCGCGACTCAGGGATTCCGGAAACTACACCTGCGAAGCGACGAACATCGCCAATCGACGATCCACCGATCCAGCAACGCTCAGCGTTTATGGTAAGCGTAGTTTGAGCTCTAGACTATTTCCGTGCTTGCTGGGTTATCCATGGCGTTTGGCGGGTACACATACAGCACTGTAGTTCAGTGGGTTTTGCTGTAGCTGCCCCAAAGGGTTGAGCCTGACCCATTGACAAACGATCACTAGTAGGCTGTTTGTCACACGCCCAGAATGCCAGCAATTTGTCAGGTTGTTCATTTGCTAGGAAAAACGTGCGGTTCAGAGGGGACCGTCGTGATTTTTTGACTATTCATGAGTGTCATTATGAATGACTGATGGGTTGTTTTCTGGAAGAGCAGCACTGCTTGACTTCATAGGATTTGCAAGAAAAATGGAAGACAGAAAAATGGAAGACGGAAAAATCGGAAAGGGATTGGATGATGAACAGATAGACAGTCTGCTGCTGGGTTTTTCCTAAGTAATTCCTTTTTTTCTCACTAAAATTGCAGTCCTTTTGCTAGTACTTCCTTATAACTTACCACTTATTGCCGATGTCATTTCTACAGCCACTCACACCATTTGTGTGTGTGTTTCCTCATGTATCTATTCCCAACGAGTATCCATTACCTACTCTATATTGTTTGATCAACATGCAGGTGGAGAGATACAGCGTGGAACAAACAAATATTTCATCCGCCTGCTCAAAGGTACGTCGCACCCGTCTACGGGGGTACAACAGCAATTACTTACTAATAATCCGTGATGCCTGGGTTCTTAATGGCGACGCAAAAAATTAATCGAGCTGAAAGAAAAGCCAGACTACGCCATTTTGCCCATTTTATAACAGAGGATTCTAAACCTCGGTGTTCCAAGCGTAGTGCATCCTGGAAAGATCTGGCTAGATCACAAAAACCAGCGCTCGTCAGGTCTGGCGCCCTGGATTAACACCTCTTTTGTCGTTGTCGGAGAACGGAAAGCAGAGCGCCAGCAGAACACAAAGTGCTCACTCGCCGCCAGGTCACAAAGTCAGGCACCATGTCTGCTCCTTGTGACGTCATCATTACTCTTGTACAAAGGAATAGGCAAGATGGTACTGGAGGGATCTGTTCTGGACGATAATAGGATTTGTTATTCTGCAAGGGTGCCGTAATCACATAGTTGTTGTTACCATAAAGTCAAACTGCGATGAGTTTTCCAATTATAAGGACCGGAGGCTGTATCCGGATTTGTCCATCATGGTTAAATTAGGGCTTCAAAGTTTTCCATTCTGTCTAAACATCTTGTGCAAACTTCGCCTCTACCTATTCGGAGCCAGTCCAGGTTTCTACAAGTTTTAATGAGAAAAGTAAAGCTAGATAAATTCATTCAAGTCGTTAGATTAAATTTGTTTTGTAGTTATTTTCCCGCAAAGTAACTTGTGGAAGCAATAGTCCAGCCAGGGTTCAATAAAGTTGGGGAAATTTTAGCAGCAATAAAAGGAAATTTAAAATCTTCTGGAGCACTTCCTCTGGATGTGCGTGCGATCCAGAATTTGCCATAGCTAGGTAATGCTATCTCGCACAAAGTATTCCCGTAATTATGTGATCCTGGGAAGAAAAACGCTCATGGTTATTGGTTCTGCTGTACTAAGCGTCCAATGAAAAGCGGTCAATTTAATCAATAGTTGAACACTTTAAACGAAAATGTGAATATTCCATAAGGAGATAAGCATGCAACCCTTCTTGACTTCTCATCAAGGGTACATTGCTGTTTTTCTCGAATATTCGAAGTCTCTACTTGTTTCAAACCGAAAATTCGACTTCGAATGCAATTTGTATGTACTTAATTCGGTCCTAGCCATAGCCTCCACAGTCACTACCGCTGTGCAATACTTAGTTTAACTAAGTCGTTTCAATAAACCAGTCCTTTTGACCTACGCGTTGTCTCTAGTAAAGGTTCTTCGTCGCTGATAGCTTCATTTTTGATTTCGTGACCTTCATCATCCGCGCCTTAATTCTGGACCAAGATTATAATTACTGGACAAATACCAAATCAGCCGCTCGGTGTAAAACATGTCTAATGCGCGCGCCTGAGCAGAATAACACAGGATTTTGCTCAAATTTGTGAGGGGATAATTTTTAAAAAGTAGCTCAAATAATGCTCATGGGTTTCAAATGATCGTATACCCTTCATGTTTGCGGTGGCTCTTTTCTCGGACGTTTACTGAATTTTTAAAGCAAAATCCTAGGTTTTATTGACTAGCGGTGTAAGAAATAACATGCAATATGTATTTAAACTTTAACACCTTTAATAATGTTATTTAGTAACTAGTATGAAATCCCTGGAGACTGCAGTTCGCTAAAAACCCGCTCCTAGCACCCACTCGATCATTACAAGTCGATGTCGGTTGGAGGCACGTAATCCAGTTCATCTGGCACTTCGTCAACCGTCGGCGCGATTAATTTTCTTGAGCGAAGGAACTGATTATGATCTAGACATTTGTTCATGTTCGCTGTTGTTGATTGACGTAAAAAGTTTTCAACAGGTGAACTTCCGCTGGAATTTTCAAGAAATTTGGGGATATAACTCTTTCAGGGATACGTTGTACTGTCCAGAGCGGCAGACGTCCTCGCGAAGGAGCCTTTGTCTGTTGAATTACGTCATACATGACTTCTTCTGTTTTGTTGCTCAACGCCGCCTCAACGTCTCCGAGGATCAAAACGCTGCCGGCCGGCAAAAAGTCATTATGTACTGGCGACCTGAGCTGCATTTACTGCAATCGTAGCCCACCGAGGCCGAGGGGTACGGTGGTGTTCGCTCGGGGAATACTGAGCG
>JARK01001395.1:826889-862437 GCA_000688135.1 Ancylostoma ceylanicum | reverse complement strand
GGGGGGGGGGGGGGGGGGAATAATTCTTCGTAGTGAGCTTCCCCGCCGCATTGGCATCTTAGATAGCGATCTTCTTTCCGGAATGGTCACTTCTGGGATTAGCTAGAGGAAGCTGGGGGTGGGTTGAGAATTTCCATAGATGTGGTATGTGGGAACTGGGTAATATTTTCCAGGGAAAACCTAGAAATATCGTAATACTTATTTTTACACTTTTTATCACTGTAGTGGTAACGTAACAACACCATCAGCAGTGGGTCATATTATTGAGCGGGGTAATCTGCAATAGTAAACTTTACCTGCCTACTATAGACAGGTACAGACTGGCTCGACTTTATCCCATGAACTGAGGCTAAACTTCTTGATGAATTTAAAAAATATGCTTAACTTTGGTGGTAAACGTGGTTACCACGGGTAAACTCGATGATGACTTCCACCCCAGGACACTAGAAACCTCTTCCCGTTTGAGAGAGCCTCTTACCGTTTTGACCACCTTCTTACTCAGTACTATTGATCGCTATTTTTGGTAATTACGCCAGGGTAAACATTGCGTATGACCTGCTCGTTAGCTAATCCCACACCACAACACTAAATGCTACTTGACCTATGTCCCTGGCGTGTGAGAATGTGTTTGTTTACGTTGTTTACACCATGACACAAGCCACTGGATGGTACGTAGGAACTTCTGGTAATAGATTACCATATAGGGGTTACTACCCCACTAAACGAAGGGATCTGAGGGTTTTAAAGCTAGGATTTTGATCTAGGATGAGCAACTGTTGGTTTACCCACAGTTTTAGATGTTGGATAATTTCAGTAAATGGCGGCTGGTCTGTTTGGTCATCATGGACCGGTGCCTGCGCTGCGGATTGCGTTGCGTTACGCCGAGCCCTAGAAAGTGACGCCGGCTCTGAAGTGATCCCAAGGCTGAGGCGTACTCGGACGTGTAACAATCCGGCACCTTTGAATGGTGGAGCGTACTGCTCAGGAGAAGAAGAGGTAATCTTACCCATCTGTAAACAATAACGATTTTTGCTAATCATTTTTTTCCAGGAATTCCGATCATGCAACCTCACATGTCGCCTGGATGGACGATGGTCACCATGGTCTGATTGGTCGCCTTGTTCACCCACATGCCATCGTTTTCGCACCAGGACCTGCACATCACCGCCACCCATAAACGGCGGTCGACCGTGTGCTGGAAGAGAGTTGGAGACGGTTCCTTGCAGCGAAGAGTGAGTGAATGGAACCCCTTTGTGCTGCTATAGTAACCCCAGCTGCTGACCTAGCAAATTTTTTACCGTTTCTAAAGCGTTATTTCTGTCATTTTCTCCTCTGCTTCTGCTATCAATCCACGATTTTCAGCTACTGTATCCCGTCCACTGCTCCTCAACCTCGTCTGGCCAACGATGCTGCAGTGTACGGGGGATTGGCTTGTGTTCTAGTGTTGCTGGCGATCATCATGGCTTTGTGTACAGCGCTGCTCTGCAAGAGGAATAGAGGAAAGAAGGGCAGCGTGAAGAACATCTACTACGCGGAGACTGGCGGTAAGGGTTTCTGGAATATTCTTTGGATCAGTTCAAAGTATGATGCCTTGGATAACTCCAAATAATTCCCATGAAATCCTAGAAGAAATGAGTGCTACAACAGTCTAAACTGATTTCATAGTGTAAATCCCTTGAATTTGAAGAATACGAAAGTTGCACCATGGCCTCACGACTTCAGGCCTACTGTATCTTGAAGTACGTTGTCCGCCGACTAGTTTACTCCCTACGAGGCGTCCCATAACCGTTGTTTGCCGGGGGCCTTTCAACCATGCAAATTTCGAAAGCCGAAATGCCCATAAGTTGTGCAGAATCGCATAATCCAAGTGGCTTCCGGCGGCCGCCACGAGCGGCGACGAATTCCCCTCGGACCCGTCTGGATTTAATTTGACGTCCAGGGATTGACAGTGAGCAATGACTGCATGGAGTGAGTCATTCGTGGCGCGGGGTTTTTCATGGAGGAGCACAAAACCTCAGATTCTGGAGGCTGAATGTCCCAAAATGTGCCCACTAGGTGTAAATATGTATAATATATCATTCTGGGATTGAACAGTGGTGGGATTCGTGAACGTTCCCGCGGAGGACTTGAGCTTTCCGCTCACTGAGAGTTTACGAGTTTCTCTGATAAAATATCATATAGCTTACTATCTATGCTGTTATTTGTAACTGCTGGCCACTACCCATTTTTGCCCGGAAAACTCGTCCACTCTGGATGGGCAGCAATGACGGACGCAGGAGGAGGGAAGGGGCTATGGGTCGCCGAATTTCCGAAAATACTTTACAAAATAAATGAAATCTCTGTATTAGTATATTTTTAATTGTGTATTTATTATTATTACTTTTGAATAATTTTTGTTAACCATTTATTATTATGATTAATATTTTTATTAACTTTATTACTCGTCCGGATCCTCAAAACGGCGAAGACCCCAATTTTTTCCCACGCCCCCACCCACCCACCTTCTATGTCCGTCACTTATAGGCAGGTAGATCAAAGCCTTCCCAGGATGTTTATGAAACTCTCCGCAGAATTTGTGAAGAAGAAATTCTGCGAGATGGAATGGAAATCTTCGGAAAGAATTTCGAGGTATCGACAATACATTTGGAGTCGAGGCTTCAAATGACTTCCATTTCTGGGACATAATGAGCTGATCCTCTATAGGTAGTAAAATTTGCTGTACACATGGTGAGGATGCACTGCGATACCGTTCAAAGTGCCGATATTAAAATAAAAAGAGGAAAAGAAATAGCAAATTTTCTCAGAGATTTCTGGAGATTTTTCGTAGTGAGAAGGCCAAATTTATTCATTGGCATTCTTACTTCTCTAAAGTTATTTTATTTTCTTAGTGTATTATTTCTACTAGGCACATTTCGATCCTGATCGGAGCGTGACCGAGAAAAATCGATAAAGTCAATCAATAAGCCATTATCCAAATCGATCATATCCGGAGAAGTATCCTAGGCCCTGCACGGGACATCCATTTTTGAATATGTCTCATTTTTCCTAGCTCTTTTCTTGGTCACCTCGTTCACAGACGCTCATCAGCGTTTGAATTTCGCGCCCAGGCGCGTTGCTCAGGTTTTTGAAAAAGGTGTCATAAGGGTTGCCATGCTTTATATATAGGGGATTTACTGGAATCCGCAAATAGTCCCAATTTATGGCTCATCCCATTCCAGCTCACGTTCGTCGAGTTCTACTTGAACAACAGCAGAAAGCCCTTCTCGCAGATGACTGCACCAAGGTTTGCAGCGTTGGAAACAGTATTTGATGTTATCGATTTTATTGATTGTATTGATTACGGTTTTAGCCGCCACCGATTGGCTCACAATTCTTCACACTCGGCAGCACGTGTTCACCTTCTCCAATGCATCCGTCGATGACGTTACGATCAGCTAAGAGCGCCTATAGCGGCTATTCAGCGAATCGCAATGCAGGTACTGTAGATCTTCTTACTGTAGCCACGGGGACCAGTTTTCGTACTACAATTTTGCAGCATTTGCAGGATCACGTGCGGCGCTGATCACCGAGTGCTCGTCAAACTCGTCCTCAGGAGGTGGCAAGCGCACTCTGATCCGGACGAGTTCCAACTATTCTGACGACGAGAACTACGCCACCCTCTACGACTACTTGGATGAAAAGGCCGTCGGCTGTCTGGAGACGTCTCAGGCGGTCCTAGCCGCACAGGTTGATCAGAGCGGCGCGCGGTTGCAGGTGAGTATAAACTCGGAATTATTACACAAATGCGATTAATCGATAATTGATTTTCTGCGCAAATCAATATCAATCAATATTTTGTAGCTTCGAAAATGTGGCGCCTCACTGTTGATTCCTGAAAATGCTCTGGATTCGGACAGAATGATCTATTTGGCGGTTTCCGATCAACTAGCTGATCGACCGCAGCTGCAACGTGAGTGTTTTGAGTATTGCTGGCTGCTAGTGATCAATAATTGATTTTTTCTGCTTTTTTTAGCTGGCGAATCAGCTTTGTCGTCCGTGGCAGTGCTAGGAGAATGCGAAGGAGAACCGGCGAGTCCAGCCAGAGTGATGCTGAAGCCGCTGATTCTCTCGTTCCGGCACTGTGCTTCGGTCTTCCCGCGGGACAACTGGTCTTTTGTGCTCTACGCTGACGAAGGTGGGGTGTTTTGACATTTTTTGCCCCATATTCACTTACCCAACTATTGCGGGAGGGGTTCGCACTAAAAAACCCAAAAGAACTGGTGGATAAAGAAGAATTTTTGCTTTCACCCGTTTGAGGTCGTGATTTTTTTTATCCATGATCCAATCCATGAGAACAGATTTTTCTCCTTCTAAACACTACAAAGTAATCCACGCCGAAAATTTGGTTATTTCTGGAATTTTTACAGGATTCGGCTGGCAGCGAGTGCTCACAGTTGGGGAGGAGAACCTGAATTCCACCATGTATGTGCATATGGAAAAACCTGGAAGAAGTGATGGCGGCATGGGATGGTGCCATGTTATGCTGGAGAATTTCGCCAGGTGAGCATAACTAGCACTTATATCTCACTTACCTGCAAATCAGGTGTGATAACCAACGTTATTTTTGTTTTTACAGAGTGATGCTAGCCGGAAAACCTCGACGAGCCTCGGTCACCGCCTGCAAGAGGGTTCACCTGGCTGCCTACGGCCCCTCAGAACGACCGCGGGGGTCCAGCTTCGAATTGAGGATTTATTGTGTACCCGAAACAGGTGCAGCAATGGAAAATGTGGCCAAGCAGGAGCAGCATGGACGGTAAGCTTTGATCTACTGCCGATAGTGGACGTTCCCTTCCTTCTTCTATAGCGGATTTTTAAATCAGAGCGAACTTAGAAAGCCATGAATTTCGAGCCAGGCTGTCTCTATTCGAAGGGAGCACTTAGCTTCTGAAATCCTACTATATTGAAAAAATAAGATTCTTATGCCCAAGAAATAGGGCCTTCTCTGCGCGTCAACTCTTGGCGCATTGTCGATACGCAGCGACGCGACTAGTCCTTTGAAAAGCGACCCTTGGCCCAAATTTCCCATCTTATACGTTTTCTTTTCTTCTTACCTACTTGTTCGAGCGAATTCTCATTGGGTTCCCTGGGATAAGCCATCACTTATATTTTACAACATTTCCTGGACAATTTTTTCCAAGACCAAGGGGATCCATATTTCAGGCTGCTAGCTGAATCCGAGCACTTCCTACTAAACGAGAAAGGAGATCTCTGCTTCTGTGTCGAGGACGTCACTGATGGATTTTCTATAAGAGGATCAGCAGTGGTGGTAAGTGTCATTCCATAGATTTGCTCAAATTTCTTCTTGGAAAATCTCTCCTAGCGGTTTGCTCTTATTTTTTGGGCAAATTTGGAATTCGAGGTCAACTCCCCCAAAAATTTTTCTAACAAAACAAGTCTATGCAGCTATCTAACTGAGATTGACCCAAAACTGGCACGGGAGATAACTATTTCCTTAGATATTCTGTCGAAAAAAAAGTTTGAAAGGCCAATTTTCGCCATCGTGGTTATCAGAAATCCGTCACCAGCGGTGAGACTCATGAACATCTCGGGAAGGCTTTGACCTACCTGCCCATCTAGAGTGGACGAGTTTTCCAGGCAGTGATAGGTGTACTACTCTGTCCAAACAACTCTTCGTAGCCAGCAATTACAGGTAGTAGCATAGATAGCAGGATTTTGATATTTTGCTTGAGAAACTCGTCTACTCTCAGTGAGCAGGAAGCCTAAGTCCTTCCCGGAAACATTCACGAATTCCACCACAGAACCACTAGTTCTTGACAAGTACCCATGTTAACTACGGTGGAGTCCATGAACATTCCCGGAAGGAAAGTAATCCAACCGTTTTTCTGGATATTCTACAATCTTTACAAAATTTTTACCTCTTATACAATATTTATTTATTTATTTATTTATTTATTCGTTCATTCATTCATTCATTCGTTCATTCGCTCATTCATTCATTCATTCATTCATTCATTCACTCATTCATTCATTCATTCATTCATTCATTCATTCACTCATTCATTCATTCATTCATTCTCTTTACCTCGCTTTGATTCCATTTTGTAAGCCTCAATTGCTTTTAGAGCAGTAATACGGTTCAAGCAAAACTTATACTACCAGAAGCTTCTAGGCCATTTCTCTGCTTCTTTCAACCTCCGAATCTGTCCCTCTCTCTACTGTGGGTTCATTTACCCAATCGCGTACCTCGTTACTCTCTTCTGAAACCATGGCAAACGTACGGAAATGACATCAAGTCCGATCATATCCGTTACGCGAAATCGCACAATGAGATTAAGATGCGGCATTAAGCCGACGCTCGAATTACCGCCCTGAGTCAATTAGCACACTGAGGCTTTGCGCTCGAGTCTATAATATGATGCATGGGCTGGGAGTTTCTAGGGAATCTGTGAGGGAAAACCTGCTCCAAAGTCCTTTTGTGACCTTTGGATGTTTTTCCGAGACAATGAGGGCATTTTTTCCAGGAAATCCCAGACACCCACCACCAGTGGTGCAGCCAGAATGGACTGCACTGCTCGCTGACGGTGTGCAGCGACACGAATCGGCCTGTCGAGGAGTTCCTGGCAAGGATAGTCGTATACCAGAAGACGAACAATGCTGAGAGGCATGTGCTGCAAGTCCGATTCGAAAACAGCATTGTAAGTTAACACTTTATTAAGGGTTTTAGTATTGGAATGACGGGAATTTTTGCTTTTTTTTCGGGAGATTGTTGAATTTCTTGTGATCCATCATTGAGAAGCTCAAAATAACGCGTCCTGCTATTCTTTTTTCGCTTAGATCCCCAATTCGTTTCGGGATTCCTTTTACCTTCCCGGGAAATTTAGAGAGCCCTGCAAAAGAAGAGAAAGGGGGTAACCGTACAGGATGAAGTCCGTCTGGGCTGGGATTCATGAAAAGGTAACCAAGCAAATCAACAATGGTTAGCGTGATTGGTTATTGTATGGAATACGTAGTGATAGGATGCTCAGGACATAAAAGTTGGATTGCTAGCCTGGTTTCGCTCGGTTAATCGCTCATAAATTGTAGCCCTGATTTGAAGCTTTGCTTTGAAAAATGCAAAACAAGGGCCACTAATAAGGAAAGAATCCTTAATTTCTACGCATTCCACAGTACTGTACTGTCTGGGTTACTCAGTGGTCTGAAAAATTAGTCCATTAATTTCTATAGCTATGTGGCGGAAATTCTCAGGGTTCAAGAAGAAAAAGACATTCTACTGCAGCACCTTGTTAGGTAAACGTTCAGATTTGATAGGTTTAATCTCCACCTGCCGGGTTAACCTCATGCACTCCCCTTCTCCTTGTTAGTTACGAGTGTTATGACTTGCTTCAATGCCAATATGCGCTCTAATAACACTGTTCGTAACCACCCAAGATGACTAATAAGGTGCTAGAGTGAGTTAGAGCACCTTTTGAACCTTGTTTGACTGTTTTTCCCCACATTTAAAATGCAAAATGGCCTGACGCCACGCGCGCGGGTGGTAGGTGTCCGTAGACGTCCATTCTGTAGTTATCCATAAATTTTTAGTACGACAAACCACCACCTGAGGAGGATCGCACTGTCACCGCCGACTTCCATCTACCACTAGAAGTGAAGGACGAGTTGTCACGATTACTGGATCCGCCCACCGATCCCGGCAGGGATTGGCGAGCGCTGGCTAGGAAGCTGCATACGGACAGGTATATCCAGGTGGGTAATCGTTTGTTACTCAGTTTTTTAATCTAACCTAAAAAAGGAGTTCCAGTACTTCGCGACTCGTCCCGGTTGCTCTCCGACAACGCTGTTGCTGGATCTGTGGGAAGCGAGAGAATGCGGATCGCGGCGGGCCGCGCACGACTTGCTGCAGACGCTGCGGGTGATGGGCAGGCCGGACGCGGTCGTGCTGCTCGAGCAGTACCTGTCACATTTCTCGTACGCCAGCTAACCGCCCGGCTGTACGGTTATACTTCTCGTCAAAGCTTTTAGTCATCTCTCTATGTGCATTCGTTTGAGTTTGAATTTCCCGCGCACTTACTCAGGCCTTTGGTCGACGAAACCGGTACTACATGCTGCATCACATGCACAATAAGCGAGACAAGTCCAGCGCTGACCTAGTGTAAACATTGATTTTTCTCTCTTATGCTCGCCTCGTCTCGCTCACTATCGCTCTCCCCTCATCACGAGTTGCCTTACGACGTTGATTTCCCGTAATAATACTATTGCTCTCTTGTATTTGTGATGAAAAGAAAACGTTGCCAATGTACAGTTAGTGATTCTCATCTGCTCACAGTGACAGCTTCAATCGATTTATTAATGTTCCTGTGAGATAATTGTTGCTGCTTTTGTCACGTGCAACGCGTGGATCGTAGACAGACGTTCGTAGTTCATACTTCTATGCTTTCATAAGCGGGTCGCTGGAAACACAGCGCATGACAGTAGCACTGGCCAATCGATATATCGATTTTTCCAACGATGTTGTGTTTCCATGTCGCGCCTTCGATTTACAGCTTTCTTGTACAGTCCCATTCTTTTTTGCTCGTTATTCGGTGAACAGTGTGATTACTTTATAAGTAATACTTGCTATCTAAGCGACATAGTCATGTTATTTAGTGCAGAGGCTGAGTAACGATAAATATTGATTGCTACTTGTATGTACATGTTAGGCACACTTACACATATGTGAAAGTTTAGCAGAATAGACAGATTAGAACTGGAAGCAGCAAGGTAGGACATGGATGAGCAGTGTGATAGCAGTGAAATGTGTGGAGGCGCAGGCAATGCCAGAGCACCGCGTCACGTGTGTTGTAGCGCGTGCAAGTGGGCCTCAACGACAGAAGTCTGTATATATAAAAGTGAAAGTTTGTATGTTTGTATGTTTGTATGTTTGTATGTATGTTCCGAATAGAAATCGCGGAGAGTGAACCGATCCGGACCAAATTTTGCATGCAGGTCCAGGACGGGCCGGCGGAGGTTATAGGATACTTTTGACCTGACCTTATCGATTAGGCTATTGATTATATCGATTTTATTGATTTTTCGCTATTTTTGCCTAGGGACTGGCAGAAACATGCCTACTGGGGTTACTTCATACGCTGAACACGAATATGACAACCGTTTTGGGCGAAGGTATCGATTTATTGATTTTATCGATTTTTTCCATTTTCCCTCGGAGGCGGGCGAGGACATATCTACTGGGGTTCTCCAATGTGCTGAGCAAGAATATAACAACCGTTTTGGGCGAGAGTATCGATTTATTCATTTTATCGATTTTTCTCACTTTCGAGGGGTGATCACCGAAATGATGATTACTTCGAATCGGTGTACATATTTTTATCCTGATTGTTCGCATGAGCGTGGAAAGCCCGGGGTAGTAAAACTCCCGAGCGAAGCCGGGTATGCCGTCTAGTCTCTCATAAATCGACAAGCTTACAGCCTGTAATGGCTTTGGTATATGATTAGTTTTGTATATCACTAAATTCAAGTGCTAGAAGAACGTAAAATATATGGAGAAATCCCCGTTGCTTTAATTCCGTTCAATTTTTTCTGCCGTGGTGTGCAAGTAACGAATTAGAGTAGAAGAAAATAGGAGAGTAAAAAAATAAATGAAATAAGAAAAAAACGATGGAAAATTAAAGAACAAAACCTAATTTCGCTAGCATAAAATCGTCCCACCTTTGGGACAGGTGATTCCAAAAACGTGGGATTATTGGAGGAGCGGCTAGCTCTGCGCCACAAGAAGCATCTTTGAACTGTTCAGATATTTTCTCGCCGTTGATGTTTATGTTTATGACATGGACGCACAGCTGAGCATGAACGGTTAACAGTCAATATATGAGATGAATATTATAAAAACATTCAAAAAAGGGCGACAATATATGTAGTGTGACCCAGTGTGATGCCTCATCAAAAAACGAAAAACAACGGCTGCAGAAAAAGAAAAATTTGTGAAAAGTGTAAAAGACGTCAGAACTGAATTCTGATGGGAGAATTCTTGGAATGTGGTGGAAAATTCTACACAGTGTTCTGTCTTGTCTTAAGAGTAAGGGCTTCCTTGCGTGAACGTTTTGTTCTTGGACGAATTCCACAAAAAAATGGGATACGAGCACAGCATTAATTGTACTTCGGGCCTTATCAACATAGACAGGTGATTTGCCTGCAAGCATTGCAAATTCCAGGAAATTTTTTGCCTGGGCATGTATCGTCGATTGGCGCTTTCCCATTTTTTCAAGTTGAAAGAATTGCTTATAAAAAAACAGATGGATTCTGCGCGATCGACTGATATTGTTCACTGGTTATAATCATCAAAGTTTGTCCAGGAAACTCATCCGCTGTGGATGAGCTAGAAGCTTAAGTTCTACCCAGGAGCGTGCATGAATCCCTCCACAGGTCGCAGGCGAAATATACCGAAAGGCAAAAACACAAAAAATAGAAGAAAGTGAAGAACTGTGATTCGTTCTGCCCGAGGAATTTTGATCTTATTGATTGCGCGCCAACTACTATTGACCACTAGTAATTTTATACTGTGTATGAGTTCGAAAGCGAAAAACACTATAAATCTGTAAATCCCTGCTATTCAGGGTGTGCTCGTCGAGAATGCCGGAACATCCTTGCGAATTTTCCAGAGTTATGAGAAAAGATGCTCACGGCTTGTAAGAAAGATCACTGCCTCACGAATGTTGACCTACCGGTCAATACTCCGGTTCAATACCTTGCCGCTTTGGGGCAGTCGTCTGCCTTGCGTCGCTTTCACATTGTCCTCTCACATTATAGTACTTACGTTACATCCATATATTTTCTAGGAAAATCCTTCTGCAGTTTCTACTTTCACTAGTTTCTCTTCTAAAGTCCTGCTCTTTGCTTCGTGCGTGTTTCTCTATGCAAAATTTCCTATTTTCCATTATGGGCGTCCCATGATATTTTAGTAACTTCTTGAAGGAAAAAAGTGGAAGGTTCCTAATTCAAGGGTACGGGTGTACTAGGTCTAAATAACCGTTTTGTTAGGAAAAATTAGCAAAAGGTGGACTGATTACCAGTTGCTACCATCTTGTTGCTTGTCTTGTTGATAGTTTTGGTAAACATCGAAGTTTGCTTGGACCAAAACGTGTTTTTTTTTTCTTTATAAAATCTACTGGAAGTATAGAACCACTGTGCTGAGTTGTGGGGTTTCATAAGTGCTCCTGGGTTTGGGTATACCGGATCCTCCGGTTTACCCAATGGCGAAGGTACAAAGAGCTCCAGGTGGATGCGCGCGGTTCACGAAAACGACAGCACATTTCCGGTGTTCGTGGGTAATTAAGGTGGTAATTAAATGTTGGCAATTAGGACTGGAAGGTCGAAAAGGCGCCGATGACAGTGATTAGTCGTGTTGCGCAATTGAGGATGTGACGAGGACAAAAGGGAGAGAAATGTGAGGTCGAACGAGCTCTGAGCGGTAGAGTCTTAAGGCGGTGAAAATTGAGGGAGCGGAAATGCTCGGCATTTGTTTATCTTATTTATTTATTTATTTATTTATTTATTTATTTATTTATTTATTTATTTATTTATTCACCTATGTAGCACCACTCCAGAAAAATAACTCAGCTGACGGTTACGAATTGCTCTTCTAGATGGGTACAGCCACACCTTCAAATACGAGAATACAGTTAGAAAGTATGATCACTGATGCTGCCCACATTTTTCTCAACCTAATGAATAAGAACCACACATGCAGAATTTTATCCCGACACGATCCCTACTTCATAGCAAGGGTTCTTAAGCTCTCCTTATAGGAACATTTACTTCTACTCTACCATAAAGCAGCTGAATAAACTCACGGCTCTCTGCTGTCGCCCTCTAAATTCATGCGTACTCTGGTTGACTTGGCAAATGATGCTCAAGTGGTGCACTGCGGATTTCCGAGTGCCTTGGGTTGCCAGGCCCGCCAAAGATTTGTAGTGATGCTTTCACAGCCAGAGCGATTGTGGATGTGCAATATTTACTCAAACCTAAACTGAATGAAAATTATTTTTCGCGAAAGTTTGAGAAAAATCGCTGTTTCTCCAAGGCTTCATAAATAGTTTTACTCGAGGAGGGTCGATTAGCTGAACTTCTGCCACCTAAAGTTGAACAAATCTATGTAAGAAAGCTGTGTAAGGAACCAATGTGCAACTGTCAGGTGTTTTTGCAGTTCAAAAACCGACCACGTTGCCTTTTTCTCAACGGAATGTGTTCTCATTGCCGTTTGAAATCTAAGCGTTTACGAATGAATTAAATATTAATAGGAGGTTAGTTCTCAAAGCGTTTTACTAGCGATATTCGAACGGTTCGTTCATTCGAATGATCGGATATTTGAAGCAAGCTCTCGAATGAGACGAGATGTTGTTCAAGGTCCTTTGTTGCGTGCGTGCTTATCTGCTGGCAGTGAGCCTTTCCTAGCTCATTCAAACTGAGAGAATTCCGAATCGAACGGAGTGGTAAATTCCTTCAGTATCTCGGAACTCGATCTCAATTCATCACAATTGTGATGACGAACGGGTCCGTGCCACGGAGGCACACTGGCCCGCGGGGACGCACTTTGTCTGACGATTAGCGGCGATTCGAAATTCCGAATTGAATGTCAGGGGCTCCCTTGGGTATTGTGTAATCCTTGAACGAACGGTAGTACAAGCGGTGGGGATGGGAAGGGGCGGGATACTACAGTACTACAGGAGCCTTCCGGAAAGAAATTTATAATGAGTGTTAGATACGTTTATGACTGAGTGACGTAATAGAGCAGATATTACCGTAAATACTCGATCCTGTCTGATGTCAGTTCGATTCAAAAGGAAGATCGCGTTTGAAAATTGCTTGACCCAAAGCTTGTTGAGAACTTGTTATCGCCCTTCGTGGCCGACAAGGTGTTGGCCCAAAGCTCGTCGACAACATGCAGATAGGGCGGCAGTTGAATTCGCAAGTTGTTTACGAGCTTAAAGGTCAGGCAGGTTGTCAACAAGATTTAGGTCCAGTAAGCTTCAGATGAGATCCGACAACTTTTCTGGTGGCTCTTGAGTAAGGGTCGGAAATTTGAATGCTCAGGAATTGGAGAGCCCTACAGACATTCTAATTCTTCCTCCTCGGTCCTCTCTTTTTCAAAATTTCAAGTTTTTGGCCTAGTTCTGTAAAATATTTATTCTGCACCAATAACTTATTTGGTTCTGACTGTAATAACTGCAGATAAACAGGTCAGTTATTCTGCTAAACGAAGTCAATATATGTACTATATATTTCTATAAGAATAAGAAAGCTTCCCTATGTTGGAAAGAAAATGCCACAAATGTCTCGGATATCCGATTGTTTTTTTATACTTCCAGCACATTTCCGTTTTCCATCATAGGTTTTAAGAGGTCTGCAAGTTTGCTTTTTTCTGCCGAATAGAGAAAGGTTCAAAGTATCTTTTGGTTAAGATCAGGCTTTTTGGAAAGGTTCTGCTAACGAGCAGTTGGCCTCCAAACAAATTTTTGAGAAAAGTAAGTTGCTGGGATAATTTTCCCCAAAAAATCCACGAAATCCTTGAAATCCATTTTATTGCTCGGGTGATTCTTGAAGAGGAATTAATGCTCTTTCTAGCCATATTTAGGGTTTTCCAGAAGAGCGAAGTCCAAAAATAATACGGGCAAAAAACCACACCTACTCCATGCCACCGGTAATAGCAATTTCCACAAAACTTGCTTTTTTAGAGTTTTTCCACTGAAAGACAGGATATCAGCTAGACTGTTGATGTGATCTGAAAACTAGAGTAAAAATGCTGCAGAATGGTTATGCAGCCTCGTCATTAGGCCCAGATACAGGCCATCTATGCTCCTCGAAACCTAAAGCTTGCTTTCCTCATCCAAGCAATTTTTGGAACAGCCTCGCCCTATGCTCTTACCAACCCCAATCTGCACTGGATTTTGCCCATGCATCTCAAAAAAGGCTTCGAGTGTACGAGACTATTTTTTATCCAACTTAAATCCGTTGTCAAGAACTGTTTTTGTGGCTGTTTTGCTCAGGAATTGCGGGCTGAATCAGTGCCTTTGGCACCACCCAAAAATCTGAGTCTGAGGTTTCCACTAAAATTTCTCCGTCATATCCCGAGTAACCAGGGCATGTTTGTAACCAGGAAATAGAGGAAATCCAGCTCTATCAAGGAAGACCTAGCTTGTCGAAAAACATTGGACTATCGCAGAGTAATAAGCCAGCAAACGATGTACAATAACTTATGCCCCCCCCCTGTATTATTGTATCGAGCAGTTGCGAGTCAGCTCCCATATATGTGGACTACTCCCTCAAATTTAAGGAAATGTGCAAATTATAACGTAGAATCGCATCGCAATGGAATCGCTGTCTCTGAGACTATAAATGGCAATAGAACAAATCACTCTCAGTTGTCCTCATGTGTGTTTTTCGCGAGCTCTCTCGTTGATTCATCGGCGACTAAGCAAATCATCTCCTGATCCCAGTAATTCTTGCAATTAGGCGTGGCCCAGCGGAAACAGCGGAAACAATACGTGGTATGGTGTGAAAATTATGCACCCCACACACGTCGGGTGTCTCGAATTACCGTAAACAAAAGCGCGGATGGACATCTGGACGCGAAAAAACGTTAGGACGTTAGGTCACATGTCGAATACTGAACGAGGGGATCTTCTTGTGACGTGGATAACACCTATGATTCTGCAAGGGTCAGTAGGAAGTACAAGGGTCTATTTTTTGATTAAGGATGTGGTTTCTCAGTGAAATTAAGCTTCTTTACTAGCTTATTTGTTTGTTTTGACATTATTTATGTTTTATTTGTTCATGGCTGGATAATGGTCTAGTTAATTCGGCTGTGAAATCATGCAACTGCAGTAAATTCCAATGGCAATACACTGACTATTTTTTCTGAGTTCTCCTGTTTCCGTTGCAAACTGTACAATTTGGGGCTTGTATGCATCACCAGAGATTACCCATGGTAAACGCGTTGGCGTCCATGTTAACGATGGGTAAATTTGTGCGGTGTTGACGCGTTTACCTTGGATAATCTCAATGATGCATGGAAGCCCAGTGATGCTTGAGGGCTTGGATAGTTTTTGATTCTACCACCTTCTCGTGAATAATCTTCTCGGTTTCCCTATTGTCGTGCTCAACCCCATCATTGTTTTACTGCTTAATATGAAGGAGCTGTCTACTTCATTCCATAAACCCATTTGTTTTATCTTCAATCTACATAATGCATAATTTTAAGCTGAATTTTGCAGTCCATATCTAGACTTTTAACAGTTTCACGCTTCTTTTTTCAGCATCCTCTTTATCACCACTTATAATCTCGAGCACTTCCAATCAAATGTATTATATCAACCTACTACAATGTGTACACAACTAGTTATAGCGACCGCAATTGAATTAGATGATTTTTGAAGCGCTGCATCTTTTGCCTTTCTAATTAAAAAATCGAAAGAGCATCCTAAAAACTGAGATTTGGAATCAGCGCACATGCAGATGGCCAATTTCTTATGGCCGACTGACGTTTTTTCCAGGTTCTATTCCTATAGTATTCGACAATCTCACAGTACGTACACATTGCTATCACTTGAAAGATAGTTTAGAATCGGTTAGTATGAAATATTACATATTCGCTCCTTACCTTCCTTCATTAGAAGCATGCGAAATTTCTGCTAGTCAAGGACAAGATGACAAAAAACTAACTCGATTTTTTTTTTGGTGGAGCAATTCTACACTCTTGATTGTTGTACTTATCTCAAAGGCTCTTTTGATTTCCCATGTTCGATCTTCTTCCATCCTGTGCATTCTCTGTCGATTTGTTGACTTTTTTGCCCTACCAGGTCACCATGATGTAACCTTATTAACGACCTAACGTTTCGATGGAAACGTCGTCGTCAAAGACCTGAATGTGGCTCCAACTCTTGCTCTGTGCGCTGAACGGTCACAGATCTCATTATATTCTGTCGGTTCTTCGCCAGGAAACAATTTGAGCACTCAAACTCGAAATTCAACCCAATAGTAGTTCCACTGTTTTGTGGAAGGCGCACAGCTCTAAATGGCTACAGCTGACGACGGAATATCATTAATCGTCCGCATTCTATCTGATCTACAGAGGATAGTCTACCATGACAGAAAAGAAAGGAGATGACTAGTTATTCGTAAACATTCATTTCAATTATTTATCTTTGGTATTCTGGTTGCAATCCACGTCGCTTTTATCGCTTTCCTGCAGAAATGTCATTCTCGTAAGCTAGCATCTCGCACTAGATATCGAAGTCTTCTCATCATGCATCTCATTGCCAGCTCTGTGACGCCCTAGCGGTGACATTAGAGCTCCTCGCCTTTTTTGTGGCCATCCTTTTGTATAGGTACACTCAGTTTCTTTCCTGATTTCCCTATATAGATATCGGAGTCTTCCCCTACGGTTTTTTAGAGTTGTCGTTTATGAATGACTTCATTTTCCCCACCAATATTACCTAAAAGCAACCTCAGCAGTGCCAAAGCGACTGCGACAGAGTTTCATAACCACTTCCATAGCCTCGGAAGCACTCCATCATTTTGTTGACCATATCAGTACGGCGCAATCTCATGCGTCGGCTCGCTTCTTATGACTGCATCATAAATCGTCGTCACTCCGACACATGTCTTGGAACGTAAAAGATGGACATTCCATAGCAGAACGCTTATAGGCAAATTGCGTTGGTCTGCAGGGAAAAGGGAAGAAGCCTTGAGGGTGAGATTCTTAAAAGGAGAGGTTACTTTTTCTCACCTTTTTTCTCTTCTTCTGCTCACTTTTCGGCCACTTCTTTTGAGCCGCTGTTAATCTTTTTAGACTTGCTAATTAATTTGAACTCCGTGGCAGACATTTTATACATTGGGGAACCTGCGCCTTAATTACGTGACGGCCGTTATTTTCAAAATATGAAGGAATCAGTTGTGATTTGTCGCAACAATCCTACAAAAATACTATTCAGAACAGTGCTTTGTTACCTGGAGGTTTTTACTCTTACGTAAACAAATGCTAGTGCTGATAAATGCGTGCATAGCCTAGCAGTTTTGTGGTCAGCTTATTGAGGAATTCCAGTACACACGTTTTCGCCGGTTCCTGAGCAACAATAAAAAAATCGATAAATCCAAGAATTCTCTTTGCACTCTTCCGTTCTCTTTGTATATTCTGATGAGAAACCCTGGTAGACGTGCACACAGAGTTTGAGTAAAATGAGAGAAGTCGATGAAACATTTCGTCAGAACTGTCCGACTGCCCCAAAAATAATGGCCACAAATTTAAAAAATACTGCGGATTGGGCGTACTGAGATCTGCTTTCCACAGTTTGTTGACTCCAGCGATTTTGGTCTCCTTCTTTCTACAACTTCGCCATGAATCTATTAGAAGTGCTGACTATAACAGCTCTTATTTCGGAGAAACATCTTCACTCTCTGTTCAGTTATGCACGTTGGAAAATGCCGCCAGAAACGACCATTACTTTTGAGACAGTATAATATCTCCCGCGCGTAATATGTACATCTAGGTTACAACATCTACGGGTCGCTGTAGACTAAATCTGTCAAGTTCGAGCTTGGTGAGTTCGCAAAAAAGACCTGCAGGACTGAAAATTAGGATAGGAATTTAGATAAGTCCTGATATCTGTGGTTTTTTTTGTAATGAAGTCATCCACACTTCCTTTTTGAAATTTCTTGAAAACTGTGATTGCTTACGTTCTGCTTTTATCAATGGTCTTTTTTTCTACTTCTTCTGAAAATTGTACAAACTCGATGATGTTTGCTGCCTTATACCTTTATTGTGAGTAAAACTGAATCGCATGCTCATTTCAGAAAAAAGCGAGCTTGAATGCTAACCGCAGAAATGATATCATTTTCAGGCCTTACAAATCTTGGAAATGTCAGCGATTCCAAATAATGCTCAACAATGTGTATGCAGGACAAAAAAGTGTTTTAATCCTAAAATAGCACACTGTAATCACTGGAAATATTGAGAGTTTACTGATCTTCTGTAAATCCCTAATCTAGGTAACTTTTTCTAGAAATAAATTCCGAGTTTTAACAGAAAGAAATTCCACTGAGTCCTGCAGTCTGGTCTTGAACTCACTAGAAAGCGAACCGCGATTTTTCGTGGCTTTCAGCGGGCGCGGTTGAATGTTCCTTGTGTTGACTAATACATTTCGGGAAGGGCGCGAAAAATGTAAACACTCTTTGCGTGATTCACACCGGCATCTGCCTTTCTCCGGCCATCCAGGCAAGAAAAGCCATTTCTAACCGCATAATTAGGCGAATATTTTGGATTACGGTAATGATTCATTGCATATTCATTGCAAAATTCATTTTTATATTTTGAGCCAGTAATCGCTTGGCAACACCATTCCACTTTTCTACTGTCTTGGAGGTGGTTTTGAAGTTCTTATGCTGTTCCATGATGCTTATTTTTGATCTTGTCGTTGTTTGAACAATTCTCTCACAGATAAACACACGAAAAATCATTGAGTTCTCTTGTTGTAAAATATTTCCGGAGCTACCGCCACGTCCGACTTTCACTGAATTTTTTGAACACTTTCACTGAATTTTTTGAACAGTTTCTGGGAGAATTTTCAAAGCTGCTATTGTAGATGCGCCCGCGAGCGCAATAAATTTGGTAGACGCTTTGAGTTTTGTTCGTTTTTTACTTAATTTTAGAATAGGTAGGCGCAAATTTTCGTGTTTGCATGTGTGGAATTCAATTTTCGAAATTGTCGGCCCTTCAATCCTACTTTTGCTGGTAAAGCGGTAACATTCGACTACATTTCTATGAAAAAGTTTGCTATATTTCCCAGTGATTTTTGGGAAATCAAAATAACTCTGGAACTATCATCAAACTGCTAATCCTAAGTTGGATGAGATTGAATTTACTAAGATTGTTCTTCAACTTTATTCAGGCTAACTTATCGCTCTCGGCTTCGCCGCTGTCTGAAATTGATAACAAGTTATACCCTCTTAACATTCTGTGCTACAGATATTAGGTTGGCGCAGAAGCCTTGCACCAACATTCATTTTTTAACTAGAATTTCTTGGTGTTGAATGAAATTGTTCAAGAAACTCCTTGCGTTCGTCTTTCTTCACGAAAAGGGCTGGGTGTGATCTTTTAAGATTTTCTAAGAGGCGTATCCTGCCATCTTCCATGGCTCAGTTCGAAAGACTTGTGGTCAAGTTCCTCAAAAAATCAGCTTATCAGTTCATCGTTCCTGGGTTTCCATAAATTGTTGCCGTATATTTCCTCCTCTCTAGTTGTGATTTGTCATTTAACGTACCAGTCTCCGCACAAATAAAAAAATCCTTGGCTAAGGAATGTGGTAGAATAATCTAGCACTTCTCAGCTGTAAAGATTTGCGGACCAGGTTCCATTTATGAACAATAATGTAGTGATTGTTTGAAAGAAGTGGTAAAATTAAGACTCAAGACTTTTGAACTCATCTAATACAAAGGTTTAACGCTGCAATTTCACCCGAAACTTTCTTGGATTTCCTGTATGTTCTCTTTCTTCTGCTTTGTGCACTTTTGTTGTCTCCATCTTCCTTGTTTTTGCTGTCATCTAGTCTCCATTAAAATAGATCCTCATCCCAAATGTCGATGTTATTAAATATTAAACAAGCTTTAAAGAATGCGTAAGGAATTCCTGAATGCCTCCCATCTGCAGATAACATCCGTACCGTTTTTATGCCATCGAAATAATGTTCATAGAGCGAAGCACGTTCTCGAAACGCCCATCAAAAAATGCTGATATCAGTTTGAAGGCACTCGTATTTGTTACGGAGCTCTGATAGTTTGGAACGTTAGGGGTTGTGTAGGCACGTGAGGTGTTTTTTGATGGGCTAATCGCTTATGCAAGCAGTACGTACTGAAGAGGCGAGGAGTTTTCTCGTTGGGTAGTTTAACCCTTGGGAAACCGCCTTGTTTAGAAAAGGGTTACGAAATTCAGAAGCATTTTTTGTAAAACTTTTTCCTTGCAGAAGGAAACTTACTTCAATATTCAATTTGCTTACAAGGTTTGTGCATGAAAGTCAAAGTGAACAACGAGTATGATGGAAACTTGAGTATAGATGTGAATTTTTAATTTATTGCACAATTCCTTCAAAACGTGCAAATCTCTGAAATGTAAGAATTGAAATCCGTTCAATCGATTTGTTGAGGTTCTGCTACGGCTCGAAAATTTGCTTTTTTAATCTTTTCCGTACGGTATTTTATGTTGCATCACACATTTTCCTTCCAAATTGTTAATGCCTAACGATTGCACAACCGATTAGGCCAACAGCTGGTGGTTTTTGGTGATTAAAAACCATCGCGAATAAACCGATAAAAAGGCTTATCAGCGGCTCGGGTTGCTGAATATCAAATACCTATCCGAAACGTCCATCTGGCACAAAAACTGACAAAGTGCAGTCGTGCCCGTTGACACACCCGTACATTACAATGCCCATTGCTGGTACGGGGTGAGCAACTGGCGTCGTTGCCGCTTTTGTGCAGCAATGAGTCACTGCTTCGTTTCACTCCACGGCGCTTTATTTTCCCGTTAAAACATTGACTTTTTGGTGGGAAAACACTTCCGGGTTCATTCGTATCTCTGATTACCCGGGTAAGTTCCATTACCATTCTCCGGAAGGATTCTTTACTCAATAATGTTCAGGGGTTTTTTTTTTGGTTTTTTACGCTTGTTTCCCGGATACTGCACGTTTTATCGCTTTTCTTATCAAACAGCAGTGTTCCGACCTCAGCGCAACTTGAACTGCTGCATTCTTTCGGCGTGTTTTTGTTGCTACAGGATGTTGTTACTTGAGTACGACTAGCAGTTTCCACCTACTAGTCGCTTCATTTGATTTTTAGCCGTTTGTTTTCCAGGATCAGGTACAATTCTCTTAGCTGTAATCTGTGAATTCGTCTATGTTTAAAGCATCTGCCGCTCTCCCCTTTTTATTATTGAGTAGTCCACTTAACATATTCGCGACGTTACGCTTTCGGCATGGTGTGCCAATTCGGACACGGGCGGTCTCTTAAGCACGCGTTTGTGCCCAACCGGTTGAGCACGCGGTCCCACGCGCTGAACCACTCGTGTCAACCGGTTGAGCACATTGTCGCGAATGTGTTAATATACAGAAGTAGTGGTTTTTTTATCGATGTAATATGCATAATAATCTTTTGGTTGGACCTGTCAGAGGTTCAACTCCATATAGACGTATGGAGAGTGTGCGTGGTAGCCGCGCCTCTTGCTACTACTCCATGTCAGTAACCTTGTGTGATTATTCTAACCTTCCTTATTTATCCAGGGTGCGGCCTAAGTTCCAGGATGGAACTTTTCCTAATATCTCATGTAAAAACGAATTAACCGAAACGAGACAGCGTGAGTTTGAATACGTGAAAACATATTACGACTGGTGGCCAAATTGACCTACCTTACTCTATAAGCATAAAAGTGACGAGGTCGAGCTGCTGAGACGCCCAACTCCGTGAATTCGTTAACTCTATCGACGCTCGCTGTATGTTCCTTGCAGTCACAAGCCGGTGGAGAATCGTGATCGTTCAAAGCCTCCTTATCATTTAACTTTTTTGAACCTGTCCTTCATTCATGTTTAGAATTCCGTCGCATTCTATGGTAACAGTGTGGTTTTAGAAGCGATAACTGCTATTTTCTTTCTAGAAGTTTCTTGCTGCAGTTCAAAATGCTAACGTGTGAGGGGTTTGCTGTCGCGGAACTACGTAGACCTTTGTTGATTCATTAATTCAAAGCAATCACACGATCGTGCATAACTTACTAGCAAGCTTTGAGTGCTTCATAGCTGGTATTTTGCGAATTTTTCCATTTTTTCCCTCTTGATTTTAATTTCATATACGCTTCTCCATATGTTTTACCAGCTCCTTAGTCATCATAGTACAATTTCCTCCACTTTTATGTTTTCCCTAACGTTATTGTCTCTGATAATATGTGATCTCTGTCGGTTATCCCTCTGATTGACGACTACCTCATTTTTCTTAATCGATCTTTATCCGTATTCTAAGTATTTATCGCATTTAACTATTCCACAACAAACATAATCCAGATCTAGTCCTACCACTTGAAACTAGAAATTTTGAACAAACTTTCTTAATACTCAACTATTTTTCGATAAAAGAGTGAAGAAAATGTTAACATATTCGTACTAACCTAATATTTCGCGCAAAGTGTCGTTTTGGATTGGACTGCACTTAGAAAAGCATTTCTTCAGGAGCGTCCAGCTAGAGTGGTTGTTTGGAAATTTTGAAGAGTACTTTCGTAGAAGAACTTGAATTATAAAGACGAGGCTAGTGAATTTGTTTATATGAAATGCCAATACTGGGCTTTGTACCCTACGGAAAGGAGAATTTCTTGAATGTTCCACATATGCGAAAGCTCAATAGCCTATCAATAACAGAGCAAACATCTAAAGCCAGATAGATCACACAATAGTAGATGATGCCTAGATGATGAGTAGGCATTTGCTCTGTATTTTGGAAGTGTTTGAACCCTTCTCGTTTAAACTACTCATACTTTTTTTGAAAAACATAATAGCAGGACTATATCACTCCCTGCTTGCAGATTTTGCCTGTCCAAATTTTCCATGCAGTCTTTGGGTTCTCGCAACTTACGACTTCCGACCTCCGCTTTTCATATCGTACTTCCACTCCTTCATAAGCATGTGCTCAATGCAGCAGATGTACTCTGCCGTCTTGTTATCTTCTTACAGTCTCCATCAACTTTAGTTCCTGTCTGTGTATTGCCGTGTTGATTGCCACATCTATGTACATAACTTTGCTTGCAGCTTAACTTCTTTCAGGACAGATATAAGCTCGGAAGGGTCAGAGCCTCCGAACGATGCCAAACTGTCCCTCGTGTAATAAACCGGTTTACTTTGGTAAGTATCACACCTATAGAAATATTCTAAATATTCGAAAATTGCTGTAAAAATTGTTTGGCGTTGGCGTTTCTATACTTCATGGTGTTTTCCAGCTGAGCGAGTCACTTCACTCGGCAAAGATTGGCACAGACCATGCCTACGTTGTGCTAACGACTCCTGCAAGAAGACTCTGAGTCCTGGTAGTCATGCTGAGGTAAAAAACCGATTATAGGGCCAGGATTCATGGAACGCTAACCACGCAAACCAACAATGCTCAGTATAATTGGTTATCGTCTTGTAGACAACGCGATGTTAGGAGACGCAGACCTTCAGAATTGGTTTGCTGACCTGGTTCTTGCTGGTTCCGCGTTCATGAATCCCAGCCTAGATGACATGGAAATACGTGGCGCTTCCTGGGATACGTCATAAGCCGCACGCATCGAGAATCAGCTGCATGACGCATTTTGTTACGTACCTGGCAGAGTCCAGAGACTGCATTCCGGCTTGGTTTTTAACCATGGAGGATGAAGCGTGGGTAAATTTAGCCACTGATTTCTATTTCTCCGGAAGATTATCCACGGCTGATCTAAATTAGGTGTTATAGATATTTAACATGGCCACACAGAAGTCACTCAAATTTAGATCCCCTATAAATAGGTGTGGATTCTACGTAGATGTAAACTAATGCACATCTTGAAGGCCAAATTTAACCATGTTGGACAAACAGAAATCCAACCGAAGCACTGCTTCTGCTCCATAGAATTGATGCTGCAGAAAGTCACTAGTAGCTACTGACTCCTCATCAGTTTTTGAGGATAATTTTTTTTTTCGAAAATATCACTCCCATTTCAGCGTGAGGGCAAACCGTACTGCAACCAGTGTTACGGTGCCCTATTCGGTCCGAAAGGCTACGGTCATGGTGGTACTGAGAGCCACACATTCCATGGAGGAGCAACTGGATAATTTTGTGGGAATGGACCCACCCATGAACTACATCGTTTTTTTTTTCTTGGATTCACTGGTTACATTTTATGTTTTGATATCCTTCACTTATCCTGCATGTTTTTATAGATTGTTTAAAGATCATAAATGCTATCTGCTGGTGTTCTCCTGTAAAAATAAAACGACGAGTTATTTTAGCAGGAAGGATTTTTTGTTCACGACTCCCTTCTTCATTCATAATCAGGTAGGATAGGGGTGAAGTTCTCCCGGGATAATTTCGGGCTTTGAGCTCATAATCTGCTATGAGATGGACGTTCATTTTGATCCCATTTGGGGAAGAGATGGATTTACAGGCATGAAATGGTACCATTTGCACAACTATCACGCCTCTGAAACCTGCATGTACTGTTATGAAACTCTGATTTGCCGAAGAATGTGAGCTCTACAAGCATGCGAGCTCTACAGGCAACATGGCATGAAGTCTTACTGAATTGAATTTCTATTTCTGAGCAATTGATATCAATTTCTGAGCACTCATCTGAGGGTCCAATTTCTTCGAAGCAGGAAAACTTCATCAACTATCAGGCTAAAGGGACATTAATTGCCATTTTCCAGTATGCACAAATAAACTTTCCCTTCTATCCAGCTTAATCAAGTCCAGACCAATTTGTATGATCTTCTGGTAGTTTTTTTCCTTCCCTTTCAAATGCTGCTGGGATATTCTGGCTAGCCCGTTCCTGGTTATTTTTTCAAAACAAAAAAAGAAAGAAAAAATTGATTGAGCCAACGCGATAATCATGGATAATGATTTCAAACTCGACCACGCAGTACCGGGAGTCTACGGTAATCGAGCATCCGGTTTGCTCGGATTCAATTCCCCACAGGACAGCAAGCTACTGGTTCATGAAGATTTTTTCCGGAGATTTTAAATCTGAAAATAACCATGATTGTGGTCGCAGGATGACCTGACGATCATGCCTTAAGGGTTGCCGAGGAACCTAAACTGTCTCTCTAGAGGTAATGTGAAAAAAATAGAGTTCTTGCCACTTGGGGACCAAATTTGCATAACAAATTGAAATGACAAATTTGCATCTTTTACTTCTTACTCGTGACTTGAAACGATATTCTTGCTTCTTAGTTGTGCGGGACTAGGTCCTCCAGCATCCTTTCGAGTACCCGTCGGACACTGGATTCATATGGCCATGATCTTCCTTATGTTCCCTCGGTTTGTTTTCTCGAACGATCCGGTAGTCTGTCATGAAGTCTAGAATTCTTTTATGCACACCAAAATGTGCCTCTTTTAACACTTTCGCGTCCACGTGCACGACCGGTCGTGCACTCTCCATTTAGTGTCATATCTTTGTAAAATGTAAATGTTTAGCCAATTCCTTTGTAGTAGCGTAGTTACAGATATTTTAGAGTATTGCACATGCATTGGGCGAAGCAGACCTTCTCTTTAACTTTCTCATTAGATTTTTCGAACTAAAACAGCTAGAAGAACAAAGAACTTTCAAAAAATTTTAAGAACGACAAATTTGTAGACAACGGAAATGGAAGGGGCCTTCAGGAACAACGGAAAAAAGAACAACTACCGTGAAAAAATCTTGCATTTTCTATGGGAAGATAAAAATTGCTACCACGTGGATCCACGTGCTCGACCGATCGGGCACGGCTCCCCGACACATAAAAGCGCGTGTGTCGCGAACGTGTTAATCTTCTCAAAATTTCAGTTTTTGTATTAAATGATTAAAAATTATAGTTTGAAACCTATGAAAATGCATAGCTATCGAACGAATCATCAACATCAAACCTGCATTTTGAGCGCTTGTTAGCGAATAATTATGTATCCCAGCTTTAGTCTAAGAAGACGTGCGGCAACGTCTTTCACAAATTTCTGAGCATGGACATGGTTGCTGTCTACTACTGGACTAAAATCCCGCACACACAATTGGAGTGGAAGATTTGTTGCCACCAAAACTACGGAAAAACTAAATTAAAAAGAATAGTCAGGGATACATACATGCATCCCATGATGCGAAATATGAAAAATTGCAGATAAGGTCATGACACCCACGAAGGTAAGTTCATGTCTTTCTCATCCCACTCACGGATGTTTCCAATTTCACCGAAAAAGAATCAAATTTCAATTGACCGATGCTGCTTGAGCCACTATCCCGCAAGGTTATGACCACTGTATAATCGCCATTACGTGTGAGTCGCTAGAAATAGCCGCATGCATCCTACGTACTTTTTTTCGTCAAACCTAATCTCGAGTTCCCAAGCAACGCAAGCAATTCATGGTGTATTGGCGATTGCGAGAACGAACAGACACATATAGACATTTGACGCTTTCACCTGCACTATAAACTTCCTAGAATTGTGGTGCATCATCGTGGAAGTTATACTCCCTTCTTCAGCTATTTCAAGTCTTTCTAGAATCCGATTCAGGATTCACCCTCCGTTCTTGAACTGAACCGTCGCTCCGAAGCTATTTTCTGCATTGCTACGCGTATTGAAGGGATGAGAACCTTAGCATTAACTATTCGCTGTGAAAATAATTTGGTAGTGTTTGCCTTTGACTGTGCCGTACCGCTTTCTCACGCAACACATGGTTTTGTGTGAGAATTCCTCTGGTTCCGGGCCCATTACTCGCCCAGCTGCAGGGCCAATTTGGCGTTACTAGTGCACATGTTTCTAACCCCTATTCTAACACATTCAGGAAAATGTGTTCAACCAGTGGACACAAGTGCTGCTACGTGTGGGACCGCGTGTACAACCGGTCAGGCACGAACACGTGCCTAAAGGCAGCACCCGCGGAAATCCTTGCGTTGGAGATTTCCCCGAATTTCGGAGTTTTTTCGGGACGGCAAACTCACAGGCAGGGATGAAACCGCGTGAAAAACGCAAGAAACGCAAGAAATGAAGGCGCTCTTTCCCACTTGACGAAGGCGCGGACGAGTGCTCCGTTGTAGGGTGTGTGCGCGTCCCGCAACGAAACCCTGCGAATAGTACGAATTGCACACATCCACTGGGGAAGACCACCCACTGCGATAGCGTTAACCGGCGCGTCGCGCCACTGAAAACGCGACAGCGATCCTTGTTTCTCTGCAGGTAGGTCATCATTCCTTGTGTTCTTTTCACATTTGTGATGTGCCCCATCTCTATTTTACGAATTGCACCTCAGCTCCGAGTCGAGGATTTCGGCTGGTGCTGCCTTTAAAAGTGAGGTCTTGGATGTGTTTACGTCTGCAGCAAACCAAATTACGTACATACTACGAAAGTGAATTTTTCTCTCTGAAAAAGTAAGGAAGTTCCTCAAATAAATAGATAAATAGACTCACTAACGAATAGACAAACAAGTGAATAAATAAGAAAGGAAAATGCCCAAGTGTGAGAATATTGTGACCAGTCTGGTTCAGCTGGATCCCTCTATCGTACGACACGCCAAACTACACCATTTCGGAGTGGGCTGCCCAATGCCTTGCAAAAATCGTCCACTTTCAGACGCAGAACCTACATACTTTCTTGTGTTGAGACTGATGCTCCATCGAGCTTTTTTTTAATAAAAATTGTCCGTAAGTAAGTCGGATTAAGCAGCCTCTTCTTATGCCAACTCCGTCATACCCAGCCTGGTCGCTGTCACGACCCCGTCGAACCTTATTGTTTACTGCGCCCGCCCTAAAATGTTCAGCTCCGTCCGAGTCTGAACCAGAGGCGTGGGAAAGTGAAATTTGAAATTCTTTGAGACGTAAACTGACAACGAGGTCCAAAATGAGCGTGAAACCGAAGAAGGAAATTTTTGCACAACTCTAGCTCCCTGACAATGTACTGCTTCGTGACTCCTAATTTTAGCAAATTTCTGCTGAATAGGTATGCGTACGTTTTTGCAGCTCATGAAATGAAAAGCAAGAATACCAGATAATCTCAGTACTGCTGACTACGAAACTATGAGAAAGCTGCTTTGAAAACCTTTAAACATGGTTCTAAATGAAAGAAACTCCTCAGAAACAGGTAAAGTATATTGGCTAAAAACTACTCCCACTTTCTCTACCTGTATTTCTTCAAAAAAAAAATGGCGGACTGTTGGATGAGATTCTGTATTGATGTGAAAAGAAGTTCTCCGATGTTTTCAATGCTCATAATAGAAACTCAGCTTTGATCAGAAAGGTTGCGCGAACCCTTCTTCAGGGAACTAAAGGATCACCTGCGAAAAAAATGAGGTTCGATAACTAAGGTCAATTCATAATCGAGTCAAAAGAGTTCACCTTCTTCAGTTCAATCACATTCTAGTGAGGGAGAATCAAAGGAGGGTGCAATGCCCAATTTTTTTTCATTTCGTGGATGACCGGAGGGAATCTAGAGCTGGTTGAAATTAGGACTCACTGAAGAAATCTCTCTCCAGAAAATATGTTGCAAGTGTCGCGGAACTTTTCAACCGAGCCAATAATCCCACAATTTTCTCAGGGGTCTTCTACGGAAATTAGGAAATCTTTCCCTTATCACTTTTACAGAATTAGGCACACTGTTGCATAGACTTCGCAGCTAACACTTGGAAGAATTAGGGGGGCTCACTCCATCTTTCCATTTTCGTGCCAAATCCAGGAAAACGTAAAACGAATGGCCAGAAATGGCCGGGAGACGGACAATGGAATATTCCGCACATCTCTTGTCAGAATCCAAGGCAAGTTTATTTGGGCCTTATTCAAAATTCCGCCTCAGCGCATTCAAAATTCTGGGCTGGGATTCATAGCACGTTGACCCTGCCAAGCAATGGCTAGCGTGACAGATTATCCTATAGACTACGTAACATAGAGGGACGCAGGACGCCAAAATTGGTTTGCTAACCTGGCTTCGTTTGGTTTTGCGTTCATGAATCCTGGCCCTGCATAACAGTATGTAGTGCATTAAGAGTCGACGCGCTATGTCACCCCCATATCCGGAACGAAGGGAGACTATCATTCTTAAGAAGTGAGATTTTGGCGTATTTTGGCGATTTTTAGCAACCAGAATTCACAGCCAATGGTGCCGGAAATACAAAGGAAATTCAACAGCAACAGACTGTGCTTGTCTTGGGTTTCAATGTGAAGACGACTGTTGCCCCGGGATTTCGTGGGTCCCGCCACGGAAGGAGTGTTCTACACGTAGCTACGACTTGTCGGGCTTGCGTAAACTGGTGCGTCGTTCAGCCGCTGTCCCATATCAGCATGGCTTCCAGCGCAATATATCCGCAGGAAGGTGACAGTATTTACAATAAGAGTCGACGGCGGTGGCCTTCCCGCGGCTTCGAAAAACACGCGACGCGACCGCACCGCTCGAGCAGGAGTGCTCTCTGGGACAACAAACTATGGGGCTTTCTTGATAGCTAGTTAGTTTTCGTATTAGTCAACATCAAATGTGACAAACAACTTTCACGAAAACCCAGATTCGCCGCTGTGACGACTATTCCACCGTGAGCGACGCGGTCGCGCCGCATGCTCTTCGAGGCCTTGGAAAGGCCACCACCATCGGCGCGGACTATACGTCGTATCCTTTTACAGTAATGATTCAGTAGTTCCCATTCACACGAATGACTTCAGAAGAGAAGATTTCATTTGGTGCTGGTTGTTATCCAGAGACCATAGTGACGTGGGTGTTTACGCATGCACCAAATAACGTTCGAATGTCCGCTCTGTGGCCGTCAACTGGCAGCGGAAAACACCGTCCGCCATCGAACGGTGTTTTTCTTGGGGCATCTTCCAAAACGGCGATGTTTACGGACGGTGGACGCTCGGCAGTTCAGCTGACTGCCCGGCTGGTCGACGCGTCCGCCGATTGCCGCCTCCTGCAATTCGCGATCGATATTTAGTGTCCGCACCCGTGGCCGATGAACGTGCTCGAGTGGGTGTCGGACGCGCGGATTTGTTCATAAACGGATGATTCACTTTCTCTTGAGTCGCGTTTCACCTGGTTACCATAGTGTAGCACCAAGTTAATGGGAAGAACCCAACGTCACCCTCATATACGTCATTTTCCGGTCCAGATAAGTCCTTGGACATTACTTCCTCGTTTTTTGCTTTTTCCTTCTTTCATTTCTGCTTTGCTCTTATTTATGCTCATTCTTACCCTTTACAATTTCCATTTCCTAACAAAAGCAATGACGTTTCATTCCTTCGCGTCATTGTTCTCTTGCTCGTTTTATGAGGGCACCAAAGGTCAAGGAATCAGATTTCCTTTTTTCAGTGGGCTACGTTATTGCAGCGGGTTCCTTTGAAATTTTATTTTGTATTCATTGATTTATTTATCCGAATACGACACATAACATAACATGTATAGCATTACCAACATTACATGTTTTCTTGGCGCCCTGGTTTTCTTTTTTTTTTCTCTTCAATCAGTGTTTTAAATAAATAAATAAATGTAGGACTCCTAGACGGTGTGCCCGACTTCGTTCGTGTTTTTTTTTAATCTCTCCCCTCACAATCCCCAGAGCAAGTTGCCTGGAAGCATTGAGACTTGCTCCACGCAAAGCTTACTGACAACTCGTTTGCCCTTTCTTGTTGACAAGTTGTTGGTCCAAAGCTTGTCGACAACTCGCAGGGTGGTCAGCTGTTGACTTTGCAAGTTGTTGACAAGCTTTTGGTCGACAACTTGTCAACAAAAAAGACGAAAACAAGTTGTCAGTAAGTTTTGAGTCTGGCAAGTTTCAGGTGCGATCAAACAACCTGTTGGAGGATTCTGAGTGAGCAGTTTAACGCTTCGAGGGAAATTGTCGATCCCACTGAAACCTTTCAAAGACGCCCATTTTGTGGTCGGTCTTAGCGAGCCGCTTTTTTACCCACCCTCAAGCAAAAGTGTTGGTATAGTCTGTTTCAGGCGAGAAGATAGTTGAACATCCGTGGAGATAATGTGCTTTTCCCTAATTCCTCTCCAATTGCTGTATACTTTCTCGCGTTCTTTTCCTCTCTGCTGTCTTCCCAGCAATCGTCCCTGGTGGAACGCACTATAATGTTGGTAGTGTACCTTTCAAAATAAAATCGTGAACAAAACATACCCCTGAGCAAAAAACTAAGAAAACCTATGGCCTGACTAGAACTTTGCTATCCTCGCATTTGAAGGAGGGCAAAGGATCCATTGAAACCATTGGTCCTGTTTAAACGAACAAAAACCGAGCCAGCTCCAACTTTGAAGAATCTAGCTCTGACCGTAGCTTTAGCACATGAAAGGAAATTGTGATTATTCTGATTTCTCCAACATATATCCATTAGGCCTATTTCGTTCTTAGACACTTTTATTGTCAATACGACAATCCATTTAGATTGATTTCTTCAACTTATGTTTTTGTTCTGGTGCATAATTTTTTGAACTATTCGGTTTCGATATCACAATTCAAATGTGAGCAATAAACAAGTATATTTCAAAGGAATTGCATGAATAGTGTGCTATAAACTTTTGCATCCGTTTACAGTTGTGTTTATTTATTCGCAGTTCTACAACCAAGTCTTCGTACCAGCTCCTCTACATCGTAAAGATCTGCATAATCTTGTTCATGTTTAACATTTCGACGACTATTACGTTTGGCTTCATTTTTGTGTATTTCAGAATTCAATTGCTCTTGTGACCAAGTTTTTCAGTCCTTTTCTTTTGCAAGTCTACTTATTTATTTCCCCATTCATTGTGAGCATTCCAATATGGTGTGGCATTTCTGCTGTTCCTTTTATCATTTTGCGGTGGTTGCGCATTTCTTTCAGTTTTGTGGCTTCGTGACGGCAAATGTGTATTGATTACCAGTACCCTTTGTACATGCTGTTATTGAAACGGCCAGATTTTGATTAACATTTAATGACATTTTAATTTAGAAGTGCACTTTTTGGCCATGCATCCATGCTTTTGTCCCAAGATCTAAATTTTTGTACATTCACTCGCATGTTAAATTTCTCGAATGCTCAGTTCCATGAAGAAACATTAAACAAAGCTGTATTTCCCTCACCTTCATTACGTAATGGTCTTCATACGCTATTACTTGCTTGAACTATTGACCTTCCTCTCTACAGGTTAACTAAGAAATCGTCGAAACGTTGACGATTTCTTAGTTAACCTGTAGAGAGGAAGGTCATTAATTCAAGCAAGTAATAACGACGCAATGATCGAAGACTAGCAGTTCTTGTCAAATCAACAGTTTCAAGGGGTTTCCTTTGTGCTGGTAATATACTACTGCACCAGTGTAGCGCGTTGCGACGCGGCGACAATGGTTTTGGTACGTATCGAATGTTGCGCGACGACAGGTGCGACAGTGCTTGCGATGCTGTTCACAGTTTGTGTGTACAAAAACCATTGTCGCTGCACCGTAAGGTTCGAATATGCTAGATTTCTGTGAAAGTATAGCAGCAGTTTTGGATTGCATATTGGCAAGCTGGCAAGCTCCCCTCTCCAAAATCTTCGTTATTTGTGCAACTCTGTTTTTTTTTTTCATTATTTCATCGATGCGATCATAAGGCTCATGTTTCGTGTTTTCTAGCTAAGGTTATTTTCACAATGAAAATGATCATTTGCTTTTCAAGGGGAATGCCACGAAGTGGCAACAGTAAAGACAAGGACAAAGAGAAGTTACCAAAGGAAAGCTCACATGGAAAGGAGAAGCAAAAGGAGAAAATTCCACGGAAAAGCGAGAGAGTGGACATGTCTCGTGCAGGGCCGAGCAGCGGTCGACGTGCGTCCGATGTGGACAGGCCAGAGCGGTGGGTGTATTCTTTTTTTCAGATAATTTTCTATTACGCTTTTCATTTCTCAATTTGCGACCATGACCCCGGTGTCCATTTCACCCCATCGAAGTACCTTGGGAATACTTTGAAGGAAAGGATCGTTCCCAGTCGATGACAAGATATAACTGTTGAGTTATACTACTAGAGTGGTATAGCCCTGTCAATCGTTGCGGCACAGCGACAGTAATATTGATAAATGTCGATTTGGAATGGCGCGTTGTTGGCACTCTCACCTCTGTCGGTACACAATCGTTACGTACCGAAACAAGTCTCGCTGATGTCGCAGCGACCTAAGGCGCTGGACTTCAGGAGGACTGTAGCTTAGAGACCTCGCCCTAGTGGTGGTATTCCAATTCATGTTCGTTTTAGAAATTTTAATTGAGTTGGGGGCGACAATAGCATGTAGTAGGTATATAGCACCGAATATGTTGAACGTAGCGGAGAAGTGCGAGCGGCACGATATGACCAGAAGTCCAGTAGGGTATGAAAGCGTTCCCTGAGTTTCTTGAAGGCTTTGTCTTTTGTTCAAAAACGTCCGAGAATCGCGTGGAGGGGCTCACTAATGCCGAGTAGTAGGGCACAACCGCGTGGAAAGTATCACCCTTTTGCGTTTATTTCTCACTTCTTTCGCAATATTTCACCATTCGGTATCTGAGTTCTACTTCCATCAGAACCTGGAAATCAAATGAAATCTGTAATGATTTGCCATGGCTAGAGTGGCACGCGTTTTGAAGCCAATCGACTTTGGCTAGGAAGACGTCAACGACGTGCCGCTCAGAATCAGTAGGTCTCAAAAGCGGCACTGCAGGCAGCGGTAGGGTGGCCTGAACTTACAGTGGCCATGGAGGAGGCACACATAAAAAGAATTTTTTTTTGTCATTTGGGCATGCCATGACGGTTGTGTTCGTTGTCTCCCGTTGAGCAAAAGCCAATATCTTATCTTGAAACATCCTTCGCCAGCTTCCATGCAGATCCTGAGAGGTAAAATGAAGTCGCAGACAGTGGCGCACAGGTGGCTGAGGTCCAGTCGTCCAACCCTTCCTCTCCTTTTCGAATTCTTTCTGCAACAAATATAAATTTCAATGATGTGCACATGCCTGCGTCTTGTGTACTGCCAGAACCTACCGATCCAACTGATAGAGATCCAGACAGTTGGCTGGCCTCTCGAGAAACCCAATAGATGCTGGAATTTATACTCGTCCTATCATCCTATCATCTCGTCCGATCTAACGTGACCTGAGCATGGGGGCGCTACCCCGGGAAAAGATCCGGAAAAGGCCTTCCAGCTGGGTATGACTATAGGGCAAAACGGTTCTTTTTTTTTTCAAGGTAAAACGCCTATTGTTATTTATTTATTTCATGCACTCGTGGTGTGTCAAGAACAGTACACAACAACAAGGTCATAATGGGTGCAGAAGATAAATGAATAGAAGCATGAAACGGAAAACGGAGTTGTCGTAATTTCGCACCACCCAGAATGTTTCATTCGCGCAAAACTTTCGATTTCGGCTACTGTTCCTAGAGCAGAACTATCATTTGATCGCGTTTGCTCACCAATATTGTCCCAACCCACCTCAGATTGCCGAAATACTTTTAACTCTTCCTTTGCTTGAATCCATTGTCTTGCTTTTACACTTTTCGAGGAAGACTTTGTAAATCCTTCTTCTTCTGGTCAAATATTATGTTTAGGAAACATTCTGCGCGGCCAGCAGACGAACTGAAGCTGTTGCAGGTCGGTTAGCTCCCATATTTCTCTTTTTTTTTGTTGATTTGGTGGTCAGTATTCAAACTTCTTCACTTTCTATATGCAATTTTAGCAGTAGAGCCTGCTATTTTCTTTTTTCTTTGTGATTGTGAGATGGAAACTCTTCGACCAAGTAACGAAATGTTGTAAAGTAGGATTGAATTCGCTGCACTTCGCTTGCGAAGGTAACAGGAGGGTTCTATTGTTCATTTTCAAGAATGGAGTGAGGGGTATTTTGATATCGCTGAGGGGCTGCTATTAATTGGATACGGTGTAACGTTCCTATCTAGGAAAAGTGTTTAACTTTGCAACTTTAGCGATAATATGTTGGAAGATTTTCTATGCACTTCTGAATTTTTTAGTCGCGAAACCGTAAGTTTCAGCGCACGAATCATAAAAATAGGGTTTTTGGCTATGACTGACACATACTTTCTAGCCCTTCTCTTCACTGGTTGTATGTTTCAATTAGTCTTAAGTTGTTTAGGACAGCCTTTCTCAATTCTTCACTCCGTCAACGGGACGACGATGTCGCCAACCCCCGCGTAAATTCGACGAGTCTGGTGTGAACAGCGACGACAGTGTTCATCATCACAGTGAGCATCCATTTCTTGGTCTTTGGCTTCTTGGCCTTCAGTGGTGGCCTCAACTGTTTTTCTTTTGCGTATTTTTGGTTAGAGGGCTATCTTCATGAGCTTGCTCATTCCTGTCCTTAATTGGTCAGCTAGCCTATTTCTCTAGGTGAATTTCTACTGCTTCTTGGGGTTGTCCTTCCTCGCATTTTGGAGGCACTCTTTCCAACTGGATGTCGCATAGAGGGGTAGTGTCTGGGTGGGGAGAGAGAGGGGGAGGTTGTAGGTGTAGTGCGGTGGCATTTTGTTATCGTAATTGACGTTTCCTTCTGCGTAGAGCTCAATTCCCAACGTGCAGTAATAGCAAATTTCCGCCTTCATGAATCAGGGAACGTTTGGTGAAGTATTGAGAATTATCTTGTCTATAACTTGCCTAGCCTTCCTCGATTTTCTGCATCCGTCGAATTTTGAAGTTTTCTTTTTTTTTTGGCCAAGCTTCGTACTTCTTTGGAAAGCTTCACTGTTATAGTAGTAATGGTCAACAAATATTTATTCCATTAACGATCTTTCCTTCGCGTGAAGTCTACCCCCGTTCTCGTTTAGTGTAGTTGGGATCACAGGGGAATTGTTGTGGGAGAGCGGGCGGGGGGG
>JARK01001395.1:788147-820002 GCA_000688135.1 Ancylostoma ceylanicum | reverse complement strand
GGCTCAGTCGCCGCTCTGCGCCTCCTCCCTCATCGCACTGCCTTTTCTTTCTCTGACCAGTGGCCAGAGCCAAAGTACTGGTTTTGGCTCTCCCCCCTCCCGCACAGCGCAGAACGGAATTTTACCTACCATATTCTATATGAAACGATAGAGAATTTTCTCTAATTCATACTCGTATGCAACATGTCTCATTTCGTTTTGTGTATGACGAGAAATTCGCTAAAAACCCACTTAATCTCGCCATTTTGCACGGTCTCAAAGATTCCCATTTGGATCCTATAAGATCCTCACATCAAGATTAGTGTTCTACTGAAGCTTATAGAGAATTTCTTCCTCTTCTTGCGTGGACTGTCCCATTTTTGATTCGCTGATCATTAACATATTTATTCGTCATAGAACTGAAACCGCTGTGAAATGTGTTGCTTTTGAAAAATGCAAACGGTTCCTCAAGTGATGAATATATTCACATAAACTAGGTGGCAGCTTGATCGCCTAGGTTTGAGCTATCTGTAGATACCCTTCACTCTCTGGAAATTTCCACTCCTAACTATGCTATTCTTCATTTTTTCAAGCACTACAAATCAGTGCAATTCGGCGCTCCAATTGCGAAATGAGTCACGCACTCGCACAACCAAAACATTCACGGATTTCATATCTACATACATACATATGTATAATCTACATGTATTTGTTCGAATGTTTGAATTCTAGTTTCTGACATCGGTTTGTGTTCCTTCCTTCCTCCCTCACATGCGTCCTTCTTCTTCTAATCGCTCTCTTCTTCTTGGTTACCCGAAAATAATTTTTTTTTATTGAATGCCTTTTTTACCGGGGCTTCGCCCCGGTCACCTCCTCTTCGTTTGTGAAGGGGGTCTGCAGGACCCCGGCCCAAAGTGAAGGGGGGAAGAGCCACCGCTCCGACAATCGCACCTATGGCCTGGAAGTTCACGACCTAAGAAGTAGAACTTCGTATAAAATGTTCTACAAAAGGGTCCCATGTCCGCGAAAAACGCTCTTTCATCGAAGATCACTGCACACATTTGGTACCGGGAACTCATGCAGGTTCTGTTATATTTCTGCAAGGTGCCCGAGAGTTACTTCTAGCTCATTTTTGTCTTTGAAGCACAATCGCATTATTCGTGTTAGACCTTCTACTAGCGCATTAAATTGTTGGAGCTTGTCTAGTTACATGACAATCCTTATTTTGTCAATCCGTCTTGGTTTTTCCGCATCTGGACGGGGTATTTCAACAGAGAGACAATGAACATGGATGTGCTTTCTGACGATAGGAGTTTTGTCAAGCTAGGAGGTCGACATAATTAGTGCTTGTCAGCCTGGTAGAATCGAGATTTAAGTTGGTTTTTGTTTCTTCGCTCCAGACCCACTGAGTTCGCCGTGTGAGGCATTCACTGACGGATTAACATTTTCCGTGCCGCGTTCCTGTTCTCGAAATCTCGTAACATTTTGTAACGGACATGAATATGATTAATTGTTTACGTCTCTGCACTTGTATACATTTATGGTGGGGCTGGCTAGCGCAAACTTCCCTCATTCTTGTAGTTACATCATGCTATCTTTAGATCTAGGTATCATCTGATTTTCACCCTACTCTGATTTAAGGACTGGTATTATGTTAATCTTATTCGGTTTTTTTTCAAGTTCGAATTACCGTCATTTTATGATTTGATGGTGTCATCAATCCATCGTCCTGTGAAATTCTATGGAAATGGTGGTTATCCGTTTGTCCGTTATGTATAGATGTCCAACCTAGAATAAAAAAGACAACCTAAAATACTGTTAGGATACGTAATTTAAAATACTATTTGACTGTTTCGTCGTAGACTCTTCCCAGAATATGTAGTAATCTCGTCAATGCTGCATAGTTCCGAATCTATTTGGAATCTTATTCTGATTCTGTTTCTGTACTTCCTGAAATTAGACACTCTCAGCCATATACGTAGCCACCATCCCCAGAATTCCTATATTTGCAATGCGATAGTCTTTGTTTTGCATTGACATTCGTTGTTAATCGGCTGTGAGAGCTTGGAGCGCTATTCGAAACCACCAGAAGCTTTTTAGTGCCCATTGTGTAAAGAAGACGAATATATTAGCTTTTCTATTCTGCATTTCAATTTATTGCGGCGTGGATCAGATTTCGGCGGATATAATGTACTGTGTAGTGGCGCAATCTGTTAAATCTCCCAAAATCACTTCATCTCAATTTTTTCGTTTTAAAAACGCGTCAAATCCCCATCTTCGAAGGTTTATCACGGTATCCGTAATTACTCCGCCACATTTGTCGAAAGATTACTCTTCAGATCACAGGAAGCGCTCACTTTCGTATTATCCAGAACTTTTTCCAACCCAGTCCAACACACCTGGTGTTTTGGATCTCGTGGCGTAGTGGTAAATCCATGGTAATAAGAAAATTTGGAACGGAAATTCCATGCCAATCTTTCGAATGTCAGTGAATCCCATCCGGTAAACGAAAATAGATATGTTACCACACAAGAAACATTTTTCGAAATGTCCTCTGCTTGCTTCAATGCCTTTCCTCATTCTTTCCGGGAAGTCCCCGACAACGTTTGCAATCATGTCAGCAGGACCCATCGCAAGCGTTGATCCGATCGTCTTTCAGAGTTAAAAAGTCCTTACTCGGATAGTTCAACTTGGTGTTCTCCAAATGGCGTAGCTCACTGGGTTTCAATCTCGTAGATTGGTAGCCAATCGCCAAAAAATTGTCAATTCCCTAATTCCCAGGTATGCGATTCTGTGGGTTCTCGAATGTGTAGGGTCAGACACATCTTCAAAATATTCCAGCCACGAGGCAAAATTTTTCTTCATAACGTCTGTCATGTAAAAATGGGGAGTTTCGTAAAAAGGCGAGACTTCATATGTACCCTACATTAACACATCATCTTTCATGACATCCTTTTTAAACGAATACTGACCATGCGTGGACCTTGCCGGTTTAACGCCAGCCAGAGACTCAAAATTCGATAGGTATGACAGCTAATGCTGTAGAGCGATTGCGGCAAATGATGCTGTACTTCTCTAAGACCTGTATACATCATTGAGGTTACCCAGAGTAAATGTGTTGACGACCTGTTGACAAAAAATGTAGACTTGATTTTTGTGGTGTTTGCGTGTTTACCTCGGGTAATCTCAGCCTAGGAGTGTATTGACAGCCTGAATTCATGCCCTGAAAGAGAAGTATGCTGAACCAGTTTAAAGGCCAAATATTTGCCCATCAAGGCGACAGCAATGTAAGATTCTGGAGCGTTAACCGTAAAGTTATCGGATTAGGTTCGAATGCATTGGTCACCTTCATGCTTTTCCGTGGACATTTGGTGCGATTAGTTCTTATCTTCTTGGTTAGATAACATTAGTCGACAATTTCGTCTTTGCTTCCGATTACCTAAGCTTTTCCCAGCACGATACTTAAGGTAATCTTAACTTTCTATTTTTATTTTTTACCTTTTGACAGGTGTTCGCCGTTTCCAGAGACTTGACATACATGAATGTGTTTTCAATTATTCGAATCGTCTCGTGTTGTGGATGTGCTATGGGCTGAGCGCGGTTTGCATTGGCATCGCGCGATGCTATTGACTGGCTTTCTCCCATTCGCTGCTGTTGGTGCAATTTATTGAAATGAGCTGCTCCTTGCGTGTCCATATATTAGTTAGTGGTAGAATGCGCTTGCAAGAGTGCCACCGATTCTCTGACGTTCATTTGTTGCCATAGTTTGCCGCGATTTCACTTTTGAAATTATTGGTGAGGTAGAACCTGGTGATAGTAGTGACTATTTAAGATCACTGCTTGCAAATGTGTCAAAGCCATTGGTTTTTCCCTTGTTTCTCTAGTTGGAAACAAAATTAGCTAAGGTATTTCCATTTTGTAAATCAAATCTGATCCAAACATGAAAGGGTTTTTTCTCCACATTAGGTGCAGATCCACTTTTTAGTAGCGCAACTCTTTGAGCTAAGCCTTTGGTGGGCATCGAGCTCCTAATAACATCCTATGCATCTGAGAATTCAAAATGAAGGGGGACTCTGCCTTTAAGGGCACTCGCTTCGTTGCCGAACGCACTATGGTCTATGCAACTCGAATGAGGCCTATTTATTTTCTTGTCTTCGCAGGAAGCACTCGCACACTGACTTCGTGGATATTTTTTGGCTTGATAGTTCTGCTTCTCTCTGTTCTGCGGTTCTGGATTAGTTAGAACCTTCCAGACATCTTCAATAGACATAGTCGGAGAGGCTGTCAGCAAGTGCGAGACCGTCTTTGACTCCTTCTTTGAAATTTCCTGCAATTTAGCTGTTTTTGTGCCTGCTGAGGGCTATTTATCGTTGGAGGTCCTGTAATGTTTATGTTGTAGAACGGTCGCCAGCTGATTCGGCTCCACAAAGTCCTACCGGTTGCCGTGAAGTGAAATTTGAGCACGACGAACCAACGTCACCCAGTAAACAGGTGGGTTATTGCTACCATATTCCAGGCACTATTTCGTATCCCGTAGGTGTTTTGGAGCGGTTTAACCCTCTCTGTTGAGCTATGACATTTCTATCCATCCTCTTGAACTCAAAGTAGTCAGCTCTTCCTTGCGTTATCTCTTTTTCCTCATCTTTTTTGCACGTCGATTTCTACATTTCACTCTGAAGTCACGAAATCGCAATCTTTGATGACAGAGACATAAAATTAGTCGTCCGTCCCTGTATGGCAGTTCCTTTTGTTGCTGGATTTGACGGAGGAGACTCGAGAGAAATTTTTCTATTTTTCTTATAGGGACATTATTGCACCTTTTACCTTGACTGCTTCATATGTTTACCTTCATCGTTGGTCAAAATAAGTCCAAATTCTTTGAAATTTTTAAAGAGATTCGATTAAGATTCCTAGCAAGGTTTGCATGTTGGGTGTGCGGGGGAAAAAGGCGTAGCCAGGCAACTCTGGTTGGAGCATTTGGGCTGCCCGTCCACCTGCCTCAACTCGAACGACGTCAATCCAGTAATACATGGTTTATTTGTGCTTCGCGCCGTACGAGTTCAAACAGGTGGGCGTGACGGGCGGCCCGAATGCGCCAATCAGAGTCGCTGGGCTACGCCCCTTTTTCCCCACGGTGACACACACCCGTACATGTTCCAACCATTTGCTTTGGAGGTGAAAGGTGAGTTTTTACTTGTTAAATATGATTATTTTGTTGTTATGCGCTATTATATCATCTTGTGCAATTCAATATTAGTTTTGATTCAAGCAAAAATGTTTTTCGGAAGCTCTGGGCCGCTGAAATCGTTTTTTCTCCCACTATACCACACCTTACTGTAGTAGGCTGTTGCTGATGCAGGTGATGTGCACTTGCACTTCCAACAGGGTACGTCGTAAAAAAAAACAGAAAATTCATATCCATTTCACGCACATTACTCCAAAATACAGTTGCTTTCGGTCATTTCTCTTCACCTCTCCACTTCTCATCTAATCTTCACTTCTATCTCGAATTAATTGTGTTGGCTAATTTCTTCTTGCTGCTTGAAAAATATGGCGCTACTTTTTATGTTCCATTGATGAGTTCACTGCAATTCTCCTCTTGTTGATGTTCGAATATTGTAGCTGCACTGGTGTTTTCATAGCGTCCGTGGTTTCTCCTCCTTTTTGTCCCGTTTTCACCGATCACGACATCTCAAACTTGCTATAATGATTACTAATCTTCTAACGCACTTGAATTTCTTCTGCATTTTACGAGAGGAAAGGGAAATGTCGGCATTACTGGCACAGCTGCAGTCCTATGAAAACGATGCCCTACAATTCAGATGTCATCATCGTCACGGGGGCGTCGTGCTGAGTGTGAACTGCAGCCGGTGGTAGGAGGACGAGGAACACAGAACAGCGCTAGTGCAGCTTTGTTCAGCTCGCCGTCATCGAAAAATGGTCTACCACGAGTGAGGAGTTTCATGTGTTGTTTTACTTGTGTGTTATATGGTCTAACAAAGGAGGTTATAATCAGTTGTGGTTCGTCGATGTGCTTGCTTTTTAGCGGTATCGGACCTCTGTTGGCACTTCATCTGTCTTTTGTTTCTCACTCTTAAGTTTGCTCTGTAAATTTATAAGATTAGAACTTTTCGAAGTCTTGAAAGAAAGAAGCAGTTATGTCTCGAGTAGGCTGGTCTAGTACCTAAAGTCTTTCCAACCTCTCGTACTTCGTGTTCGGGTGGGCGCTTTTCCACGAGGTTGAAATTGAATGTCTAATTTCACTATCCTTTGTTTGAGTTGGTAATCTTTCTACTCCTACCATGTGATTAATCCAATATTTTCGAAATTTTTCGCATTTTCTTATTCGTTCAATCCTGTATTAGTCAGTGATATAGTGTCAGTTTGCTCTCCCTGAATATAATGCATGTATTTTCGGCATCATTCAAATTTCCTTTTTCTTTATCATATCTCAATTTTTTTCCAATAGAAGGGGTCCATAGAAATAGTGGCGCAAAATTCCTCAAAAACAGGATTTTTTTTTCTGAAAGTTGTGTCGAATATAGTGAATGGAGGAATCTCTCCACAACCGAAACACGACTTCGAGAGCGTCACTCTTGAGGCGCAAAGGTTTTTGATTATCAGGAGAAATTTAGCAGCTTGATTGGCATTCCGGAGCTCCCCCCACCTGAGCCCGTATTCATGAAGGTTTCCGGGAAGGTATTAAGCTTTCCGCTCCCCCAGAGTGGGCACGTTTTGCCAGCAAAATATGTCATGGTATATTTGCCATTACCTTTCGTTGATAGCTAAGACTAGTCATTCTTATAAAACACCTATTTTGACCGAGAAAACTCGCCCACTTTATGAGAGCGGGTAAACAAGAACCATCCTGGGAACATTCATGAATACGGACGCGGGTCATCATATTTGCAGGAAATAGTGAGCTTAAGAAATAATTTTTTTTCAGAGTTAGTTGTAAAATTTGACTTGTTATAAGAGTGGGGGTAGGCCCGGTCTAAAACTATGGAGACTTAGGAACGATTAGTCTTTTGAATACAGTTTAAGCAGCTCGCAGCTTGTTTGGGTTGTGTTTCCAAGAAAACGCTGAGTTACTGGAAAAGTAGTGGTCGATTGACGTGAGGTCCATTAAGTGTGCAGTGTGAAGCGGGGTGAATGTGTGTTTGGGGGTTGCCAAGTGCTAGTCTCCTATTCAACTCGCTAATGGCAGCTATGCCTGCTGCAGTTCTTGGATTGTTGACTTCCTGACAAATTTACTCGATAAAGCCTGCGGTCATAAGTTTAGCGATTGTTGTAAGTAACCAATTCTTCGTGACATTCATCAATAACTGACGATTGCGCTTCTCTTTTCTTCGTCTTCAAGGCTTCCATCTCCATCTGAATTTTAAGTTGTATCGTTTATTTGCTACCTGTATTTTGCCCAAATGCAACTCTGATATTCTACGCCGTTTTCGTAGCTTTGCATTCAAGCTGATGCTCATACAAAAAAACCACGGAATTTTGCCGATATTCTTCATTTTTACTTTGACAGCTTGAGTTAAACAAGACTAACAATAGTGGATAAAATGCGGTGACATTTGAAAAAAATCGCTCGTTGATGAATTAAATCTGTCTACCTTTGTTTCAGGCCCGTTCGTCCTCGAAAAGTCAAAGTCCTCCAGTGAAACGCGTTCGGACTCCGAAATTACCACATACTCCACAAGGAAGCCCGCGCAAATCACGTGGTCGACGGGGTTCGAGTTTTGCAAAAGTGGGCACCTCCGCCGATGAAACAACCGAGGATGGCGAGACAACGGCGACGGAGATGAGCGAACGTGAAGGAAAGGTCAGTTGAAGATTGGGCTTCTTTTGTGAATTTATGAAATTACGCGGTTGGTCTGATTTTCCACGATCTTCTTCTCCTCCCTCATATGCTAGCGACATGACCTTATCTTCTACTACTTTTTTGGCTCCAGTAGTTCTTGAATAGGGACTGCTGCGATAACTCAGCAATCGAATGCGGCTAACATTCCAGAAAGTTGCACTATTATTAAACAGAGAAGGGGTAGTTCAGCGTTACTCGAGACCAGAGACGCGAGACACAACGAGACCCCGCAGGACGCTTCGACCCATAAAAAAGGGGCGGAATCGAATTGTCAGCAAGCAAGAGTGAAAAGTTTCGATTTGCCTCCTTTATTTGTTAGCTTGGCGTTCGCAACGGCTAAGCATAAATTTATAGTCTCCGATAATGACTACTCCTCGCGCCATGCACCGGGATTGATTACTTGTTTTACTTTGCGAACCATGCATAGTTATTGTGATTTCTGCAAAAATTCTCCGGAGAAGGGGATAGGTCTAATTGTCTATTTTTGGTTACGTGTGAGTCATAACAGTGCTGAGAGTGGTGAACCTATGATTTGGTAATGTTTAATTCCATATAACCTTCTCCAGGATTTTTCATCCAGCAATGCAAAATATTGGGTTGTTCAATAGCATCGTCCCACCTCAGAACTTTGTCAAGATCTCAAGAAAGATCGACGGGAGCTGCTGATCACACCGGTATACGGGATTCCATGCAGAACTGCCGAAAAACCCATTTTTTTTATCCCCAAGTCGTCATTAGGGGCGCAAATTTGCTACTACGTGTCAGCAATTTGGAAACACCTTCAAAACCGTGGAAAACTGGTGTGTAAAAGAAGGAATGAACCATTTGAAGTTTGCAGAAGGTGCCGTAGCACAGGTTCATGAATAATAGCAAGCAGTGACGTGCATTGCCTAGTTTACCCAATACTTGGGTGAGGTCTTCTGCGTAAAACTATTAGGTCGTCAAGTATGAAATGCCTGATTTTGAATGAGACAGTTTCGGGTAATGTTTCTCCAACAAGATTGGGTACGAGCAATCCAAATATGCCCCTATGCTACCGGCACAGCCTTGCCATCTTACCGGTAGCATGGTTGCGCTAACGGCTCGGAAGCCAGGGAAGCAGGCAGCAATAACGTGGCGAAGGGCATTTCCAACATGATGTTGAAAGTGGAAAATTTTCTGTACCAAGAAGTGGACTAATACTTGGGAGAAGTTGTGGTCAAGTAGAGCAAGGTTTGGCCAGTGCAACGAATGGCAGGTGGACTCCTCTTCTTGCTCCCCTGGTTTACGCAGCGCAGTTTTGCAAAAAATGGTCAAAAAATGGCACCAATTTCTGGGGATCAAACTGTGGAAAATTCGTTCATCGAGCCACTTTAGCTTGTCGTATTGCCTTGAACACCTGAATAATATAGGGTTACGAACGCCAAACCTTGCTGCATATGCAGGCATACTGTGGCTCCTATCCGCTCAAGCCACAGCTTCCAACGCATCATAATCCAGGTTTATCACAACGCTCACTTTGCAGGTTTATATCTCCAGGAAGAAATTTCTCAAAACATCGGTGTCCCGTTCTTTTATTAGCCACTCCCTTTCCAAACATTTCTAGGGTATTTCGAGTTGTCCTCACTTTACAGGCTCCGTAATGGAACCAATATTCCGAAATGATACGATTTTTTGTCTTCGAGTAGTTTCACAAAAGTTCCTCTCAAACAAAAAATTTTTGAGTTCGTCAGAAATTAAATAGGTGATTTTGAGAGAGGGAGAATTTACCTCCATAATGGAAAGAAAGATGAGAGTGGACCTAAAGAAACCCCGAAGATACCAGCTGTCAAACTGACCTCTCAAAAATCAGAGCATTTCATACTTGACGACCTAATATTAAAACGGAAGCATGGGGCGCGATTAATCTCCCTCTACATTTTCAGAGGTGAATCTACGGGAAATTCTGTATCTTTGTTCTAAGCAAACAAGCATATTTTCACGCCCTGTTCACACCTTACTATCACTTTTACATGTAATTGGGTAATTTTCTATGAAAAATCGGGTTTAAAACGGTCAATCCAATGTCAGGGGTTCAACTTTTTTCTATGTGTTCGCACTGGGAGATCGAGAGACTGTACGGAAAAGGAGCACTAGTCACATATAGCAGTGTCCAGTAAAACCTCAGCTGATATCCTACCTCAATAGAGAAATTTTAGACAAGTTTCTCAAGTGATGTAGGACTTTTCAAACATCTTCATAACTTAAATTTGTTAGCAATCTGGTTATTTTCGTGAGATCCTGATACCCGATTGGTCCTCATGTGTTAGATAACCCCTCGCGATTGAAGTCTGAATAATTATATAAGACTTGGAATATTTACAAATTTTTTTCAACAAAGTCCTGACCCTGTCTCATAGACAACAGTTGTGTATTCAGATCGAATACACGTAACACGACACGTATTGTAGCTTACTGGTCACAATTAGTGGAAGTTTTACTTTAAACTTTAAGTTTACTTTAAAAAAACGTTTTAGTTTTTTGTCTCGGTTTTCAGTATTTGGGGTAACTACTGCTTTGGAGGAAACAAAAAGGTTTCTGTAAACCTTTGCAGAATTACCTAATTCGGATCTTTGTTCTTCAGACTCGGCATGCACCATTGAGAATACCCAGGGTGAACGCGTCAATGTCCCTGTTAACGATGGGTAAATGTGGCGGTGTTAATACGTTTGCGTTGGGTATCCTCAATTATGCATGCCGGCACAAGAAGAATGTCATACCACCTCATATTATATTCCTTATTAACGAGGTTTTGTTCTCTTCTAAATTATTGGAAATCATTGTTTGTCTTGTTTTTTTTTTCTCTTGCTTAACGTTTTAAGTGGTTATTGTCAAGAACAAGCGCTGCGCTGACAGTCTAACCTCTTCAAAGCATTTTCCTTTGTAGCGCCAAATGGCGTCTGGCTTCTTCATTGTAATTTTGCCTAGGTAAAACTGCCGTTTATTTTGAGAGCGGTGCTTTTGTCGCTCTTTGTGTGTTCCAAAAAAAAACTATCCTGTTATATTGCTACCTTTAAAAGCTTCAGTACTTGTCCTTTGAATCCCCTTTGTTTTTATTATTTTTGCTACAACTCAGTAAAGCTGGTTGCTGCTTTAGAATTTAAAACTTTAGGTAGATCACTCGTTCAAGTAGACGTTCAAGTAGATCACTCCCTTTCGCTTTTTCGAGCTTAAATTATTGGCGAGTTTTTGCTGACGAACTACGAGTTGTTTCTGAGCAATCACTATGGAAAAGCTGTCCGTAAATCCATCAAAAGTGAATTACTGCCTGTTTTCTTTGTGAAATTCCTCCTACGCTTTTGTTCCACGAGCTTAACTTTGTTCATATTTCGCCGCATTTCCCATGATCCATAGAAATTTGCGGTGCTGCTGAAGCCAATCAATCGATTCTCATTCACCTTCTCGTCTAATACACCTGCATCACTCGCTGTCCGTATGTGATGTCATTTACACGTTAATACTGGCAACCTAGTTACCCAATGTGGCAAAATTGCCCGCACCATTGTCGTGGTCATAAGTAGTGTAGCGTCAGTCCTCATCAACGGTACCTTGAGGCAGATATCGACCACTAGCGTTGTTATTCGCTTACCATGTGTGGCTGCGGTGTTTTTGCCGCGTGTATGTTTGGCCCAGGCCTCCTCTCCGCTCCTCTGCTCTGTTTTCCGTCCGTCGCTTATATCATCGCGGCAAGTAGGTGCTGATGTTGTGCGGTCGTAGTGAAAGCGATTTAGCACCACCCCAATGTATTATTGACTCTTGACGTTTGCTCGGATATATGTTGACAACGAAGGGGTGCTGGGGCTGTGTGCGTATGCCGATTGACTCGTGACCAATACTACCGTTATTATGATGTTTATGTGAATATCGTAACAGAAACGATATAGGATATTTGGCTGGGTGTTTGCTTTTTTTGCTGCGATTCCGTTACGAATGCTGCTGATACGCTTTTGTGTCAATGTACTTAAGCTTCCTGTGACGCTGATCCGGATAAAGCGAGTCTTAGGCGAGGGTGTTCTGGATTTGTCGAATTAAGTATTTCAATATTGAGATCATCTAAGATTAGCTCGTAATTCTTACTTGGTTTCTTTTGTGCTTCATCTCTTCTACTTATGATTATCCTGTTGGCGGAAGTGTTAAAAATAGAAAAGTAGTCAGCACTTTCTTCTAGAGCAAAAATTGCAGACCACTGCTTTAGAAATTAAAGGACGGTTTCAATCTGATCATTTCTTAGACCAGAAGTGCAACTTAGTGTGGAATTTAAGCTATGACTAATATTGTGCTTTTTACCGTGGTTGGATATGAAGTAATTGCAACTGTTCATCTGCAAAGAGTTGTCCCAGCGTTAGATGACGAGCCTAGTCAGAGAATTCGCTAAATTTGTCTGCTAGGAATTAAGGGTGCTGTTTGTCAAGCTTGTAACTCTGAGAGAAATAGCCTTACAAGTTTCATAAGCAGCAAAAATTGTTAGGTGCGGTCCAATTTTGCGTAATCGTGTGCCCTATTCTGCGGCTTGACGCCATTTTTTTGGATAGTGAATTTCTATGAACGGAGCAAGGAGTAACCTTCCTACCACCAAAATATTCTAATATCAGCCATAAATTTCTGTCTCGACGCAGGCCAATCGCTCGAATTACCCGCCCACCTGGTAGGTGCAAAATCTCTTACCATGGTCCGTATTCACGAACATACCCGCGGATTTTGTGAGCTTCCCGTTCTTCTAGCATGGACAGGTCCACTGAGCCACGGTCTCTGAGAAAAACTAGTTTGATAACGAAAACATTTCCCTTTTTGCTCCTTGTAACTTCTTCCTGTTTTCTCATGGTAAATGGTAAATATGGATGTATTAGAGCGATTCGCCTGAGCGATGACAGATAAGTATAGTATGGTAGGTAAGGATGGACAGATAGTGTTTGGTCGAGAAATTCGCACCCTATGAGTGAGCAGGAGTTTCTGAGCCTTCCAGGGAATGAGCAAAAGTAGGGCACAGAGGTGATTCTGGAGTTAACTGGGGTCCTTTTTTTACCGTTGTTCGCTCCTTTTATGTTTCGCTTACTGAATTAAACTGTGTAGCTCGAATTATTCATGGGGGAATGAGACACTGCATCACCATCAGTTAGGCGACCACTCAGCAATATGTATGCAACCAGTGACGATGAAGGTGTTGGCAGTAGTGGACGCGCAGACACTCGCTAGCGGCAATGCACTAACTCTGACCTTGTGGCTCGCCTCTCGAGACGCACTGAAAATCGATGACACACAATGCTGATACTCTTATGTCGACTTACTGCAGCCCGCTAAGCATTTCCTCATCAGCCGGCGTCCCAGATCATTCAGCACACGTTCGAACGGCGATAATTGCGCGGGATGATGTAACGTTTACCGCGGGTAATTTCACGTTGTAATTTCTCGTCGTTCATCACGGATTCGCAGCCTTTTACCATAGGGCTAGCCCCTTTAGGATTGAATCCCATTCAGTGAGTCTGACTTTATATCTGGGGAGTCTGTTACCAACTGTTTACACGGGTGTTGTATTATCCAGAAAAAAATGGTAGAAAATGCATATTCGGTTCATATTGGGGAGTTCGTGTGATATTTTATGCTTAATCGGCTAAAGGCTTTGAGGATTTTCGTCGTCAGTCATCCAGTTCAATTGGTTAAGAACATATTGTCATGGTTTCTTGTAGCAGTTACCTACCTTTGGTGTGAAATTACCACTTCAGCTAAAATCTTTTTACCTTTCATGTGACAAGATTGCTGAAGAGGATTTATATTGAAGCGAACAAAAGGGTTTTTTCCTCCTCTTAGTTATTGCAGTAAATGTTTTATTGTTCAAAGTCATAAATTTTTCAAAATGTCACAACTTCAATATGTGAATAATGTTAGTAAGAGTTGCGAGAAATGTAACATTCCTCACGAAGCATTTTTTAGTATGATACATATTTTGGATTTAAATTAGAGGTGATTCTATTCTTCAGTTATTTTGCACGGCATTCTTTTTTCACTTTATTCAGCTTCATAATTTTCGAATAACACAGGTAACCACTGGAAATATTGGGATTTACCTAATCCACTGTACTTCCCTTCCCTCATCTAGTTTGTAGGAGGGGCTCTGTCACTTTGTGCGTTTGAACTTGGATACTTGGACATACTTTTTTCCCTCGTCAGTGAAATGTTTAATTGAATTCTTGCTATCTATAGAAGCGATGTTGTCACGTAACTATTCATCAGTCTCCTCCCACACAGTCGGTGTTTGGTCATGTTTTGGTTTCATTCTACGTGGGCGAAGGACATGTTTCACTAATAACAAGCATCGTGGTCGTCATCGCATCAACACGTGTTATAGCAAGAACAGGTCTTGTCACCTTATTGATACTATCATTTTGACACCTGGGCACTACTTGGCGCACAGCCAATGGAGTGATTTGCTTGCCACCCTGCCTCCTCATCTCACCTCCAACCAACAAACGAACCGGTTCTCATCGCCGGATGGCCGTGGTGATGGCGGTACGGCCTGTGCTTGGCGCGTGTTTCAATTCGTTTCATGTTGCGTAGCGTTTGCTGTTGACTTTGGGCGGACTTTTTTTGTAAAATGTTGGAAACATCGTTCGGATTTACTCTGCTATTGTTTCAGGCGTCGTCCAAAATGCGGAGTAAGAAGAAGGCGCCAAAAAAGTGAGTTTCGATTCTTTCCTTTTCATATTTGCAATTTTTTTAGTCTCTTGTTAGCAACATTAATATAACTTTTTTCTTCTGAATAAGGGAAACTGAGGCTTTTCTCCAACAACCTTGTTTTTCTCGTGTGGTGCCCTATTTTGAACATGTTTTTGCCGCAGTTATTGATCTTTGGTGAGGCCCGACGCAGTTTCGATGAGACGCACTGGTGTTTTATGTGGATCACTTTCCCTAAGAAACGCGGAATCAATCCCGAAGAAAACGTGTGCAAACTTTATCTCGACTTCCTGAACAAACATTACGACTTATTTGAGGCTATTTTTGTTTTCTTTAGCACATTGAAGCTAATTGCTCTTCAAAGCTTGAGAAGTCCAGAAACGTTTATCCTCGTTTAGAGCAAGCAAGTAACTGTAACAACGGCTTGGATTTGTGATAGTACAGTTTTATAAATTCGTTTAAAAAAACGTATATTTGAATCGAAACAACTCAAGACTTTTTGGGTCATATTTTTAAACTTATATCCTTACTGCTACGTCTTCTTAAAATTCGGGTTTGGGGGTTAGTGTCCTTCTCGGGTTCGGAGACGTCTTACCCATCTTTTTTTTAAACCTATAGTTTGCAGTTTTTCTTGTGGAAGAGGAAGCATAGAGATTCTATCTGGATAATTTTTCTTTTCCAGTGGTCATATGGCTCGCAATGAAGACGCTCTTGCCTGCACAGCATCTCCATCTGGTGAAAAGGAGAATTTTCAAAGTGTGGACAAGGAGGGCAAAATCCCAATTACCGAAGAAGCCCAACGATTATTTGACATTGTTCAGCTGCGGGCCCAGGAGGTGTGATTTCCAAAGCTCTTCTAAGCACTTCTTCTCGCTGATTCTTTTTTCCAATTATTTGCACTACGTGAAGGATGTTTTTCCCGAATTTGCGGGAGTGTCATGCTCTCCTCACCAGTCCAAACAGTTTTTCTTCTCTGCTGCGCTTAGTCATGACCAGTTTCTCGTCGAACCTTTATTATACTTTTTACATCGTTTCACTTGTGCAGACAGTAACTGAATGTTCTTAGATTCACATGCAGTTTTCGTTTTTTTTTTTTTTTCCTCCAACGTGTTTGTCTTTAGAGCATCGACAAAGCGATCAGGGAGGTAGCGTCAACAGCGAAAGATCCAAAAGAAGAGTCTCGATGGCCTTTGGCTATTCGGATAGGTACGGTTTAGTTGTTTTCGTTCAAAGTGAAGCTGTACTTAATCTTGCCTCACTATGCTAGTAACCTTTAACTAGGTATAGCTTCATTTATAGTGCGTCGGAGTCCGATGCGGTCGGAGAACAAGAGATGCGTATCGATCCGCATTGGTCGGATTCCGACGGTGATCGATAACTATCATTTGTTATCCCGCCGGATCGGACTCCGACGCACTATAAATAACGCTTACGCGTTAAACTACGATTTCAAAATTTTCGAAGACTGGGACCTTGGAACGGTTGGATTAGGAAAACGGAGATTTAACCCTTGACGTTGTTGATCTCCTACCTGTGTCTTTTCGAAAATCCAGTGGGGTAATAGGGCGTGTTTTTACAGAAGATGGAAAATTTTTGTTTTATTAGCATTTCTCCATAATTTTTGGTCTGTTCTATCTCTCCAGTTGTATTGAAATTGATAAATATTCGAATCAATAATCATTTGAAAATTTTATAGTTTTTGAGCATTAATGCATTTTATTAGCCGGCTCTTCAGGATGTCATGAGATTTCTACGTGGTACAGCGCCCCCTACCCTCAAGAATACGCACATGTTCCTATATTGCACATATGTGAATTCTGCTTGAAATATATGAAGACGGAAGCAATATTGGCACAACATATGGTGGGTAAAGTTTACTTTCCTTTCTGTAGTTTTTTTTTTGGATTTTCAACCCATAATTTTCTCATTTCCTCTTCATTAATTACTAAATTGCTGATTGATTGCCTTCATGTACACTTCGAGTAAGTTCAGCTTGTGCTTTTTGCAAGCTGAAGGATGGTATTCTGGGAATAGCCTATTTTATCCCGACCTACTGCTACTGTTTGGGAGATTTTCCTCAATGCTGTGTGATTAATTCATCACATTGATCAAATCAATCATGAAATCCGTTTTGGATGAATGTTGCGAGCTAATCTGGATGAAATTCATATGAAGCAACATTTCAGAGAAAGTGCGAATGGCGTAATCCTCCTGGAAATGAGATTTACCGGGATAACAACGTGTCAGTGTTCGAAGTGGATGGTAATATATCGAGGTTGGTTTCGATTTTGTCTTTGCGCTTCTGAAGCCTTTTTTCACCTGTTTTGCTGCTGTTATTCTACTTCGCTCTACCATAACTGATGTTAGACTCACCTCTTTCTCTTTGTTTTTTTTTTCGCCGTTTCCAACTTTCATGCTACTCATTATCCTTAGTTGTTCAACTTAGACATTTTTACGTGTTTACGAAACTGTGAATTTTGTGATGTAACCTTATTGAAAATTTTCAGGATATACTGCCAAAATCTATGTTTGATCGCAAAATTGTTTCTTGATCACAAAACGCTGTACTATGATGTGGAGCCATTTTTATTCTACGTGGTCACCAAAAACGATGACTATGGATTCCACTTCGTCGGATATTTCTCTAAGGTTTGTTACCTTTGGTTGTCGCTCAGTTTATTTTCCTCTCCCTTCCTTTTACGAACCTCCTCTTTACCATGTTGTACTGGTATTTTGTTTCCCCCTAGCTAATATGTTTGATCACTGGATTTTTTTTTTCGTTTCCATATTTTATTTCCCTTTTTTGTCCAATTTTTTGTCCGATTCCATGTTTTTTTTTCTCTGCAATCATTGGGATTATCCGGTTTCTCTTTTCAGGAAAAGTACAGTCAACAAAAGTTCAACTTGTCATGCATTGTCACATTACCTTGTTACCAGAAGCAGGGATTTGGTCGATTTCTAATAGATTTCAGTAAGTCTTTGGTCTCTTTATTTGTTTGATTGCACCCTTACAAGATGTGAGAAACAAGTGGAGAGAAACGCTTTAACTTCTTCTAGATTCGCCAAAATAAGGGCTTTTCTTGTGAAGCTGTTTAAACATTTCTCCTTTTTTTCCTTTTTCTTTTTTCTTCATACGCATTTAAGGAACTATTGTGACATATTACACTACTGGCGAAAATAGATTTTGCATACCTTAGTTAACGAAATGGGATCTTTGGTCTGTAATCTTAGAACATTTAGGGGAACGTGCCTTCATCACTCCTGGCTCTCTCACATTCAGATGAGCCCAGTGCTTATTTTTGGTAGCCTAATATTTGTCACTATTTCAGGTTTTCTCCTTTCCCGTAGGGAACACCTGTCCGGTACTCCTGAGAGGCCTCTTTCGGATCTAGGAAGGATATCTTATGCTAGCTATTGGAGGACCTCACTATTCGAATACATTCATGAGCATGTGCCAAAGAATAGTACTAAGAAGTTGTTGCTTACTGGTAGGCATATTTCTTTTTTTTTTAATTTTTGTTATGGGCACATTGCCACGAAATTATTTTTTTTCTTAAGACCTCGCGAAAGGCACTGGCATAGCTGTGCATGATATCGTGGAAGTTTTCGATGCGTTGAATTGGTTTCAGAAGCAGAACGGAAGGTAGGACAGTTTTATTGCTGATTTCTCATCTGCTTCGGGTTGCTTTGTCTGTTTCTTTCCGATGCTATGCCATAGAAGCTACAGTAGAATTTCTCTACGTTTCTAGCTCTACTGGGCTTTAAGCTGTTACTCCATTGCTTTATGGAGTGGTTCTGTGAATTTTTCTGTATGATTTCTCTCTTGAAACCGTTTTCTTAGATGTATTCTCAAAAGTATCTTGGCAACGGCCTTGATATTTTTCAAAGATTGATTACAATTTAGCATTGGTTTGACGTTCAACTGGACGATGATCGATGCACACTGGAAGAAAGCAAGAGCCGACAAGACAAGAATATGGCTGAATGAGTCAGCATTGAGGGTAGGCCTTTGGTGTTCCTTATAAAGGATTGCTTCTGTTGGTGATTAGGGGAAATTCTTTAATGCTTTAATCTTCTCTTTCAGTGGACTCCTTGCGTCTACACTCCATCAAAAGACTTTGGAATACGATCGCCTGTGATATCTCCAGCTTCACCGAATCAGAGTACATCCATAACAAGCACTCCGACAGGCGTTTCTCTTGCTGCTGTTGGCAGCACTATCAAAAAGGTGATGATCGTTTGTGGTTGTACACATTGCAAGTACATTACTTCGAGATTGGCATAAGCTTTTTTTTTCTTTCCACTCATGGAATTTTCCTCTTCGTCCTGGAAGTACATCTTCGTTTGACCGAATTATTACTGTGATTCTCTGTTTAGCACCGCAACATCCTCGCTTCTAACGTTCCTGTTGTAAATTCACATGCTGTAATCAGAACAAAAGCTAAATTTATAACCATGAATGGTCAACAATCTAATTTTACTGTGAATGTAACACGTTGTAGTAGTGCGTCGTGGAGAGGAACGTTACAATGTAATTAGGATTTGTCTTATTATATTATAGGGAGCCGCACCACTGAAAGCCGCGCGAAAGGGAGCTGCTACCCGACGTCTGAAGCTTGGGACTGGGTCAGATGGGACGACGACGACGACGTCATCTTTGCGACGACAAACCAATAAGGCAGTGACAACGACGACCGAGGAAGAGACTAGCAGTAGCAGTAGTGAGGACGAGGGGGAAGAGCTAAAAACCAGAAGAGGCTGCAGAGGTGTGTGGAGTCTATAGCTTAGTGGATTCAGCATTTGCTTGTTGAAATGTCTGCATTAATTTCTTAAGATCCGTTGTCGAAACGTGGGAGACGGGATGATTCGCCGGATGAGGATAATGATACTAGTCGAGGAGGGCGAAAAATGAGACGTGAGTCACGGTAATAGTGAAATTAAAAAATTAAAATGAATTAATTTAATTAATTAGAAAAATTGAAAGTTGTTATGGCGAATTGCTGTAAACGTTAGTTATTGTGCAACATTAGATGAGAAAGCAAAATAATTCGGAATAATATTACTAAGATTTCGCGCAATGCGTAGTGTAACTGAAGTTTGTGTACTGAGCCCGAATTATCCGCTAATGTAAACGCAAAGAAAACAGTTGAGTCAATTCAATAAAAAAAAATAGAACTTGTTTAAAGAAAGCCACCTAGAACCGAAATGCTTCGAGAAAGCCACCTAAAACCATCGTCATTGTGTTGCTTTTGAGAGAACATTTCTTCTGGATAGCAGTTTTCTAAACCATTATTATTGTATTTCATCTATCGTTCATCATTTGAAAGAGTTATTACCGATTATTTATTTTGGTTAATTTTAAGCTATAAACTTTTTTCCTACAGGTGATGCCACAAAAGCTGCTGCTCCTGCTGCTCGCAAAAAAGCGCCTTCAACAGCTCCTGCTTCAAATGGACGGAAAGTTGGTGGTGGAGGGTATTCTCGGAGAGGCAAAGTTGTTTTTGAGGAAGACGATAGTGGTACTAATTCCCCTTCGACAAGTTCCAGCTCTGAGTCAGGTGGGTTTGTGACCATTTTCGTTCACATTTCTCATGATTGGGTTTCATTGTGCCGTCTACTATCTTTCCTCATTTTTTTTTGTCCCGAGCGGTATATCCTCTCTCACTTGTCCACTTTAGTGCCCTCTGTTGAAATTATTATTCATTTTTTTAGAAATTGCTGTGTTTCAGATGATCTGGATACTTCCTTTCACATTGGCAAGAAACCACAAAAGGGGAAAGTCCCGCCTACTCAACGAAAGAAACGACCAGTTCCTCGAAAACCGCCTGGAAAAAGCCCTGGAAAGGTATTCTACCATTTTTTCTATGATTTTCTGTTGATTTCAAAAGTTGATCCGGAGAATCTAGCGGTACAGTTCCTTAAAATCGATGTATTGAGGTTTTTCCTGGCAACTACGGTCAACGAAGCCCTCCAAAAGCAGCAGCAGTTACTGCGTCTCCGTTGCCTTCTGCCCACAGGGACGTGGCATCATCAACAGTACCTCACTGCGATAGTCCTACAACCTCTGTTGGAACAGCTGCTACTGTCCCAATGCGGTTAGGTGATGCTGCCATGAGATGTAGTCCTGGAGGAGGTAGAACGCTGCAGGACGTTGAGGCGGACGATGAGGTAATGATAGAGTGGAGGCGACGTGATAGAATTGATTTCAATAAAGAGTTGCTTGATTTTAGGTAGCTGCAATAGTTGCCTCTACTCCGCCATCGAACCGACCTCACTTAGAACATTCCGCCACACCTCCGGCGATACGGTCCCGAGCAGGGTCTCAGACAACAACAAGGCAACATCAGGTTAAGGAAGGTAAATCTACCACAGCGAGCAGTGCAGAGACGAGCGAACACAGCGATGTTGAGCCGAGGTAATGAGTTGCTAATATCAACACCCCATTCTTTGAAATTTTGTGTTTTGCTTGGAATCTTGATTGCAATTCGAGTTTTCTCGAGTTTTTATACTATTTATTTGAACTCTTATTTACTTGATTAGCCTCGTTTCTATTTCTGAACCTCTGAAACCCGCCCATCGCATTGTCATTTCGCTTCAATAGGATTCTTTTTCGGGAAAGACCTAGAGTGAGACTTTTCTCCCATGTCTCATCATAAGCGTTTTAGCCATGCTCCATCGGAGTCCTCTCGAAGTGCATCAAGCTGTTCAAGCAGAGGGGCCGCTGGTGTGGATTCCCCACGACCTCTTGGCGACCGAATACCAGATCATGAGGAAGCGGTTAACATGGGAGGAGTTCCGGATGATGACGATGGATATTCGAGGTTGGGCAGGTTTCATTCGTCTTTGCTATTGCGATTTTTTCGAAAACGACTTTTTCAAATCCGGCCTACTTTGTCTGTCGATGCTGAACAGTGTTCGAAAATAATAAGTAGTTTCATGTGATGGAAATTTTTACCCAGCGTATTGTTAACCGGTGTTTCTTAACTCTGAAAAGAGTAGATGTGGATTTTCGTGAATATGGATTTTCATATAGAAAAAACTCAAAATTTAGCTGACATTCTTATTTTATGTTCATTTGTTGAAGGTGCGCTCCATCGGAAGAAAGCGACCACCCACCTCAGCTACAAGCTGAAGCTGCCATTGCCGGATCAACTGGCGGAGGATCAAGTGACGAGGCGCCGCCTCGTCTCCATCATAGCGTCCAGCCTCCGGTTGGATCTGCTACAATGGGTGGTCCACCACCGCTGCATGACGGGTACAATACGGATGACGACGACGCGCCGCCACAGCTTTCTCCAGCAAACATCGAACCTGTAACTGTGCCTCCAAGAGAGATGACTGAGGAGGAGGTAGGATTGTTATCCAACGTTTTGTGGATCTAGAAATTTATAAAAGTAAATTTAAGAAGCAACAGTTGGCTATGGATCGTCCGCCCAAGGCTCCAGCGATGTTGGATAAGGTGAACGACGAGGAGAGCGAGGTAGACTATGTCCGATTTAATTTTAATTAGTGCAAAATGATTTGCCTCATTTACCTAAAAAGTGGTAGAATTTTTCGCTTGGTGATTATAGAGCATGTACACTACGATGATGCCGATGCAATCGATGCCAGCAATGGAACAACAATGCTCATCTGTGTCTAGTCAACCGCAAGTCACCACACCTCTACAGCAGTACCCAGGGTTAGTAGTGCTCTCTTATTCGTTAAATTTCTGCTATCTTTGGGTAGATCCATGTATTCCAGAAGTTTGAAACAAACAACTCCCGGCAGTGTTCCATCATGTCAAATGCAAAGTCAGCACACTCCTGAAATGCAGCAGCAAACTTTTATGAGCCCAGTTATGCAGGTATGGAGACATCATTTTCTATATTATTCCCTCATCACCAGAATTCTTTCAGAATATGTGCCCTCAACCGTCTTCTGTGTCCTCGGTACATTCTCAACACAACTCGTCCATGGAAATGGCAGGAGGAGCTGGACCGTCGAGTCAGGCTCCATACGGAAGCCTCGCGCCGCCATCAGCAAGTGCTACCTCGGCTCATTCTGATCCCAGCACTCCGTTGAGGCCGTCTTGCCAAGCATCTGCGCCTGGATTTAGCAGTCCACCACAAGCTGCTCCCATCCAACAGCAAGCGCCAGCTCAAGAGATGCGACTGCGGACATCTACTGAGTCTGCACCGCAACAACCTGCAACAGGTTCTAGAAGGAGTGGAGAATCGTCGAGGTCGAAGCAGAGGAGCAGTCAGCAGCAACAACAGCAGCAGCAACAACAACAGTTGCAGCAGCAACAGGTATTTTGTACTACACAGTAATTTTTTCTCATAGATTCCGAAGATTCCGATGTTTAGCAACAGCAACAACAACAGCAACAGCAGCAAATGGCTGCGATGCACACCATGTCCTTTGCTGCTCACCCTTATGCTGGCATGGCAGGAGCTGCACATCCACAAACATATTCGCCGTATCCCGCTGCATATCCGACGCATTTCGATCCTGCAGCCGCTGGATTTCCAGCTGCCAATCCCTACTGGCAGACTGGATATCCGCAGTACGCGGCTGCGAAGGCGGGTCCTGGCATGGGTCAGTTCTTCCGATTAACTTCGTTATTTTTTTAATTTTCTGTGTTAGTTCTTTTTTACATTTGTCTTCTTCATATATTGCGTGATAAAGCACAGCTTGATTGATTAAGCGAATATAATCCGATTCATTCAACACTTTTCATCTTTATTTTTAGCGCCAAAGCCTTGTATGGTTCTGTAGATAAGTGAAGCGCTTTGTGATCTTTTGTATTTGAAGTAAAAAATTTTTTTACCTAAAAAATTGAGTGCTTCTAGGGGGTGTGTATCATCGTGAGGGAAAAAGAGGCGTGACCAGGCGACACTGATTGGCGCGTTATGGCCGCGTGCCACACACACCTCCTTGAACTCGTACTGCGCTAAGCACAAATAGACCATGTATTAAGGGATTGACGCCATCCGAGTTCAAACAGATGGGCGTTTGAGGCGGCCAAAATGCGCCAATCAGAGTCGCCTGGTTACGCCCTTTTCTCCCTCATGATGATACACCCCCGCTTTTAAGGGTCCTGATTTTGGTGGAATTCCTTTAATTTCCTTCAACTAGTTTTATATGCTCGGTGTAAAGGTCGGATTTTCCCAGAAGGCTATCAAGTCGTTGCCGTTTTTAGGATCCATGATGTCAACGAATCCTGCAACGTTCCCGTACCCATATCCGAATGGTATGACGCCAGTTAATGGCCGGCCTCACTCGGCCACAGGTGCCTGGCCCCGTTATCCACAAGGAATGACGCCATTCGGAGGTGCTTCTACCAACCCTGCGGCTTTTCCGGTAACTCCGTCAGCCACTGATTTCATGTTTAACCCAGCGGCGGCGAGTTACTTTGGTAACGGCTCATATCCTTTCAATATAGCGAAGTAGTGATTTTCCTTATTCTTTCACTTTCTATGTTTTTATTTTTCACTTTTCTTGCAAGTTTCTCAGTAGCTGTGCTACAGTTCCACTCACTTTTACATTCTTCACACATTCTTTCTTCTGAGCGTTTCGGCAACGTAACCAAAGCGCATTGAATAGTTTTATGAGAAGATACGGGTATTTTATTATTAGCATAAGTCATTAGTGAAGTAAGTCGAATAATAAACTTTCATTTGTACTAATCAGTACATATCTCATCGTTTGTAACCACTTATATTTGTAGTTCTGTAAAAGTGTTGCGTTTCTACTGTTCATTCCACATTGAAACCATATTTGTAAGTAAGAGTTTGAAATCTCAGGTAAGCTCACTCATCAGTGTGTATTTTTATTGTCGTTTTAGATCTAACGCGCATTTAAAGAATGAGCCTTAATAATGCATAGGAATATAATGGATTCTCCGTTATTGTCAAATCTCTCGTACCTTTTTGTCATTATATCCTTGTGTAATTATGTTACTCCGGCAAGTTATGTAGCGTATTGTTTTGTATGTACGTTGTAAATCCAAAGATCAACGTACTCTCGTCTCGTTATTGTTCCAAAACGCCGGTGAGCACTGCGTGGTTGCCTTGTTTCACGTCGCGAAAGAATGTTCATGCTTTAATTTGTTTCTATTTTTTTTTCTGTTTGTATTTATTGCAATACATGTGATAGCAAGTCAATTATTGTACCTCTGAGGCAAGTTGTGCTTGAACTTCCGGGAAAAATCCTGGAAAATCTTGGAATTTTGGCCTCCGAAAGCACGCAGCGCGCCGCTTGAGCAGAGATCCTTTCCGATAACTCCGATAAACTACGAGATTATCCTGATAACGAGTTTGTTTTCTTATTAGTCAACATCAAATGTGATAAACAACCATCAAGAAAACCTAGATTCGTCACTGTGGCGACGATTCCATCGTGAGCGACGCGGTCGCGCCGCGTGCCTTTCGAGGCCGCGGAAGAGCTACCACCGTCGACGCCCACTGTAGTTCTTCAGGGACCGCATGCATCAATGAGATTACTCGGCCTAACCACATTAATGTCTTCCAAATTTACTCACCGTTAACATAGGTGTCAACTTGCTTACCCTGGGTAATCTCAGTGGTGCATCCAGAACCAGGTGTCACTGTCATGGCAGGACCGACAGAATACGCGTTCGATAGATGGTCTTCGGAAAATAGCTCTCTTGAATGCATAAAAATGTTGTTGTCTCATGCATTACCAAAACAGTGTAAGTGATAACGTGAGAAGAACGTGTGCTCATCCTCAACCACTGGAAAAAAGCGAAAAAGATGGCACACCGGCTCAAAATTCCCGCTACTTGTTGCTTCTAACAGAGCAGATCCACTGTAGAGCATAGCATAATAACACTATATAGACCCCTAAAAACCGTCCCCAAGTCGCAGAAATGAGATTTTCAATAATTCGACTATCCTATTCGTGGAAGAACCCTGCATCACTTAAGAATGCTTGTGAAAAGTTAATTATGGCATAAATGCAAAAAGAGTAGTTGTCAGAACAGAAGGAAAACTGGACAACACAACGCGGGAAAGCAAAGCAAGGAACAGCAAGTGATCTGTTCTGAGCCCAGAAACTAGCCAGAAAATTGATCGACAGCAGAAACACCGAATTGACCTGTGTTACAAAAGAAAACTAATGAAGAGATGTTAGTATTAGTAATAGAATGTGATACAACTATACTATTTTCCAACTTTTGGCATGGTGTTAAACTAGTAAGAAAAGCTTTAGGAGAATTAACTTAGGAGCCGAATAGTGGGAAAGAAGACGTGTGCACCGCAGGAATCACCGGAATCTTCCGAATTCCGCATAATCGAATGGCCAAAAAAATGCCAGGCAACAGGCACGGGTTGCAGATGAGACGATAGGCTAGGGCCTGGATGCATCGTTGAGATTACCCAGGGTAAACGCGTTGACATCCATGGGACATATGCATCATTGAGACTACCCAGGGCAAACGTGTCAACACACATGTTATCTATGGGCTGATTTGGGTGTGTTAACACGTTTACCCCGGGTAATCTCATTGATGCATCCAGGCCCATGTTAACGGTGGGTAAATTCGGAAGGTAATAATACGCTTAGCCTGGGTACTCCCAATGATGCGTACGGTCCCAGTTTTTATTGGTTTTGATGGCCCAGACCGAATATGTATAATTGGGATTACCCATAGTAATCGTGTCAACACATCCTTTACCTGGCACCCAATGACGTGCTTATGCGTGCGAGACGAGCATCATTGGAATAATGGGTAATCACACCTATGTATGGGTTTGAGTTTACTCAAGAATGTGCGGGACTTGCATTTTAATTTCTTACGTTTACGTCTTCCGTTCCACGGCCATTTTTGGACTTAAGATTTGAGTTTTACGTTTTCCAGAGCTCGAAACTTTACTCTTGCTCACTCCTGTTACCAATCCTTCCAATGACGCATCCAGGCCTTGGACAGTTTTCCGATCGCAAAAATACGGATGGCGGTTAGAAAAACGGATAAGGAGAAACTCAGGTAACAGTTACTTGGATAGCTAGGTATAAATAAGCGGCTCACGCCTGATATGGTTGTGATCTTCTTCAGAAATTGCAACCTCTGCCAAGTTTGATGTAATTATATTTTGGCGATTGAAACAAAACTGCTAAGCAGTAGGCATCATCGTATAGAAAATCGAAATAAAATGAATTCTCATTTGATAAAAAAAAAACGAAAGTATCACTACGAATGGTGGTGGACCGTTATGAACTTTGACCTGTCCTATTTTGGCGTTATTCATGCTTGCGGCGCGTCAAAGTTTACGCGTCGCACCAAAATTCCACCAAGTTTTCGCGTTGTACCGATGCGGCGGAAATGAAAATGCCGTTTGTTCGCGCGGCAGCCGTGGCGACGAAAACAGGAACACTCCCTACTTGCCGGGAATTCTCTGGTCCCTCCTTGTATTGCGTTGTGTGTCGGCGCGTAAACTTTGACGCGCCGCAAGCATGAATAACGCCTTTCCAGAAAATCGAGTCGTTCCCGCCTTCCCGCACAATTTTGATCTTCTTGCTCCGACCTGTCCATTGCAGTTCATCTCGTTTTTTTTGCTTTCCATATGTGCCTGCTATTTTCCCACCATTTCATTCTGCTTTTGGATTAGCTTCACTTCCTCGATTTTTCTCTTTTTTCACACAATTTTCCAGCGAGGAGCAGCACAGCAACAGTGAGAAACGGCTGCGTATCGAATGTCTATAGACTTTTTCACATTTGTCATATGAAACCCCTCTTCGCTTTTGGTAGAGAGCTTGTCATCGCTTTAGGGCGAAGAAATGAGATACTCGGAGGGAAGGAGAGAGGGAAAAGAGTGGTCAGAGCGGTGGGCTCAAGGAAAAAGTCTTAGATGAGGTGGTGTTGTTTCTGGTTCTACGCAACTTCCTATTACTCAAATTTCCGTTTTTTATTCAGTAATTTTCATAATGTTGGCGTGTTTGCCCACGAATATTTGATGGAATTTCGAATGTCTCTGTTTCCCGTCCCATCTTTCCTTGCGATCATCCTCTTTCTTTACACCTGCACATGCAAAGATGATGTTTTTGATCATAGTTCCCTGGGATGCGTGAACTTTCAGGAAAGGTTCCAAGCTTACAGCTCATCTAGATTCAGGGAGGTTTCCGAGGAAAATATGAGGTATACCTATCTTTGATACAATTGGTCATCGTTGGCTGAGGCTAGTCACTTGCACAAATTTTACCCATTTTTTCCCGGAAAATTCGTCCATTATAGAAAAACGATCGAAATTTATCCTTTTTTCTGACTTTGCTAATTAGGAACCGGTATCGAAACTGTAATAAGAAACCAGGGCCTTGATGCATCACTGAGATTACCCAGGGTGAATGAGTTGACGCCCATGTCAACGATGAGTAACTTTTTCGGGTGTGAATATGTTCACCCTGGGTAACATCAATCGGCTCTAGAAAAGGTTTAGAATGACCAAAATGGATCGTCTCTGTTCTACCTAAGGCTGTTAAATTGGCATCGGCCACGAAACTACAACAAGAAACCAAGACCTCAGAGCACCACTGAAATTACCCTGGGTAAACGTGTTGGCGCCCGCATTAGCAATGGGTGAATTTGTAGGGTGTGAATATGTTCACTATAGGTATCCTCTTCGATACGTCCAGGGTCTGTATGCATGAAAGATATAACCTAGTGTAAAAACACAGACACTTGTGCTAACGATGGGTAAATTTGTCGAGAGCGAACACGTTTACCCTAGGTAACCTCAATAACACATCCAGGCCCTGGGCTAGTACGATTCTGTGGTTTCATTGAAGAACACTTATGTATCTGGAAATTCATGACGTCAAGGCAGTCTTATTGTTTGCTTTGTCAAGGCCACACACTTAATTGAGATTACCCAAGGTAAACTTATTAATACACTTATACACACCCACCCCAAATTTAGAACTCGACCCTTTTACCCTGTATTATCCCAGTGATAGCTGACCAGAGGCTGCATGCATCATTAAGGTTACCCTAGGTAAACGTGTGAACAGCACTAAAATTCATTCATATTTCACACGAGTATGAACAAGTTTACCCTGGGTGAACTCAATGCGGCTGCGGCTCCAGAACCGGTCTAGGCCTACCAAACTGGGTTACGTGGGTTGGATCTTGCCCACCTATTTTGAGTTGTACTGGTGTGTGATAGGGATTGTTTTTTTTTTCTTTTTCAACATCATGTTTTCGTTCCTAGTGAGGCCGACCCTCACTTATTGCTTAAGTATTAAGCGAATAAAAATCTAAAATTTGACTAATTTGACTAACTGTTCCACGATCCACCAAAAAATCGAATATTTCAGGAACACAAAGCTTTACAGCCTTTATTTTCTTTCATCCAAGGGTGTAGGGCTCTCAATTCTCTAACGTTTCAATTTTCTATTTATTCGAAATCGAATATTTGGATATGGAATGCATCTAATACATCATTCAATCAACACACTGAATATTGCCCCATTGCATGTGCAAGGACCGTTGCAAGAATATGGGGTTTTCCTTTGTTCGTGAAAGTGAATCGGATGGGAATTCTTCTGAATTTGACGTTGTGATGTGTCGCTAGCCATCTAATGGGACAAGAACCTATTTGAATTCTTCTCTCCAGTCTTAAAAGTAGAATCCTGAGGTTATTAAACGTTAGTTGGTCTTAATTCCCCCTTCTTCCTGCAGTTTTATCGCTTTCACATTGATCACCTGCTGCTCTGCTGCAAGTGCTAGGTGGATTGCCTGGGAATTCGTGCATGAGGTTATTATAACGGCGATCTCATCAAAAGTGCAGCCATCAACCTGCGTGTGACGAGCATCTGAAACTCCATAATGTTTTAGGACGAGATACATACATTCTCGCTACGTCACACGTGGGCGCGCTCGACAATGAGGCGCCCAAATGGATTCTCTGTCCGGGAAATCTGATACAGAAGCTTAGGAAGCAAAGATCCGCCACGCATTCGAACGGTTTGTTTGCTTTTTGAAACATAAGAAGGTGGCGAGGGAACTCGTCCCGTGTTTGGCTCGAAACCCCGCCCATCCCAGTTTCACCTTTTTCGTCGCCCACTAGGGCTTGGGAGCCAGACGCCGGATTTTTTCAATGAGTTTGTTAAAAATCGATTTTTGAACTTTAATAATTCATGACAAACGTTTGAAATGATGACTTGATGCACGAGGAAATGAGGTAATATATTTTCTTACCTATTTTACAAAGTAATTCCAAAAAAAATTCGCTGTCTTCCGCAGCGCAACTGGTAATGCGGAACTGGTAACCCACAGCGCAACTCTCTATAAAATATTCGTCCTAAAATAGAATGGATGGAATGGATTTATTTCCACAGTCTGTCCAGAAATGGGAAATTTTTATCCTGTTGCAGATGTGTCATTGAGATTACCCATGGTAAACGTAACAGCGTACCCAAATCTACCCTCTACCCGCCCCCCATCGACATGTTTACCCATTTGTGACCATGAGCCGCATGCATCATTGAGATTACCCAGGGCAACGGTGTCAACACTGCACAAATTTATCTATCGTTAGCACTAGCGTCTCCGCGTTTACCCTGGGTAATCTCATTCATGCACACTGGCCATGTCTATACCGAGCTGTTAATCATACCCCTAGGTATAAGAATACCCATCCTTCGAATGATACACCCGGGCACTGAGGTCCCATGATTCACGTATGTCCCTTCCACAGAGGCGAATTAATCCATCAACTTCCAGCTCATTCTGCTTTTTGACAGCTTTTGCGGATAGTTTTCCCAGAAATTTCCATGGGGTCGATGCGTGCAGAAAACTAATCAACGTCTCGCAAGTACTAGCTCGTATTCAATTTCTTCGGGCCATTTGTGGCTGCTTAGTTTCCTGTCCTACGACAACTCGCTTACATTCCCTCATTCAATACTTTTTCGTATCAGGAATGACACTTCACCAGCATGGCTATTTGTGAGGAAATGTGCGTTGCCAAGCGAGGTTTACGACGCTGATCTCTGTCCTTATTTCCACCTTTTACCGGGTTTTTTATTCCTAGTTGTGCCTTTTGTCATTAGTTGAAAGCAAAGGACTTTACTTGGGACCGAATAAAAACCGAATAGTTTTGCTACTTTAATCAACAATCCAAGGCCCGTATCCAATATACTTTATCCAGTCGGATAAACAGGCATTAGTGGATATGTTTCAGTGGTTTTGAGAATCTGCTATCCAATAAAACACATCCTTGGATATGCAAATCCGCTCGTTTTACTGCAGGTTATCTTTATCCGGTCGATTTCCGCTCGATAACGATTCAAGATCTAGACAATCTCCACTTTGCGTTGTTCCCTCGTCAAGACACCGCACGTGCGCCAAGAAATGAAGTGGAGTGGATAAAAACCGATGGAAACGGGTATATACCCGCTGTGTTTTCCCTCTCACGGTCAAATATATTGGATACGGCTCCAGAAGTCCTTATTTCGAGCTTTTGGCCTGTTTTCTATTTTTAGTTGTGCCTCTCGCCATTAGCTGAAAGCAAAGACATTACGATTCCCGTAATCCTTCTGATTGTCTCTACACAGCGGCAGATCTCGTACTTCCTCGTCCTCCTGCTGGTTGAGTAGTCGCTCCTACTCAGATTTCTCAAGTCTCCCATCAGTTTCCTTTGCTGTAGTCTTTGCGGAAAGGCAAAGTCTTCTCTTTTCTCCTGAAATCATTATCATTTCCGTTTGTAAGCCCTCGTTCGGTATGTCAGGAGGCAACTGACGCTGGCAGATGCTCTGTCACAAGTGAGTTTATCAGAAGAATCATCGCCAGGCAGATGGATTTCCTCAAAAATCCAAGCAGGTCCTCTGAAAAATAATGTTACCCCGATGAGGTAGCAAGGCGCAATCGTCGGTGTCCTTGGAGACACTTAGAACTAGAAAAGAAGTTTCAAAAATATCTTGCTTCGCAGCCAGTGTTGCAAACTGTGTAAGAAACTATAATACGAACTTACTTTCATATCGTTGTGGGTGTTAATTGTTTATATTTTTATTAGCTTATTTATTTATTTATTTATTTATTTATTTATTTATTTATTTGGGTACACTCATAGGTGTGCAGAAAAAAAACAGGCTAATGTAAGACAGTTGTTCCTCTCGGACAGCAATGGAAAAATTTCATGTGACCATAATATGTGAGGAGATAACAGGTCATTCTCCCACCGGGGAAGGTAAAAAAAGTCCCTCACCAAGATCGTGTTCCCACTCCTGAGCGCAGTATGCTAAGCTTGGAGCTGCCAGGACCATTCTGACCTACTTAGCTCAAAACTAACGAATTTGATAGGGACCTTAGGCGAACGGTTTGGGGGGGGGGGG
>JARK01001395.1:756790-782504 GCA_000688135.1 Ancylostoma ceylanicum | reverse complement strand
GGGTGCTTGGGGGTGGGGGGGGGGCAGGGGAGAAGGAGTCAGCAGAATTTTAAAAATTGCTTTATGAGCAGGCTAATTTTCTCTATCGACTCATTTTCTACTCGTTATCTTACTTGTATGAATTTATATTAATTTTTATAGGATAATTCTAGAGATTACCCAGGTAACCCCAATGATAGCGCACACACCAAATCCAGAAGTTGACGCCTTTATGCTGGATAATCTCAATGATGACTGATCAGAAGCCGCATAAATAATTAAGATCACCCTAGGTAAATGTGTGAACAACACTAAAATTTACCCATGACTCACATGGGGGTCAATACGTTTTCACTTGGTAATCACAGTGATGCATCCGGGCCCAGACTGGATTGCGTGGATTGGATCTCACCTCATTCTTCGAATTATGCTTATATGTGCCATCATTGAGATTACTCAGGGTAAAGGTGTCAACACCTCAAAAATTTATCCATAGTTAGCACGAACAGATGAATTGCCGAATTTTTCACTGGCCACGCCCCTTTTTTACCATCCACTCTCACCTGCATCCGAGAAAAATTCCAACGTTCTTAACTGATGACCTGGGAATGTCAATAAGAATAGCTGGACTCTGCCTGTCCACCAGGACACATTCCCCCACCCCCTCGCTGGAAGTTCCCGCTGGCGACATCATGTGCATTTACTAGATTGACAGAGTCTGCTGTTTATTTATTTATAAGTTCACAAGTATTTTCTCTGCTTAGTGGAGAAATTAGGGAGATTGCATCGTGGATTTGCCGCAAGGAACATTCCAGAATCGGAGAGCACTGCGCTTCGATCGGAGATCACAGTGCGGTCTGAGCAGTGGAAAGGGCGGGCTAATCCGGGAATGCTGCGTTCGCGCGTAAGAATCGATGCATTCAAACGCACCGGAGCTCTTCTACGAGAATAAAAACACTTTTGACGACTTTTTCCTGTTTTTATTTTCTTTTCTTTATTTTCTTTATGACTTCCGATCTGCTTCTTCCCACTTTATTTGCCTGAGTGCTATGCTTGTGTAAAGAAAACTTCCTGGACTTGTTTCACATTAAGATTTTCCAATTTGTGTTCACGTTGCCCTTGCTCGACACTCATCACTGCTCTGTCCACGACATCCGACGTCTGTGCATTAGCTCTGGCTCTTGCCGCATTTGTTTGACTACCGGCTTTTTTCGCACCTGAAACGGCGATATTGCGCTTGATTTTGGCACTCGGAACGTTTCCCAATCACGGAATTGCCGCGGGCTTTTACCATTTACCGTGTCTTTTACACGGATATTCCTAGTCTGGATTAAAGTAGCGCTGGTTGGCTCATAGCTATCGTTGACTTCTGTTTCTGTCTGAAATTTTGACAAATTTTTGAAATGAAGTGAGGAACCGGGAGCTAGGAAAAAATCCTCCACAGGTCTTGTTTATCTAGTGTATCTCCCCATATGACTAATTAATTAATGATTCAACTGCTTGTATTTAAGTAATATCTCTTGGCAAGATTCCAAGAATTATGGGGTGCTGTGTGGTGCCATTTCTTGCGAAAATTTCACTTTCTGTGGGAATACTGTCCTTGAGAACTGTAAAATATCATAGCGAAGTTGCACAACCTGTGACCTGTTTTTTAAATGTTCTGCTGCTTTAAAAAAACTACTCAAATAAAAAAAAACTACTCGAACTATTGGAAATTTCTACTTAGTTTGTTCCTTTTGATATTTTCTTTTGTGGACCTACAACATCCCAATCCAAATTTTAGCAGTTGAAAATCTTCAGGACTTTTAGGAAAGCATCCTAGCAGTACAAAATGCTGTTCGTTCATAAAATTTGTGGTGCTTCTACAGAATTATGGTCGACTTTCTAGAAATTATGAACGAGTTCCGAGGGCTCTAAAATCCAAGGAAGATTTGAATTTTTTCGGAAATCTTCCGGAATCTGCTGGAGGAATACCGCTATTTTCCGGAAAAATCTAATTTAATCGGCAGTGAACGGACAAGTAGATGGATTCCTTCACCAGGAAGAATAATCAGAAGTCTCTCTCTCAAATCGGACATTGTATCTATTACCTAAGTTTTATTGTATTATCCTACTGTCCATCGTATATTCTATTCTCATATGGACAGGTCCATATAATGAAACAAATAAATGAATAAATAAATAAAATAAAATAAATAAAATAATTTTTAGACATCTAGAACCTTTGCGCAGTGCTGCAACTTCCAGAGCTGGGGTACATGAAACGATAACTGCAAACTTTGGATGGCTAGCGTCATTGGTCATCCTATAGGCTACGTTATGCTGAGAGGCGCAAGACGTGACGTTCATGAATCCTAGCCCAGGAAGTTGTCCTAGCGAGTCTTCGAAGAGCTAGAGCGATTTTACCCGAAATAACTCGGCCTGGTGTGAGAAAGATCTCATATGAGTCGTTGTTTTCCTCTGTCAGGAGCTCTTGTTGATGGTTCACTTCATTGAAATAATTTCCAGTTCTGTGGACATTCATACGTCTTTCCTGGTAATCCTGGTTTCCCTTCTCTCTAAAATCTCTGTGACTGGAATAGAATAGGTGGAGGTGGAAGTCTTCACGGACTTCTTTTCTACATAGTCTTTTTTTCCTTTTTATTAGTGAATTCATTCGTGTTTACTGTGGAAGTCGTTGAGAAATCCCCTAAAAGGGCTTGTACTTAGGCTTGAATGCCTAGTGGTAGGACCTTCTCCTTCTCTGAATCGAAACTACAACGTCGAGTACTCTTCCATGAATACTCGCTCTGATGGCAGTGGATGGCTTGTGCTCTGATTGCTGCTCACCTTTCTGCTGGCTAATCCAGTTCTGTTTATCTACTAGCTTCTCGCTAGTCGCCCCTATCCGAAGATTAAACGGCGTCCATGGATGGGAATTCACATTTGGTTGAAAATCATGTGAAGAGATCAGTGGGACACCTATTCAGTTTTGGGTTGGAGAAGAAGTTGCCTCGGACCATCCATTTGCCTTTTCTCTGCCCGATGTCCTATAGTAGGACTAAAGGCTTGAATAATATGCTAGGAGCTTTCCCTAGCTTACTCATGGATTTTTCTCGAATGGTAAAGTACTGCTAGGTGAGAATTTCTAGGTTGCTTACGCAAAAATTCGCGCATTCCACCTCTGAAAGTCGGAGCTTGAGAAATTATGCAGTAAAGTACACGACTTTGATTCAGAGAATTCGACCACAAAGGATTCCGGGTTGGCTGCTGCTTCCCGAGAATGCTCGTGACTTCCGCCACTTGTGGAACGAGTAGTGCTGATCAGCGCAAGTGTACTTTCGATTTTTGGCTTACTGGGGTAAACTCCTACTAGACACTTTGATTGAAGGGACCAAAACGTTCTGGGTAATGTTTTAGCGTCATACCCGCTGGTTACGCTAATGATTAGCGTGTCACATTTCGTTGAAATATGAAAAGTAGTAATCTAATTAGGCAAACAAGTAATTCTTCTCAAACGCTTCGATGTGGTTCGGTTTTCGTTCAGAACTCGCTTAAAAGGTTCTTTTTAAACATGACAATGCAAGACGCCACAAAAAAACGAAGTGGGAGCTCTGTAATTATGGCTAGCTACAGGGTGACAAAAAATTATGGAACGGATTTTTCGTGCCATGTTTTTTCATAGTAATTGAAGGCAAGAACTTCGTTTGTGCATATTAGGAGACTCTCTATCATAGCAATCAGCCTTGTTCAAAATGGTTGCCATTCGCTCCGATGCGCTTCTTCAATCGCCTTGGAAAGTCGTCCACTGCTTTGGTGATGACGTCCGCGGGAAAATTGTTCAAGGTTTCCGCTAACTCCCTTTCTCAGGGCTTCAACTGTAGAGTGGGGCTTCGCACAGGCAAATTATTCCAGTATGTCTCAGACAGAGTAGTCTAACGGGTTCGAAATGGGTGAACTTGCTGGGCAATGAACAGGCTGTTGAGGTCTTATATCCACTGAGATGAAGTCCGAGAAAATTCTTGCGATCCATTCTCGCGTTCCTCCGGACTTATGAGAGAGGGCGCCACTCTGTGAGAAGGTCTACACCTCCTCTCCAGAATGCTGCCTGGCCTAAGTCACAACCTTGTTTTCTAGGATCTCACGGCACTAAGACCCTTGGACCTTGACTCCCTCGGGGACGAATAAGAGTGGAGTCTTGCCGGTGGAGGTTACTCCTGCCCAGACGACTGCTTGTTTTGGTTTTTACCTTCTATATATCATCCCCTCCTCTAGTGCTGCCTTCCCCTTCGACCATATCCGGTCATTCTGGTGATTGTGAGCATTTTCGATATCGAACCATTTCTTGTCTGAAAACAGGATAGCCCGATGCGGATCACCAGCAAAACGTTTCCGCAACCTCTTGCAGAGTTCCAACCATTTGACTTTCGCTTGCTAAGTAATCAGGTGACCTTCCACTTCCTTGTGCGCCTTCAATCCAGACTCTCTGAGAATCATCCGCATAGATTCTCTCGAGATCCCAATCCCCCTTGCCATTATTCTCGTGGAAATAATTTTAGCTCGCGGTTTCTTTCAATCCGAATGGGAACTTTTTTCTGGTTACCTACGTTATTTGCGGGTCTAAGTCGACCCCTTTCCGGACGATCCTCATTGGTCCCTGTCTTTTGAAAGTGCTTCAGAGCTTTCGAAAACTTCGGATGTGGAACACTCAACAAACCCGATATTTCCAGAACTCAATTCCCGCTTTCTGTTATGCGAACAATTGTCGACCTCAAATCTTTTCTAGATCGCATCTGTAAAGTAGATCAGCGGCTACAGGAATATGTAGTCGAAGTCATTTCAACCGGCTCATCTCACGAGAAAAAACCGAATGAAATTCCGTTCCATGATTTCTTGTCACCCCGTAGTTCTCCTTCATCCCCCACATAACCCAGATCTGAGCCTGCATGCATCATTGAGGTTACCCAGGGTGAACGAGTTGGCCTCCATGTTAACGATGGATAATTTTGGGGGTGTTTACATCTTTACCCTAGTTAGTCTGAATGATGCATGTGACTTCTGGCTTCGTCGAATCCCCATCTTTTCTCGGGTTTTACTGGTTACTTGGGAAGCAAGCTCTTCAAGACCCACGTTGATGTCGTACATAGTTGCACTGAGAACAGACTTTTCCTCATGCCATGTTGATTTCTGGAAAGATGAATCCACAAAGGTGCACTCACGTTGGAAGAATGGATATCGACTCTAAAGTGAGACACATTTGATCTCAGATCTCTCCGCGCCATGAAACGTTTACACTCGTAACCTCCAATTTTCCTCTTCTCTAAACCTGGGAATGTTGCCTCGACGATGGTTTACCCTTCGCCTTGGGGCCGTTGGAATAGTGAACCGGGTAAATCTGAAATCTTGCAGGGTAGGTGGACAAACTCGGCGGTTTTGATCACGAAAAATCAATTGCGAACCACTTTCAGGCCCCTGAGGGCGAAGAGTCGGTCAAGGCAAGGCCCTCAACTTTTTCAACTAAAAACCTGGTTTGCCTAGCATTCTACGCATAGGACGTAATGAATAATGCATTAGATATGCACGCATTCGAATATTCGATTTCGAATAGGTTAAAATTTTGGAATTCTGAAAGAGAAGTAGAAATATGGCCCTTTCGGGCTGGAAAAAAGTGATTTAGGGCCTCCTTCCTCTTCAGCATTCGAATTTACCGGATCTGGTTCTAAATTGATAACTGAATTAATTGGATCACTCGATTTTTATCCGGTCCTAACTATACCTAGTAGAAATAACCCTATTTGCACTCGAGAAGAAATCACAGAAACCACGTTGCTAACAAAATAATACATTGAGAGATCATGTTTCTCAAAATCTTTGCATGGTGAGTAGTAGTGCCACCACCACTCCGAAGAATTGAGAGAAGTCTGGACGTGTGGTTCAAGGTTGTCATATACGTAGTTAAGCCTTGTTCTGTTTGCTCAGTCCCAATTTTAGTTAATTTAATTCTAGAGTGCTTAGGTCCCCGAATAGGCTAGTACATTCTGCAACAATATGTACCCTTGGTGGGCTAAAATTGCCCGTAACCATTTCAAAAAGGGCAAATTTGCGCAGACGAAGACTCTTTTGAGGACCGTTATTCAGATATTTTGAGCTGTTGCCATACTACACAGAAGTGCACATGTAGCTTCTAGGAATCCTGCGCTCTAGTTCATTAGACCAGGAGCGTCCAACCATCGTAGACTCCTTCGTCGTTAAGCGTTGAAAATTGATTCCCCTCTGAATTGCAATTGAATCCATTGGACTTCTTGGTCTTGTCATTGTTTGAGAGCCGCTCCGAGCTTAGTTCAGTTCCAGAATTTGAGCCACTAGAAAACTGCCGTTCAGAGGCCATGATCATGGGTGTGGAAGAGGGGAATTGCAAGACCCTTTAAACGGGAGAAAGGAGCCCAAAAATGGGTGGGGGGGACACGACAGAGGTTGTGAAACCAGTTTTGCCTGAAAGAATCGTATGTATCCGTCATTTAGTTTCCAAGAGCCTGCGTTTCCACTGGTAAAAAATATCCAAGAGAACGCCAAATAACCGTAGTAATTTTTGAATTCTCTGCAAGCTTTCAGTAAAGTCTTTTCTCATGATGGCTTGTTTCACATATAGTTTTAGCGTCAGGATATTGTTGCCCAGGCAATTTTTGGCCAGTGCGGATATTTTTGCCGAATTCAGAGCAAATGAACCCAACGTTTTGGACGCAATGTTCTTCAGCAACTACTGCAGGACTTTCAGCCATATAAATTTTATTGTTCCTTTGTTCACGTTATTACCAGCATATCTTTGCTTAAATGAGGTAGATAAGACAGGATAGGGTTGGAGGTTGATGAGGCGAAAAGAAGAGAAATGAGGAGGCATGATAACAGGGTGCAGAAAAAAAGGCAGGCTTGAACATCGCCGAGCCTGTCTCCATTTTTCGGATTTCTTCATCGGTCATCGTTTTGTTTCACAGCACAGCTCCTTTTTCCCCACTAGAGCTATCAATGAAGTCTCTCCTAAAAGTACTAGTAAAGTACCAGAAAACTGGCTATTTACCATTTTTTCTTCTAAGTACTATAAGGTTGGTCCAGAAGTTTGCACCAGCATTTATTTTTCGATCCGGAATTTCCTGGTCTCAAATTGAAGGTGGGCGCGTGTGGCGCAGTGGTAAGGAGCTCGCTCCCACATGACGGGATTGGTCAACGTCGACCACTTTATCCTTTATCGTTTCAAATTTAATTTTGCTGGCAATATAGTTTTTTTTTTGAAATTTCTACTACTTCTCAATCGGCAGAACATATTCCATCCATGAACAACAGTGTTGATTGTTTAAAAAAAGAATTAAAATTGGTGCAGGACTTTGGGACCAACCTAACATTAGGCTTTGATATCGAAACCATATGAAAGTTGTTACACATAATAGTTTTGAGCCTCAAATACACATAAATAATGAATAGTGCAAATGTTTCGCGATAATTCAGCCAAAATTGAGATAGCACGCGTTACGCGATGAATAATTCCCCGTCATGCTCGCCGACGTCCGAACTTTCGTCCATTTAGCTGTGGATTATCATGGTCTCTGAGCTTCAAGTTTAGGCGGAAGCTTGTATTGATCTTTGATGAGTTTGGCTAGTTTGTGTCAGGTTTACTAGCTTGAACACTACGACATTGCTCGAGTACTCTGTAGATAAAATCCATTGAGATTGTGATTTTTCTGATCATAAGCAGAATCCTATTTTTCATGGCCATATCTTTGCACTATTTAAATGCTTGTATCACGCAATTTTTGCTATACGACTGCTTAAGAAGGTATTTCTGCTTCGTTCTCGTTCTGGACTCTGAAACTTGGTGTAGCAAAACAGGATCTTCGCTGACTTCGCTTTCGGAAGTCAATCTCGGCTCCGACTAAACCCACTCTCTAAACAAGTAAGGAGATTTGAACAAGCTCTTCGATTCTTATGAGAACATCAGCTTCGTTTACTGCTTCAGCTGGTAGTAGTTACTTACAGAACAATGGCTACAACGGTAATCTTCTTGGTTAAGCTACCCAGATCTTCAGGACTCAAGTCTTTAGGACTACGCTCCTGTTTAGACAATTCCCATTCTAACTACGTATGTATCTTGGAGCCGTATGCATTGCTGTGATTACCCAGGGTAAAAGTGTCAATACCACAAATCGTTAGTACGGCATCAACGCGTTTGCCCCTGTGTAATCTCAACGATGCATCCAGGCTCGCGAGTCAAGCTGTACTGACGGAAGGCTGGTTTATACTTCATCGCAGCGCAGCCTCGCACGCAGGGACACTTCTCTAGCGGCTGGTCTCGTCTGGAAGCATGCACATGCTATGTTCGCATCGTAGTAATTTGCGGGAATTCTTGCAACGTGACGTAGTGAATTCTCGCTCTGTGATGCTCAAACTTTTTTCCTCCGAAGGTCACTCGATGAACTGAATTAGCATCGCTTATGTCTGGTTGGAAGAGACATTTTCACTCACTTTGCAAATTAATTGTTGCCCCCGTTTAGTCCCTTCTGTTTCAGCTTACAATATACATAGTAACTTCGCTAAGCATTACGTGGCGCATGCTTGGCCATCGACGCAACGCCATCTCTCCGCAATGAAGTATATACACAGCCAAAAAAAAATCCTATTCCGGAATACTTAAATCAACCCACTGTCAACTGCTCGCTTTTCTTTATATGTCTGCATTGTCGCATGTTTTAGATTTGTTCTCTCCTTGGAAATTTTGAAAATTAGCTGAGTTTCCGGACAATTTCCTGGCCTGAACGCCTGTGCTGGCAGCAGAAGTTCCTGCACCAAATTTGTAGTAAAAGAAAGTCGTCGTTACTTCCACAAATTCCCACGGTAATGCAATCTTCAATCGGTATAATCATAGCCGAATTTATATTTTCTACTATGGATCGAAAAATCCATCGTTATGAGCGAAATCAGCGAAATCTTGCATGCTGACACGTACTACAGAAAATGTTGTCTGAGCCCACATATTGTATTTTGCAGAATCAATCGGCCTCAAGGAGGCTGTAGCGTCAATATAGAGACCTTTCGATCCTTTCTATAAAGTGCTCAGGCGCTGATTTTTATGGGGGCTGGTCTATTTGGGAACTACAATACTGCTCACGGGATGTCGAAAACCGACGGTCACTCCGCGGAGTCACCGTCGCACACCGTCGCTTTGCCATAACTTCCTTAGAACTGGCCCAATCAAACCGATTTGGTCACCATTCGATTTGTCTCGACGAGATCTTTTCGACCATCTACTGAGTGTCCGGGTAAACTTTCATTTTCCTGGTTTCTTCCAACTAATCGATATATCGATCGATCTCTTGTGATGAAAAGGATCAGCACTAGCGGAAACATGAGCAATGAACTAAAACTCAAGCTCAAATTCGATTGTTTCTACTAAATTAAGGCAAAAACTCTCAAATGCGAGCATAAGAAAGCACATCGGGGCAAACTCCACGCTGTACAGTAGACATTCAATTTTTTACGCACTTGCTGCTAGATCATGCTGTTCCAGAAGATGTAGCAGACTTGGGTTGGGAATAATTTTAGTCCCAAGAGAACTCTTCGTCTACTTCACCCTCTGCAAGTTAGGATGCTGTAGGACCACTCATCTCTATTTTATGCTCGCCCAAAATACACACTTTCGTTGTGCTTTGTGGGAACCTCGATATTAAGGGAGCTACAGGTCGCTTATGAGAAGAGCTACCAATCTCTTATGGGAAACGTAGAGCAAGCAGTATATGTAATTCCGAAAAATGCAATGGAGGTAGTTGTAGCTGTTCTCGTTTGCCGAGGAGGACTGTGCTAATTTTGCTGAAAATTTAGCCGCATTTCAATAACCGTCTGTACCAGCCCTAGAAGAATCTTGGGACGGCAGGTGCCTATGTACTCTAAGAGACTTTGTGAAGGGTGTCATCCTGTGCCAAAACCAGATGTTTCTGAGAGGTTCAATTTTTCAGCACTATTGGGTGAGACAAAGGGCCTCGTAGGGCCCTGAGGGTGGGAGCATGCCGCATTTGTGGTCGCTCCCAGGTTCGATGCCTGCCCAAGCAAAACTTTTTGCAAAATGTTCGCTTTGATGAAAAAAGCCCTTATTCGTGCGAACTTGTGCATATTTCGATAACTTATAAACGTTTCTTTTCGATATCGTGCCATTTTTCACGTTAGAGATCCGTTACTGGGCCCAAGTAAGGACTGTTCGCCCAAATAAGGGCTTCCTTCATCAAAGCGAACATTTTGCAAAAAGTTTTTCTTGGGCAGGCATCGAACCTGGGAGACACCACAAATGCGGCATGCTTCCACCCTCAGGGCCCTACGAGGCCCTTTGTCGCACCCAATAGTGCTGAAAAATTGAACCTTTCAAAAACATCTGGTTTTGGCACAGGATGACACCCTTCACAAAGTCTCTCAGAGGACATAGGTATCTGTCGTCCCAAGATTCTTCTAGGGCTGGTACAGACGGTTATTGGAATGCGGCTAAATTTTCAGCAAAATTAGCACAGTCCTCCTCGGCAAATGAGAACAGCTACAACTACCTCCATTGCATTTTTCGGAATTACACATACTGCTTGCTCTACGTTTCCCATAAGAGATTGGTAGCTCTTCTCATAAGCGACCTGTAGCTCCCTTAATATCGAGGTTCCCACAAAGCACAACGAAAGTGTGTATTTTGGGCGAGCATAAAATTGAGATGAGTGGTCCTACAGCATCCTAACTTGCAGAGGGTGAAGTAGACGAAGAGTTCTCTTGGGACTAAAATTATTCCCAACCCAAGTCTGCTACATCTTCTGGAACAGCATGATCTAGCAGCAAGTGCGTAAAAAATTGAATGTCTACTGTACAGCGTGGAGTTTGCCCCGATGTGCTTCCTTATGCTCGCATTTGAGAGTTTTTGCCTCAATTTAGTAGAAACAATCGAATTTGAGCTTGAGTTTTAGTTCATTGCTCATGTTTCCGCTAGTGCTGATCCTTTTCATCACAAGAGATCGATCGATATATCGATTAGTTGGAAGAAACCAGGAAAATGAAAGTTTACCCGGACACTCAGTAGATGGTCGAAAAGATCTCGTCGAGACAAATCGAATGGTGACCAAATCGGTTTGATTGGGCCAGTTCTAAGGAAGTTATGGCAAAGCGACGGTGCGCGAATGTGACTCCGCGGAGCGACCGTCGGTTTTCGACATCCCGTGAGCAGTATTGTAGTGCGGAATTCTTTCCCTGGTCAAACTTGCGCAGCTGTTCTGAACTGCCGTTTCTTGTGTTTCCAAAACTATTCAGTAATGTTGTGTAGTAGAAACTTCCTCAAAAATCCTAAAAATTCGAAATTCTCCTTGCATACCTAAATGCTGACGTCATTACTATGTACTTCAAATTTATTTCTTTATTCGAATGAGACGCATAAGGCAGTCGTTTAAAACAGAATCAACATAACATCCAGAACAAAACTCGACCCTGGATCCTGGAATTCAGAAATCCTAAAAATTAAGAAAACCTGTGCCCCGAGATAAAGATTTCCCATTTTCCTATCCGAAAAGGCCAATGGTCCGATGAATCCAGTTGTATTAATCGAACGAGCAAACTGAGCCGACTTTAACCGTGGAGAATTTAGCTCTGAATGTGAATTTAGGAATTTTATATTTAGGAAGTTTTTGTTCCCCCTCCCCCAACGTGGATGATTGATGGTGTTAAAGTGAAAAATGTGAGAAATCAACTCCAAACACCTCATGTGTAGTAAATTGAGTGGTGTCTTCCTGGTTACTTATTCGCAAATATCATATGTCTAGCCAATGAATTCCACGCCGGTTATGAAAGAGTTGTTTGATTGGTGGACTTTTCTCTGCACACCTCTGTCACTCTTTAATGTTCGTGGAAGTAGGCTATAGACTATGCGCAGTTTTTTCATGCAAAGCAATTCCGTTGCGAATATGACTTGCGCCCAATTTGATCTGCGCACACTCTTCAGCAGCGTCCTCATAAATAAACGACGGCGATTTTGCTCGAATATTCCATGAAAAATGAGCAATTCACGGCCGACTACCCACGCCATATGTGTTAGTTGGAATATTTTTTGTTTGTTAGCCTTTAGATATCTGCATATTTCCCGGGAGGAACGAGTTTTCCAGCGATTTCACGTGCATTTCCAGAAATTGGATTCTCTCCGCGCTCGTGTGCAGACCTTCGGCTCATTTTCTCGTAATAAAATTTACCGCGACGCGTGTCGGTGTATCCTGTAACAGCCGCGACTTTCGCGGTAAACAGGGAAGAGCACTGAGAGCACGGATTTTCCGCTGAGTTCTCGACGAGTTACGCTAGGGTGGCCAGGACGTGTCTGCAGATTTATGGCCATCACTCTGGGGGCCTAGCTGCCAGGCATGGATCCGAGTGCTTCCTCGAGTTCTTTCTGCTGATTTTTTGTTCTCGTGATGACACCTGCATACTCAGGTGAAAAAATTTCAGTAGTTTACGTGTGCTTTCGAGCAGATTCCGCTTATTTTTCTCAGAAATATTTTCCGATTTTGCCTAAGAATTACACGTGAATCTCCGGAAAATAAGCGAAATCTACTGGAATTTTCCACCTGAGTATGGTTTAGGTCTCTAAAGCCATTTTTGGATCAAAAGTCAGGGTAATTTCTGCTTGTAGGGTAGCGGACCTTCCTTTAAAATTCTCAGAAATAACAATACCTACTGACAGATCTAACTCTCTATTTCTATCTCTTGGCTATTCATACCTCTGCCTGGCTGAAGATCCATATGTATTAAATTTATTACGCTGTATAAGACAGACGCCAAAAGCAATATCTGTCTCAAGCAGACTGATACAATAAACAATATCCAGGGAATTGTAGCGATTTCCGGCTTATTGCCTCAGAGACCGACTCAGAATAGAACCCCAATTGAGTCCTTGGGTCGTGTTTATGTCAAAGATCTCTACACTTCATATTATTATCCATCGAACTAGTTGCCGAACACAACCCATACATCACTGCAAACCTTTCCACATGGTTGTTGGGCCCTATTTTTTGCTTCCAAATACGTGAAGTCCAATATGGGCACGGGATCACGTGCTATTCCTCCGTATTTTCCCTTAAATTATATTTTAAAAAATTATGCTTCACACTACATTTGCTGTGTTGGCGTTCTCTTTATAGTCTGTTCCACGGGTGAAGATAGCTGAGGGAATGCCACAGATAAGAAGAGTGAGGGAAAGTGTGCAGAGTTTGGTGAGAGTGCAGAGAAAAGCAGACGCTGTGCACGAATGCTCAACTTTCGCCGCATGCGAAACAGACTATAGCAGTTCTACTGCCTTTACCACGTTTGGTTTGAATTTTCTCGTGATCTATGTGGTGTAATAAAGTAAATAAGCAAATGGAATGTCTTATTTATTAAATTATTGATTTATTTATTCACTTGCCCATTAAATGCATTGTGCACTCCTCTCCTTTTCGAAATGAAAGCAGTGAAAAAATGGGCAAATTATGGAATCCGTGCGAGCTTTTGCGTTCCTATGTTGATAGTCTTACAGTGTGTCCCAAAAAACAGGATTTTATTGATTATATACAGTGAGTGTTGATGGTGGTGGCCCTTCCGCGGCCTCGAAAAGCACGCGACACGACCGCGCCGCCCGAGCAGGAATCCTAGCCGGGGGAACGAACTACGGGGTTTTCGTGATAGTGAGTTAGTTTTCTTATCACTAGCTAACATCAAATGAAATGGATAACTATCAAGAAAAGCCATATTCGTCCGCGACGATTCCGTCGCGAGCGGTGCGGTCGCGCTGCGTGCTTTTCGAGGCCGCGCAGAGGCCACAGTCATCGAAGCCCACTGTAGTTACCTAACTTCAGCTATACTACCTCAAAAGTATTTTCTTTTGATGGCTTCACTATAAATAAAATAAAATGTACCTATTGTCGTCCTTCTATACGCTAGCGTTGTTTTCTTAGATTCTACTCGACAAGTTTGAAATCGCTCTGGTGAGAACGTTGGAGCTTTTTCAGACTTTTGCTGAATTTTTTTCCTCAGAGTTGACTTCTGATACTAAACTTGGAAACCACTTACGCAACTGGACTACGCAAATAGTTCCTGCTAACTCAGTTTTCTTTTTTTTTTTCTGTGTATAACCTGCGCCCGTGACTTGTAAGGATATTATTAATAAAGCTTAGAAAATGCTTGGCATAAGAAGCACATCTGCGTCATGACGAAAAATCGTCTGGATACCGCCGTCTCTGACGGAATCCAGGAATTAGATGAAGCCAGTCGTGTAGCGGTTCGCGGAAGAAGTTGAATTGGCTGGGAATCGTTGCTTTTATCTTTTAAGGACAGTTTTTGTTGACTTTTTTCTCCTTGGCGCCATTTCCCGAATTCCCATGGATCCGAAGTTCTGTCTGAAAATCTAGATTGGCAGAAGTAATGGAATGGGAATCGTGGAAGCCCCCTTCCCTTAATTGGCTAATTTGAAGTGACGCACGTTTTCAATTTAGTGGTGGTGTTTCAATAATGGACACGTCGATCAGAGTTCTCTTCCGAGGTTGGGAATACTTGAACTGAAGAAAAGTTTGGACTTTTGCCCTTACGTTCGGTCGTAAGAATTGCCTTTCGTGAACTTTTAAACTAAGCTTCCAACGGAGAAATTGGCGCGCAACAGCGGTATGCGTCGCGTATCACAGAGTCACCTTGGATTTCTTCGCTCTCGAGTGTGTTTATGTATAGGCGATTTCAGTAGCATGGACGTGCCCGTACGCGCCGCGCTGCAAGATCGGTGGAGAATTCCAAAAAAAAAAATATTGAACATGCAGATGCGCAGACACTCAGAGTACCACGGCGCAACTGGGGCGGCGCGTGCAAGCAGGTCTTGGCCTGTGGAGCGCAGGTGTATAGGCTTTGATTATACATTATTTATTTATTTATTTATTTATTTATTTATTTATTTATTTATTTATTTATTTATTTATTTATTTATTTATTTATGCACGCTCTAGGAGGAACCAAAAATCAGGAGCAATTCAATTGGCTGGTTAACATCTGGTTCTTTGAAGCAAATAACTATTTATTTATTTACTATATTTACTATCTTTGCTATATTATGTATTTCATTATACTTACTACAAAAAAGCTATACCACAGATTTTTTTGACAACAATATTTACCATTTCATAATGCTTATAACGTGGAGAATCTCCTTAACCAAGATCGTTACCCATGAAAATCTTTCTACGATGACCACAGCCTGTGCTAGGACTCACGGGATATCAGCCATGTAAATCAGTAAGGCCTATTCTGAGCGGATATCCAAGAGATTATATAAAGCTAGGATGCACAGAACGTCGATGTTGGTTAGCTGGCCCTTAATCATAGCTTTTTAGTCAAGGTTCTGCTGAGCAATTTATCCCAAAACGGAAGAATGTACTAGGGACCATGAACATGCGGCTTGGGGTAATTCGCGCATAGGGAAACCCCAACATTTGTGATCCTCAGACACCTGTTTCCTCATCAAAATGCAGAGAATATCGAATACATTGATTTACGCACCATCTTTGTAAATGGACTGCGTAACCCGTTGTGACAAAAGCCAATGCATTTACCCTAACCAGATTATCGATAAGTTCATTATACGGCGTCCCACGTGATATGTATTATACATAGCACCGCCTTCTATGATGATTGGATTTGCGGCGACGTAGTCGTCCTCCGGCACCTCATCCTGCAATGTCAATAGCCTCAATTACCATGTGTTTAGGCAACCACCTACTCTCCCGACGAGCTTTAATGCAATCGCTTGCGCGAGTCTGAGCCGAGCAGTTCGGTTAATGCACTTTGCTCGTCAGGAAGTTGCTTCGCAACGACTCAGTTTTCGTTTGTTCGACGGGCAGATGACTATGCCTACTCCGCAGTGCTGGGCTGGTCGGGTTCTTGGTATTTATATTGGCTGGCTATTCGTACAATTATTGAATAGCTCCGTTCAACACGAATTTGCTCATCGATACTTCTTCCAGAGTAGTGTTTGAATTTTGCCCATAGGTCTGCCCCCCCCCCCCCCAACCCCAAGAGATCAGCCACCGTTATGCCCGATTTCTTTGGAGACTGTCGTGTTATCATGCATTCCTGCTAAAATGCTCCCTTTTCCAGACGTAACTACACCTATTTTTGTATGCTAACACTTATTGGCACTGGTTGATTTAACATCTAAGACAGCAACCACGATAATGTTCATCTCCGAGATTTTGAGTATTCTGCCCTCTGGGCAATGGTCGTAATAATTCTACAAAAGTTTCACCGCTGTAGACATCAGCATTCTGAAAATGTAAGGAGATGAAGTGTGTTCCAGCGTTCTAATATGATGGGCTGCAGCATAAATGGTCACACATGGGCGAAAAAGTCTTCCTTCTTTACTATCTGTGACACCTTTGCTCGTGGCGAGAGTGGCAGTTCTGTTAGGACACAATTTTCATTCATCGAGCGGGATCTGATTATATCGAATTGAGCAAGCGACAGGCCATTCCCTTGAGTATATCGTCATTCACTAAATTGTTAGATAGGTTCCTGAAAAAGGAATAGAATCTCTTATGATGCAATATTTATTTATTTACTTATTTATTTATTTATTTATTTATTTATTTATTTATTTATTTATTTATTTATTTATTTATTATTTATTTATTTATCTATTTATTTATTTATATGCACTTAATGTGCTCCATTGAAAGGAAATACAAAGCAAGAACAATGCGACTATGACAATCGCGTAAACGCAGTTGTTTCCTTAAAATCATGGGCAGGATCCATGCATGCAAAAGCCAGAGCTCGAAAATAGCGAAAGAAATCTCCTCCAAGCAGATCCTACTGCGATGTCCAATTTAAGACAAATATAGAAGTGGTTAAGCTCTCGCTTATCATGGTTCGAAGTAGTCAGGGTGTGACTAAGGAATCACAGGTGTTGTGATATGAATAACTTCGGAGTGGCGAATGAGAAACGGATAGCACCAGGGCGAGTGGTCTGAGATTCCATGCGTAATATATAAATGTTTTCGCGTTAATTTGTCTTTCACTCACTTTGTCGTTGTATCTTTTACTACTGCCACCCAATGTTTTATTACATTTGATCGTTTTATCCTCTCTTATCACATGCCTCAATGTGCATGTAACAATAAATAAATAAATAAATAAATAAATAAATAAATAAATAAATAAATAAATAAATAAATAAATAAATAAATAAATATGTAGTTCTGCTCGCAATCGCTTTCATTATAGTGAGACCTACTCCCATCTCTACTTCTTTCCATTTCGAAATCTGTCAAGTCAGGCATTCTTACCAAACGGTTGTGGGCAATGAAAACCGTTTTCTTCGCAGGAGTTAACAGAATTGATCATTGCCTTCGTAGTGCTGAACCTAGGAATATAGCGAAATCCGTGAGAATAAAGTTATCATGAGTGCTGTCTTATATCCAATTTTTCCTATATCCACATTCAATTGTTTCATACCAATCAAAAGGTTAACTAGGAGTGGAGGGAGGTGGATACCTAACTTCCCTATAGCATGTGTTTGCCCTTGGCTATTCACCGCACAAGTAGTGACATTCCCCACTGTTATTCACCTGTCCTTGCGGTGGTGTGAAGAACAATAGGTACGTAGGCTGTAACTCAGTACCTCTTGCTTTCTAGGTTATAGGGATTGTGTGGTTCTAATGAATAGTCCTTAGAAATGGAACAATCATGATAGCGAGAGAGCCTTCGAAGGTGCGGACGAGTGCTCCGCGGAGGGTGTGCGCGCGTCTCGCCACGAAACCCTGTGAATGTTACGCGTTGCGCATTTCCACTGCGCCAGACTATCCACCGCGACAGCGTAAGCTGGCGCTTTGTGGCGTTGAAACCTCGCCGTGTCCGTGACGGCGATCCTGGTTCCCCTGCAGATAGGTCATCATTCCTTGTGTTCTTCTCACATTTGTGGCGTGCTCACTCTCTATTTAACCACCCACGCCTCAGCTCCGAGTCGAGGATTTCAGCTGGTGCTGCCTTTAGGGTTCAGTATTTGATTCTAGCTGCTCTTGTTATCCTGACAGGATTGCCTATTGTAGCTGTGTCTCATCCAGAACAAAATTTCTTGAGCTGAAATCTATGAGGAAGCAGACGAACCAGGTTGAAGGGCATGATTGATCACGGCGAGACCAGGTAGCGTTTGGAGAACGCAGGCTGCAAGAGCTCATTTGTCTACCTCGCTTCCCTCCCGGTCATGTTTTCGTCAATCCAGACGTCGAACCTAATTGTCTCTAAACGAAAAGCTGGAATTTTGGACGGTAACCACTTCCTGGTTTCAGCTCAAAAAGGATTCCTTCGGCTTAGGCTCAGGTGTTGCATCCATTTCATCCATATCATGTGTTTTATCCTGAAATAGAGTGTTCTGTTTTTTCCAGCGATTGATGGTGACATCTCAGTTTCTACCTCTTGTTTATTGAAGAGTTCTTGGGTCTAAATGCATGTATCTACATAGGACTCGTCAGACAAAGGACCCGGTTAGAAAAACATGGATATCTGCCACTTTGTGGACAAGTATGGCCGGAATTCTAGAAACAAATCCTTTGCAGAATTAATTCAAATGCGTCTGTGCATGTTTTTATGATTCAGTATCGCCACCAATCCACTAAGCTCTCGCTTACAGAATGACGTGTTTGTTGCCCTTTGCACTGATTGCCGCTGTGATTTCATGCTTGACCAAGGCTTTTCCCACCACTTCCGGTCATTAACGGGGGTTTCCGGTGCGGATGAAAAGGGTTCTCCCAGTTGACAATACTATACTACGAGCTATATTCTTGAGAAATCTATGTTTAGATATTATTGCCTCTAGCCTTTTATGCCGCTCACGTTTTTATGCAGTTTTATGTTAGTTTGCTTCTAAAACTCGATGAAATCATGCACGTTTCATGCAAGCATCGATTCATATCGCATGAACTTTGCACGTATTTCGGATGACGGGTTCACGATTCAAACTTCTTGCGGATTCCATGTCGGCCACGAGTTTTTTTTTTCAATTTCCTGAGATACAAACATTTTTGTTACAAACTTTTTTACTCTAGAGCAGGCGTCTCGGCTAGAAGCTTGATCTACCTTAGGAAGAGTTCATACTTATTCGTACTTCTGAGCTTTTAAATGGGTTTTCCGCCATTTTTCTGAGCTTTGAAACTTGGTGAACCAAAACAGGATTTCCGCCGACTCCGCTTTCGGAAGTCAAGCATGGCTGCAACCCCGTCTGTTCGGAGTAACAGCTGAAGTTTGGGCGAATTTCCTTTTCTCTTACGAGTCTTTTGAATTTTGTTATTGGTTTACCAGCCAATAGGTAATTGTAAACGGATGCATTTACCCTTTGCCATCATCATGGTTGAATTACCTACCTTTGAATCTTTGTGGGCGAAGTGCTCGTTAGATGGATATTAGGTCTTTGGAAGTCACATTAGGTATTTCTCCAGAGGCCGCATTTATCATCGAGATTACCTAGGCTAAACGTGCTAACACCGCACAAATTTACCCATTGTGAACACGGACATCAATAACTTGCCCTGGGTAATCTCCAATGCATCCAAGCCCAAGTTTCTTCTCCAAGCTCATGTTATTTTTCAGCAGTTTGCATGACATTACGGGCGCTGTAGGGTAAGGCTGAAGGTGTACCCCTTGAGAAGTATAGCAACTAGCCTGAGCGACCTTATTTTCGATACGTATTGATTTTGATACGTATTGATTTTCGGCGTGCTAGGGTTGCGTTTTGCCTGCGCTTGCTGAACGGGATTCGGTCGCGTGCGGACGCGGCGCGGATGCGAAAACCCACCGAGTGCTACCACTACACTTCAGGATATGTGTTTTTTTGAATGGAATCTCAAATTTATTCGATTTCCAATTTTTCAAATAATCGGTCCACGAAGTTATTCGATTTTTCGGTGTTTTTTTTCGAATAACCGATTCTCGAATTTATCCGGTTTTTTACTTTTTTTGAATAATCGGATTTCAAGTTCATTCGGTTTCCAATCTTTTTTCGAATTTTCGAATTTATTCATTTTCGCAGCCCTCGAGTAATTGAACAAATTCGAAATTCTGCTTCGATTTCATTCAAATATTCGAACAATTTGACGATTTCAAAATCTGTGGAACTTCCAGGGATTTGGGAATTTGGCCCTATAGTGGTGAAGATTTTTTACTGTCACGGTCCCTCTGGTCGACTTGTACGGCTGCGTGACAAGACGTACGCTGCTGAGTTGTGATCGGTCGATTCGTGTGCGCGTCGCGGCTGCAGCCTCCAAACGTACGAGCAGCTCTGGGGAGAAATAGACAAGTTTCCTGAGCTAAGATGGGACAGATGAATGCAATAGGAGTCGAAAAAGTGTAAGGGGTGTCCGTGTCCACCGAAGTATTTCAATGCGTCGACTTCGAAGGAAGAACCGGGATTCAAGGAACATACGCATGCGGCGCGGTCGCGTCACGGCGTACGTCTTGACCGCTTCCCGACTTCTACCACAACCTTTTCAGAACTCGATATGCCACAAAGGAGTTCACAGAGAGCCGCACAAACAAATTTCAAAAAACCTAGTTCTTTTAAATACAAATTCCTTAGCTGTTTTCAACCCTTCCCAGAACGGCAAAAGGAACAAATCTGGTGAAAAATTGCCGGAAACGAAAACAAAATTGTTTACCCGCTGACAATGATGAATTGTGTGGGATTCGGCGGCGGCGCCTAGCGCTTTTCCTGTTCTCATGTGCTGATCCATGGGATTTATTACATTTGTTGACTGGCTTCCAGAAACATAATATATCGCAGACACTTTGTTTTACGTTCGTTATTCAAAATTTGAGAGAAAAAACTGGGTTGAAGTGGGTTGGCCATTTTTTTGTCCAGTAAGTGGATCACTAGCTTTAAATTTTCTCAAAATATTCTGTGGGTTAGGATTTTCTGGATAATCATTGTTTACCCCATTGCACGGATTTTTTCTGTTTTTTCTCTGGGCCTTTTTCCCCGTAAATGCTTTAAAATCATTCAAATAACTAATCTTTATTGATAGAAACCTGTTACTGAGAATTCTCGTCACTTTCTGTTCTTTATTTCCATTTTTCTCGCACGAAATTAGTGCACATGTACGTTTTCTCTCAATTAATCTTTAGCACGCAATCGTGCCATTGCAGCTGTCAGTAACGTACGCAGTTTCTGGAAAGGTTCTGGACACGGGTACACTCGTTACTCACTCTCAGCTTAGCATTCATGTGGTGTCGTTCATGCGTCCTTAACAGCTGCTGATAGTTCTGCGTTGCTGGTAGACTTATACTTGAGTAACCTATTTGAATGGAAATTCTTATAAGTATTCGATTTCGAGTAGAATTCGGATATTCGATGACTCAGAAGAGTCCCCAAAGCCTTCATTCCTCTCCCTTGATGACTTTAGAGCTATTTTTTCCACTCGTCAATCCCGTGAATGTGCCTTTTTCTCCGTCCGTCTCGTGTATGTTCATTGGAAATCGCCTGTATCTATTTATTTAGTTATTTATTTGTTTATTTATTTATTTGTCATTGGTTGAAACTTGTACAAAAGTCAGGTATTTGTGAGCGGGAATGAAACTCTGATAATACTTTGAGGTACAGTCCTTGAGGCAGATTTCGTGAGTGCACAATCTATCTTTTCGACAAGGACTGTACAGTGGGCGTCGATGGCGGTGGCCTTTCCGCGGCCTCAAAAAGCACGCGACGCGACCGCGCCGGTTACTATGGAATCTTCGCCGCAGGGGCGAATCTGGGTTCTCTTGATATATGTTCATCACATTTGATGCTAACTAATAAGAAAATTAACTAACTATGTAATAAGAAAAAACCATAGTTTCTTGTTCCGGAGAGGATTGTAGCTTGAGCGGCGCGGTCGCGCTACGTGCTTTTCGAGGCTCAAGCAACTCACCTAGCTCCACGCATTTAGATAACACTGACTTCCTTTTCTCTTTTTATTCTCTTTGTATCTGATACTTTAGGTTTAGGTATTGTAGCCCTACTTTTATTTTTATTTTTCTATTTTCCATTTATTTCTATATTTTCAGTGTTTATACTTCGTCGAAGAAGCTTCAGAATTTGCAAGTGGATGAATGTAATAGAGGGCAAGTTCTTCACCCCATGTTCGTTGAACCTCGCAATTTACTGCCGCCTGCCGAGGTCGTCGTTGTTACCGAGTAATTCAACCGGGAAAAGAAATGATCTACCTAGAGAATTAGGGCAGGGATTTATGAGACGCTGAACATGTAAACCAACTATGATTACCGTGACAGGTTGTGCGATAGACTACGTAACATTGAGAGACGCAGGTCGCTAAAGTTGTTCTGCTAACTTGGTCTTGCTTGGTTTTGCGTTCGTGAATTCCAGCCTAGAGTGATTGGCTCTATGTCTGCGGAGAGCGATGCAGTCGAGATTCGTGATTGGTGGTTTCATCCAATTGGCCAATCACAGGGGCACAGATCTTTCTGAGAACTGCGCTCACATCCAGAAAACCATGGCTTTAGGTATCGTCCTCGATAAACTCCTAGTCAGGGTATTAGTATGGTCAGGCCACGAACCCTATTTTTATTATTTTTACACTTATTACTTCTATTAGGGTGTTAAGTTGGAAATGCGCGTTTTTGCATTGAAGAAATTATTTTTTAAAATTGAAGCTTCAACATCCCAGTCTCAGTTTAATGCAGAATTAGTATTGCTGAACCTTCGACATCTTCCACAAAAATTATGAGCGCTCTACTGTGGAATGTCGCAACGCCGTGACCTGAAGTAGCGACTCACCCAAAGTTTGGTTCCGTCACAGGTTTGGAATTTTTCTCTTCCACGTAAAGCTTAAACGACGCAAGTAAGTGGTCATCTGATAGCGCAAAGTCTGGGCTATTAGGCGGTCCTAAATGCGGTTCCCGATTCCAGATCTGAAGAACAGTGCAGTCGAGGAATCGATTTTCAGCCACAATTCCGGTTCAGTTACCCAAGTGCGGGGCCATTTTCGAGTGATCCATTCTTGCATGGATTCAGCACTGTAATACGCCAAAAATTCTCTTAATTCTTTACATGGTCTGCGGTGGTGCTCAGCGGCAGTTTTACACTCTTTTAGTACATGAAACCCTCGGGCGGAAATTCTGAAATTTTGGTCGGTCTCCTTATAAATTCCTCTAAAAAATAAACAATGAAAGGATGTTCGACAACCCACATGCGAAAAAATTCTCCATGATTTGCTCTTTCAGGTGATATCAAAAGTTTGACAGAACATGTTTGGCAACACGTTCATAACGACGTCGAAACTTCAGCGCGCATTTCCAACTTAACACCCTAATATTTTTGCCTCTATTTCTTTTTTATTACTTACTTCTTAGTTTCAATTTCTGTACTTTTATTAATATCCTTAGAGTTCATTGCGCACGCCAACATATTCGCATCCCTTAATCTCATAATTTATTCCATACAATTCATTTCCATTTTCACGATGTGGATGTCTATTTCCTAATTTACATAGACATACTTGAATCATACGTAGTAACATTATTAGTAACATAGGTATGACCCTGACTATCCCGCCATACTACCGAGCATCGCGCCAACGACGGCACCTCGGATCGCGCTTCGTATCGGATTGTACGGTCGGTTATAGCCGCCGTAACCGCCGTAACCACCGTAGAAAGGTCTATATCCGCTGTAGTATCCTGAGCTGTAGTATGGATATCCATAGGATCCATAGTAACTATACTGCGCGTTCACGCAGGATATGACGGCGAGGAATAGCAGCAGTGCAGACCTCATCACTGGAAAAAGGTACTCATTTATTGGGAGGAAAATTTTGAAAAAAAAACAGTAAACCTGGCAAGGTGAAGGGTTAAAACATCTATTCAAAATGTAATGAAAATAACGGAAAAATACGTGACCAACTCATCTGCCAGAAGGGCAATTCATACCAGATGCGTGCGTTTGACGCGCGTAAACCTATGTGATGAAAGGTAGGCCGAGCCGCAGCCCTGAGGCTCTTATTCGTGGGCTCGCAGCTGCCTTGCCTTTTTTTCGTCAAGAGTTTACATGTCGGGTTAACCTGTTTTTATAGAAAATCCTCAAAATGTGAACGCGTGCGTTTGACGCGCGACTATCGCACGCACTTCGTATACATAAATTGTCCTTTAAAGAAATAAATAGTGTGTTTCAAACGCGAGGATAGTTGGATATTTGCGCACATTGTCTTATCTCTCCCCCCTCCCCACCCTCTTCAATTCTCACAGACATTCCAGTGTTGCTTTTTCTCTCTGTCGTCTCTTCAGCTATCCTTCCTTATGAAACCTACCCTATATGAAGTCTAATATGAAGAGAGCATAGTAGTAATGTAATTAGTGGCACAGAGTTCCAATAAAGAGGCAGGCCCTAGGTTTATGCATAGCTGACAATTTTTGGATCAGCATTCTTTTCTGCATTTGTTCTTCATGTGGGCTAGCTACTTGTACGGGACACACCCTTGGATTAGAGACAGCGAGGCCTATGAAGTTTTGCGCTCTTAGGATATTCAATTTTTTGCCTTGGCTCTCGGAATATAGTTCGAATTAATTCATTTTTATCGATTTTCATTCGTTTAATACTCTATCTTCTCCGCTTTAACGATGATCGTGCGCAAAAGAGAATTTTCCAGAGTGGTAGTTATCAAAAGCATTCAATACAGAAAATTACCATCAGATCCTAGGAGCCTCTCGCGAATTTGGAGGGAAAACCCTTGGTCCCCATCCATATCAGAAGTTTATTCTAGTCAAGTATGTTTAGTCTTTATCGGTAACTCCAACCTCGAATGCTTACCTGATGAGCCAGTGAGCCACTCACAGAAGAAGGAGGATTTGACGATGTGACCAGGAAGAACTGCCAGCAGTGAACCTACCAGCTGGCTTCCTCACCGCTCTTTTGAAGTGTTCATCTTACGACCGAAAAACCAGTTTAAAATTATTATTCTCGGGCTGAAGGCATATAAACTGCAAGTTTTCATGTCTCTATTGTTGTCACGACTTTGTGACACTGCAGTGATCGTTCATCAGAGAAAAACAACAATGATTTCGAACATACCTACGTGTTTATGACTATTCATGTTGTCGCCAGTTCTTGTTTGAAAGGGATCCTTAGTTCCTGCGCCTTCTTCGATATGAATACAGTTAGCTCCAAGCGGCCGTAGACAAGTAGCGGTAGCGCGACGCGGCGTTCTTGGACAGAGACACAAGGGCTCTACATGCTAGCTCTGGTTGTCTGCTTCTGCCAGCAGCAGGGAAGTCGAGCGCCACGCCGCAGCAGGAAACCAGAGCCAGCATGCAGAGCCCCTGTGTCTCTGTTCAAGAATGCCGCGCCGCAGCCCCGCCCCTTGTCCACGGCCGTTTTGAGTTCACTGTAGACCTTACGAAAAAAAACCTAGTTCTCAGATCCACTACAAATCTCCACTCATTCATATTTCATCTTTTGATACCAGGCAGTGTATTAACCGAATAATTTGTTGAATCCATTCGATATTCGAATATTCGGTCTCGAATAAATCGAAAATTGAATTATTCAGGAACAGAAGAGCCCTACATTTTTGGGAAATGTGAAAGAAGGATTCGTAATGGTATCAATTTTTGAAATATTTAATTTTTGGATGGACTTATTTATTAGATTGGATTTTCTTTATTTTTACTGGGTCAACACTCTGGTAACAGGTCTTCACACGGGGGGGGG
>JARK01001395.1:721495-756658 GCA_000688135.1 Ancylostoma ceylanicum | reverse complement strand
GGGGGGGGGGGGGGGGGGGTCATTTGTATTGTCAGTGACATCCATATTGTGGCAGTGCACTTCTCCCGAGTTACCGTATCCATACAGTATGGCTCAAAATGTGGATCAGAACGCATATTGAGTGGAATTTGACCTACAACTTTCCAAAAGTATGGCATATCACTCATGGATAGGCTATTCCTTGTTCAAAGATAAAATAACCAGTAAAATATGCAAAATTTAGGTGAATACCAAAATTTAAACCGGGTCTGGATACATCACTGAGATTACCCTGGGTAAATGTGCTGACACCTGGGCTAGCGCTGGGTAAACGTGTGTGATTTACCACGGGCTACCTCAATCATGTATACGGCCCCTTTACCTATCGTATGCCCACGTTAACCGTATAACTATGCCGTGGGAAATGAAATTTACCCCACGCTTCCCATCATTTATTCGTATTCCCTCTTTTTCTTGGTGGACAAGTAATTCTAGTTTCGAATCCATCTCCTTTCTGAGCAAGTAAATTCTGCTCATTCTTCAGGATAACTTAATTTTACTCATGTTCAAGGCATTGGAAATGGCAGCCGGTAAAAAAGGCTCACTTCTGACATTCGTCTTATTTTTCATTTCGCAATGGTCAGAAACAAGTGATGGCACTAGAACCTTGATCAAAGATCACCTGAAAATGAAGCCGAGTAGGCGGGTTTAACTGCAAGAGGCGGAGCTTCCCTACAGTGGACGAGTTATGCTGATCATCTATCAACCATGTCTACTCTCCCAGTCGATTACCAACTCCTTGCCTCTCATAAACCTTAATAATTCAAAGAAAAACGCGACTTTGACATTCTAATAGAAACCTCGTATGGAAATGGAATTTTTCCAGTTTGCTTTTTTTTACTTTTTTTCCAATTTTTTGAAAATTTGATCGGAATGCAGCCATGAAACTTTATTGATGATAGGAACAGCAGCAAGAATTCTGCAAATTTTTTTTACTATTCGTCATAAATGTCGCTGGGATATTATACTATTTACCATAAACCGTAATGGCAGCTAGCGACATGGTCGCTAACTTCTATTGGTTGTAGACTCCTCGGAATCAGCTGCAAAAATTTCTGGACACCACCTCTAAACACCTTGACCTGTTGTCACTGTTTCGATATCAGCCATTATTTCGTTTTTTCCGCGACTATTCTGGATACATCCTCGTAGTAAATGTTCATTTGAAAACTCTCAATTTTTGTTCTTTGAGAAATAAGGGATTTTTCTAAAATTCCAAATATTTCTCGTCTCCCAGCCCCTCTCAACCACAAAAATTTCCTCCGTGACGTTTCCGTTGTATTCGCCCTCCAACATCGAGGTAACAAAACTTGTTGCAGGACAATGGGAAATGCGCAAACGCGTACGGAGGCGTCACGTCGGAAGAAAAGGCTTGGACGGCAGCGACGTTTATCTGAGCCAGAAAACGACTATAACGAAAACAAGGTAGGAGTGACTTATAGTGACGTTGTAGGACATTTTACTGTTATACATATTTTAACGCGTCAATAATTTTCATTCAGCTGAAAAAAGTAGAAGTCTCAGCTTTTGTTTGTTTTTTTAATGTAGACAAGTGAATGCTAATTTGATTGGATGAAAATGGGGACGAGTTGATACTGAAGAGCGGGAAGTCACCGTCTAATTTCTCTCATAGTGAGCCACACCCCACATAATCAAATGCCTATTATTATGTGGATATTTTTGGGATTTTTCTTGCTCTGAAAGTGCTTTTCCTCGGTAGAAATCAGTGAAAGGATGGCAGCAAGTGAGGGGAGATCTCCCACCAAAAATGCACTTTGACCCCCCCAGACACTTTTTTTGCTAGTAGTCCCATTGAGTTTTCTTACGGTACTGACGTGTCACCTTTTTGTGCGCATTTGGCGGCTTTGTCCGCCAAGCGTTGTTAGCCGAATTGCAGCCGACGGCTTGCAGCCGTTCCCGGCTGCATGAGCCATCGGCGATAATTTGCACCTGCCGACGTTTGCCTGAAGTTCTGGACGTTCTTTGCAGAGAACCCATGCTCAACTTCTCACTTTTAACGTACCAAAGCCCAACCGACCACGCCTTTTTCACGCATTTCCATCTTTTGCCAGGTTCTGGCTCTTTTCTCGGCTGTGGAACTTCTATAGAAACTCTAAGATAGACTTCAATTTTGATGACTTTCCTTGTTTTTGTGTTTTGTTCATTGTGATTTTAAAGAAAGATTATCTTTGGAGCTGTTAAATTGAAGATTTTAGCAGTGGTAAATGTCAAAAAATTTCACCAATAAAATTGTTAACTGCTTACTACTCATAATTCCAATCAAAATTCGAAATACTACAATGGTTTTCTGTGGCGGTGGCGCTTTCGCGGCCTCAAAGCAAAAGCACGCGGCGCGACCGCGTCGCTCGCGATGGAATTGTTGCCGCAGTGGCGAATGTGGGTTTTCTTGATAGCTATTCATCATATTTGATGTTAACTAATAAGAAAACCAACTAGCTATCAAGAAAACCACATAGTTTGTTGTCCCGGAGAGGGTTCTTGCTTCAGCGGCGCGGTCGCGTTGCGTGCTTTTCGAGGCCGCGGAAGGGCCACTGCCATTGACGCTCACTGTACGGCTGGTTGAAATTCTCTAGTAAAAAACCATTTGGATTCATAGAATAATTCTTGGTTGACTTAGTAACCATGTCTAACCCTCAAGACTCCGAGAAAGTCGCCTCACCTCTCTCCACCTTCTCGATTTCCTCCTGGAAATGACTTTTGCCATGGCCCTTACCGGATATAGCCTCGATTACCGCTTGCACTGTTTCTCAACCCAAAGTGCAATTCGGCGGTAAAAAGAAGTCCTGGAACTTCCATCCAGGAGCCTTGCCAACCTCGCCTTTGTTAGTTTTTGATGAGCCATGGTGCTGGAACGAGCAGGCACATTGTCCTGGAGATAGCTTTTGTTGAATTGTTGCTTCTATTTCTGGCGCCTGTGCTGAGTCCGGATGCATCATTGGGACGCTGGGTAGTCGGGCTTGGGTATGACTACCCAGAGGTAGCAGGTGGCTAGGGGCAACATCATGTATGGGAAGGCATGTTGACGGGCACCAGGTAAAGGGCAAATTTGTATCGTTAACAACATGGGTAATCTCTAATAATATTTGATGGGTAACCTTCAATTATCTTTAGTGGGTAATCTTTGATCCTTTCACTTTACCATGTGTAATCTTGTTGATGCATCCAGGGGCCGCACGCATAATTCAAATTAACGTGGGAACACCGCACAAATTTACCACTAGTCAACAGAGGCGTCAAAATGTTTACCCTGGGTAATCTCAATGATGCATTCAGGGCCAGGTCCTAGGCACTATAGTCCAGAAGCAGTTTTCCCGAGCAGCCATTAAAATCTTTTCTTATCTTTCTATGCAAAAGATTTTCCTCTTTTTTTTTTGGAAGGAGCTATTCTCTGTTTTGGCTATTTTTTCCTTGTTTTTCTCTATTTTTTTCTCAAGTTCTCTGTTTTTTTCTGTCAGAAGGCACTGACCACGCTGCTGTACTTGTTTGCTTGCAAAAATGCCAAAAAAAAAAAGCCGTTTTTGAGCCTCATTCCTGGATCGGAGAAGGGAGGTAGAGAATTTAAGGGGGCTACCCAAGGGAGAAAATCTTCCCCTCCTCGTGCAACCACCCTACAAGATCACTGAGGTGTGTGCGGTAGATGTTTCGCCTCCTCAAAGAACGTTCATCCTGGCTATCCTCTATCCTCCGAAATAAGAGGTTTAAAACGCTTATGGCACTTTGCTTGTAGTCGTCCAAAGTTTAAACACATAAGGGAACTCGAATATTGAAAAGTTTCAAAAAATGAATGACCAAATATGGCTGGCAATTCCAGAGTGGTTGGCCCACACTCGTTTCTTCCACAAATTTTTGTTTTCAACCCCAATTTCGTCCCATTTGTGGTCTTTCTGCCCTCTTTTCTCAAAACTCTCCATAATAGAAGTGAGTGTTTCCTTGGTAGCGAAGTTTTTAAGGGCTTGTCATAAATTTTACCCGCGTCCAGGTGCTGCCCTCATATAACAAATTCAGCTGCCCAGAGGGAATGTTATTTGCTTTTTCATCGCTACCAGCTGGTTATCCTGGTAGTGAATTGGCTATGAGTTGGCTGCTAAGGAAGAAATTACATGGTAATTTCATCCAAGTGTCGTCGATGCGTGACCAAACTTCCCTTCAGTTTCATCGGCTATCGAAGAGGAGGGGTCCAGGTCTTCAATTTTTGTGCGTTCCTGGAACAGTTTTTACTACTTTCTTCCTAACTGCTATTTGGAGCTGACAACACAGGAAAATCCTCTTTTTATTCCCCCCCCCCCCCTGAAGAGGTTTTATTGGAGGAGGAGAAGTATTTGTTCCACGAACTACCCAATGCCATTGAATACGCGTCGAATTATCTGGCTCGGCATTGTGACGATTCAATTTCTCGCCGGATATCCTAATTACGTGGGCAACGGACCACAATATGAGCCGTTGAGGCCAAAGTGATGAAAGCTCATCGGTTGGAATGAGTGCCAGCTAGGTTCCAGGAATTTGTTAGTTGCTGTTTTTCATGCCTAATTTATAGTGGTGGCTCTGCATTTAGCAAATTCAGAGTTTTTAGCCCCAGAAATTCACATGTTACCTCCAGAATTTTTTGAAATTTCTCAGAAATTTTCCGAGAACGTGGAAGAAAATCCAGAGAGGTCGATCAAAATCAAATTCGATCAGATGATGAGGTTATTGAAGGCTCTCCTACCTTCACATGAATGTACTTTTCAACCTAAAGTATAATCAACCTTTCATGGTTTCGTCAAACTCTGCTCAAAATTATGAATTTCAAGTAACAGGAATCTTGAAATCCTTCCACAGGTTAGCTACCTTCATTACATTATTTCCTTAAAGCTATGAGTTGCTTAATAGAGCCTCCTCCACCACTTAGGGCCCGCCCACACGTGCCGCACCACTTGCACTTGGGCACTCTGACTGTCTGTGCATTCACTGATCCCCGTTGATAATACTGTTCTCATTATCGGTTAATCCAAGGCCTCGATGCATCATTGAGACTACCCAGAGTTTGACGCTCATGTAAAGGGAGGGTGAATTTGTAGGATGTTAACAGGCTTACCCAGGGTAATCTCAATGCTGCATGCGACCTCTGATATGTTTACCCTACCTAGTAAAGCTTACTCAAAAATTTTCTTCAACAATTTTTTGAATATAGAAGCGCTGTCGCAATCTTTGTAGGTACCAAATTGATGAAGGTGTGATTTTTGTATTTCTTAACGATGCTACTTTTTCTCTAGTCTTAAGCTACGTATATAGCTGTGTTTTGTAGAATTAGGTTTCATGCTGAGTTTAGAAAAAAATTTATGTCTACACTAAGCTTCGCCTTCTCGAGTTTCCTTCTGTAACTCAATCCAAACCGGATAAATATTACATTTTCAAGAACCTAGTCTCCACCCCCATATCTCCACAGCTATTTCAGAATCTCACGATTACTTTCTCGTTTCGAGGATCTCACCATTATTTCCTCACTCTTTCATTTCCTGGCAAAATAATCCCTCTGTCTTCTCTTATTGTTCAATTGCTATTAATTTATTAAAACGCATGGTACAGTGTACCAATGTTGTGATGTTAAGTGATGATAAGGACCGTTTCGATCTACCCTAGATTCCACATCCAGGGCTAGGTTTCATAAACGCGAAACTAGGCGAGACCAGGTTAGCAAACCAATTTTTGTGTCCTGTGTCTCTTAACTTTGAATTGTCCATAGGATAGCCGGTCCCGTTAACCATCGTTGGCTTACATGGTTAACGTTTCATGAATCCCAGCCCAGTCGAAGGAATCTAGTCATTCTACCCCCATCATAGAGTTGGGTCCCTCACTGCGAACGTGGTCAAACTGTTCCCTTCGGGAGCTCGATTGGCGGTGTTCTTTTGTGGTTACGTTCTGCCAAGCTCACGTGTCCAAGTGGCAAGAATTGAGTAAATCAATATTTTGAGGAATCTCATAATAATAAATTTGTGGAGGAAGAAAGCACTTCCGGTTGATGTAGAGCAGTTTATGGGAGTATGACAAGTCATGGAAAAATGATGCGACTGAAAATGTCCCAGAGGTTATGTTAACACCCAGGACATACATTATCGGCTAGGTTCAAAATTAGGAATACTGGGAATTCACTGTATTTTTCCTCGAATGGTTATTTTTCCAACTCAAGTTGGCTATCTCGGAACGCATGCATCCTTACGATTACTCAGGCACTTTCACCGGGTTACCGGACAGCAATTCTGCGGTACCGGGCAGACGCCGGCCTTTTCTTATCAGTTACCGGTCAGGCCTTGGCTTTTCTTCTCGGGCACCCGAGCAGGCCAAGGCTCATAGTTTGAATGAAGTTCACTCATTACCGGGCAAGTTACGGGAAGAGACCGGCCAGGCTGCATACCTTATACCGGGAAGGCCGCGTACGGTGCTCTGGGCAACCCGGTAAAAGTACGTTGGCCCCGGGTAATCTCAACGATGTGCAAAGGGTCTGATTTACAATCTCCTGGAAGAAACCGTGGAATAGTGGTAAGGCTCGCGTATGGACGTTTGTTACGCATGACCACTGTTAAGAATGCTTATCGATCACTTTAGGACATTAGCGGATGTACCCTTAGAATTACATGGTCTCGGCTCTGTGAACAGAAGGATTTCAGGGTCAAGGCCAGGCCCAGATACTTCTCTTACGGGTGGCAGTCTAATTTAAGGATAGGTCACGAGTGGTAAACGTCACAAAACCGAATTTGCCCCCATCCACGTCTTGCATATTCGTGGTAAGGTAATTACCCTCAAGAAACGCAGCGTCATAGTGCTGGTTGCGACTGGCAGCAGACCTATGAACTCGCTATGAACCAAGGATAATTATGAGTATTTCAATTAATAATAAGGAGCCCCAAAGACCCGGGCCATCTGAGAAAATCTGAGGAAAGAGAATCTGAAATTCCTTGGAATAGGAGTTTTTCCTGGATGAATAGGATTTTTATCACTTTATCACTATTGAGTAAAGGCACAAACTAACAGGAATCCTTTATATTTTCTCTTTACCCGCCGCAGTGCAGCCATCGTTTATCATATTGAAAAATGCCGCCCCCTCCCCCCCTCCCCTTCAGCTCCCAAATTTGTTGCCCTTTCCTCTTTCAGCCCTCTCATTTCAGCATTACTTAAGCGGACGACTTATTGACGTCCTCTCATCCAGGACATGTTGGTGTTAAGCAATCCAGTTTTTCCGACGTAAGGCTAATGTGCCGGAAGCCCTTGAGTCTTGAATGATCAACCCGCTAGAAAAAGCCCTCCCGTCATGACCTTATAGCACGGAGTGCACTTTCACCTGATTAATATCTACTTTTTCGTTTAATACCTGTTCATCTAGAAACCGTTCGCTATAAAAAGTCCCATTAATCTCTTCTGAATCCTGAAAAAGTTGAAAGTATTTTCTTAGATGTTTTTCGTTGCTATGCAACGAAGTATATCAGGATGTTCGCGTATTTCTGGATTGTAACAACTGTGCTATCTCTGGATGGTTTGACTTTATCTCTCTCCCCTTTATGCTCCACTACTATCCTCACTCTGTAGTCATTTTTCATCTGTCTCCCACTTTATTTATTCCTACTTTACTTTATTTACTCCTACATTATTTATTTAATTATTTATTTATTTATTTATTTATTTATTTATTTATTTATTTATTTATTATTTATTCATTTATTTATTTATGATTTATTTATTTATTTATTTATTTATTTATTACATAAGTCGTGATAAGTCACAGCGCGACCGTTCGTGAAGATGGTCACTCAAGAAAGGGCCATGGAAAGGCTACTGCAGGCCTGGAATACTAATGAAGTTACAGGTTTCAACTGCAGCATACGTGAAATTACGTATTGATTCTATCGACCCACAGATATTCTGTTTTAGAAAGTTAGACCAGAAAGAAAGAAAATTCCAAGTAAAGAATGTGGTTGGGTGGATTGATGCTTGTGGAAAATTGCATGTTTCTGGAAAATTCCTACCATTCCATCGAGGAGAGGAGAGAAATACTTAATTATTGTTAGGCTCGGCTGCGTACCTTGGTGTGGAGGACTGGAAATTCTAGCTTCCGTTTTTAGCCTGTTACTGACTTCTACTTAAAGGTCGGAAAGCACCGCGAGAAATTCCTCCTTCTTTAGGATGCCTAAGTTAACCGAAAACTGCCTCTAGGGGTCCACCTGTATGAAAAGATCGCGAAAAATGCTCACCTAGCCAGCTTTTCGTTTCTTATGCATGGATATTGTGTGATGGAGCTTTGTGATGGTGTTTCTTATAAGCTGGAGGCCTATTTTCTTCTTTGTAGATCACTCCTTTGCAAGTTCGCAAGGATTTGCTCACACTTTTTCTTTGTTCGTTTGAGAAATGGCGTCATGTTCCTATAATCCTTGGCTTTTCTTGAACGAAGAGTTGCAAAAGTTACGCTCAAGCCATAGTTGTTTATTGTTTTCATTTTCTTGGTTGTTCTTGTTTTGAGTGCCTTTCACAGTAAAGTGAATAAGTTATGTGAGAGAATTAATATCTTGAGAATATCTTATCGACATTCTTTCTGCACAGAGCCGCTTTCGGATTTCTGGAGTTCTTGGGAGATTCCTGCTAAATTAGCAAATGTTGGCCATGACTGACATCATACATAATAGTTTATTCATTCATTCATTTAATCATTTAATCATTTTTCTCTCTTCCATATTCAGTCAGGAGTTTTTTCTTTTCCTTAAACGTTTAGTAGCTGACTTTTTATGTTAAAAATGGATTTTTGGCTAACAGTGACAAAATTTCAGCTGCGACCCCGAGGAATGAAGTGCTCTATGTCTGGCGCAACCACACCAATCTCAGCCACACCACCACGAATCCAGATCAACGGCATGGAAAGCACTGAGGAAGTGGAGGACTGGCAGAAGGGAAAGAGCAGTAGCATGGTTTGTTCGAGGTGTTTTCCATAAGATATCCATAATTAGTCCGAAATACTTACGTAAGTAAGGATTTGGCTAAGGCTTCAATGAATTACTAAGAATTTATTTTAAAAAATGTTCGGATTTTTTCCTCTTAGGACAACCTCCCTTGTGCTTATCATCAAGGGAAGGAGGTATACGAGGTAGAGCACAGAAGGCTAGTAATTTGCTTTATCCAGTGAAAAATCCAGAAAGAATGTATCCAATAGAAAGTTTAGAATAAACGTGAAACCAACGATTAAGCAGTAATCTGTCAAACTTAGATAATTGAACCTATGAAGCGTAAATTGTGGAGTTACGTGGGAAGCTGTGAAAACCATGATTTCCTAGCCACCTTCCCAGAATCCCCTAGCTATTCCTGGTAAAATGGTAATAATAGGCTGTTCGTTTGGCGTCAGCTAACCAGCTCAGGCTGTTTAGTTGGCGAGCCATCACTGTTGCAGAGCAGTCGTAAACAACTTTTTTTTCGAGGCCTCAGTGTTTTCATTCTATTCCCAGGAGTAATGTATTATTGGATATGGAACTTCACAGTGGTTTACAGCTGTGTTTGGTTTTTTCGAATCCATGAAATATCCATGGATTGCTTCGGTTTCAAGTTTTTTTTTACGAAAAAAAGTTGTTCCGTACCCTGTTTACGAGAACATTGAACACTTTTATTTGTTCACTTCTCTCTCTGTCTCCTCACTCCTCCACATTCAGAATGACCGCCTTTAGCTTCAATGGAAGCATTCAATCTTCTCCGAAAGTTCTAGAGGAGCTGAGCGATCATTTCAGGCGAGATTTCGTCCTATACCTTCGCTAGGGCTCTTCTAGACGAATCCATGGAATTGCGTTCAAAAGAGCAGGCTTTTTGCTCTAAGATCGACCAGATAGCAAAGTCCAAACGATTGAGAGCGGCCGAGTTTGACGGCCGATCTCAATCCTGTGGATTTTGACGGTCTCGTTCATCCAGGAGGCCGGACGATTGGTCTCACACCATTCCAGTGTCTTCTTTGCGCCATGGGCTGGCGTCCAATCTTGTTATGTCCAGTCGATGTCCATAGCGTTTTCTTTGGTCCAAGGAATCACTGCGTCCTCCAGGATTTGATTCTGGTGGATTTTTTATAGTCCTTCACACCCTTGGCTGGGATTCATAAAACATTAACCGTACAAATCCACGGTGGTTAACGTGATTGGTTATCTATAGATTACGCAAATTCAGGAGACAGAACATAAAAGTTGGTTTCCCAGCTTGGTTACGCTTGGTTATGGGTCACTGAATCCTAGCGCTGCATGTTAGAGCGTCTCGTCTTAGTCAACGATGACACAAATGGTGAAGGTAGGAAGCTACACCACCTTTTTTCGAGGAACTCATCCATTCTGGGTAAACGTAATGCTCTAAACCTTCCTGGGAACGTCTTTGAAGATGGGCACAGTTCTTCAGTGGTGGTATCCGCTCCTGGTCCCTGCTTCTCAACCAATGTTCTAGTGCTCTCCTTTTTTCTCTCTCTATCTCTCTTTTCTACGAACACATACAATTTTTACCAATTTCCCTCCATTTGCCCTTTGAGTCCATTTGTCAGCGGCGCTAACTCGTCCATCTTTCCTAATGTCTCGCGACATCTACATCCCTATAGACGTCACCTTCACTGATGCATTATGCAGCTGCAAGTGGTCGTCAGATGGTTGGCTGATCTCCAGATTTTTTTCACCGCGGCTCTGTTATTCATCTTTTCTTGGCCTTCAGGATTTGCGTGATTATTCCTAAAAAATTAGAACTTAGCACGCATGCGTGGGAGCCGAGAGTAGTGAGGAGCATGGAAACATGGAGTACGGAGATAATTTTGAGGAAAAATTACGTGTTAGGCTTGATTCCCAGACAAAAAAGGCCCAGAAAAAAAATTTCGCTCATTAGGGTAACAGTTCTGTCACCCTTGATGCAATAATAATGATTTAAGTGGGACCAAGACATGGCGGAGGCGATTTAGTTGTTTTCCTCTATTCTAAGTTGCACCCTTCCATTCTTTGTTTCCTTTTTTGTTTCAATTTTCATCCAGAAATCGCTTTTGTATTTTTGCCAATGCGGTTTTTTTTCTTCCATGTTTGATTGTGGCGCACCTTATGGTGTAATACTCAGGTGGAAAAATTCCAGTAGATTTCGCTTATTTTACGTGTATTTGTTTCGGAAGTTTGTTAAATTTTAAAAAAAATTTACACGGTAAGTCTACTGCTTTGGGCCACTGTTGAAGGTAGAGTGTCTCGCTTATTTTTTGGGGAGTTCGGGTTAATTTCAGTGGATTTCGCTTATTTTCCGGAGATTTACGTGCATTTTTCGGGCGAAGTCGGGAAATATTTCGGAGAAAATGCTCGAAAGCACACCTGATCCACTGGAATTTTTCCACCTGAGTAAATAAGTAAGTAGTAATAGAAAATGTAGCCCGCTAGCTCTGGTCTTCTGCTCCTACCCGATCCTCACGATGAGCAGGGTCAACTGGCATGCCCATTTTCCGAAGTTCCTGTATGTGTCAAGGAAGCTTACGTGGTTCTTTTCCCGGAGGTTGAGGGAATCTTGCTATCAGGCCCCGTATTCATGAATGTATCCGGGAAAGTTGTGAATTACCCGCTCTCCCATAGCAGTTGAATTCCCAGGATAAAATTGAGTTTCCAGGATACTATGCTGGAGCGACTCGTCTCAGTCGGTCATTTCAGGTCATATCAAAAGTAGCAATATATTGCAAATTTTGATTGAGAAAACCGTCCACCCTGGGGAGCGCGAAGTCGAGAATCCTCTCAGGGATGTTCATGAATACGGACACAAGCATTGGGCAAGGAATCGAAGCCTATCAGGGCTCACATTGTCTCAGCTGATTGACTACATGGTTACTTGGATTGTGATTTACTTTGAAAGGCAGAACTATATAAAAAGACTTCATTCATACAGTCAGCTTCCACCATTTTTGTGGATGACACCGTTTCCTGCAAATGGAAAATCCTCTGTTCATTCGTGTCATGGCTTTAGTGCCTTCTTCTCCCTATTCTTGTTAGTTTGATCGCCTATTTTTCATTAGTTCTCATTTATTTCATCTATTGCACCATGAATACCTACCACGGTTATGGCTTCATTATGACGTCATTTACGATTCATGACCCACTTTTTGTGGAAATCAAGCTTTCACATTAAACACGCTCCTATTGTCCTAGAGTGCAGGATTTCTGATTTTTATCCAACTCACATCTCATATCTCCTTCTGCATAGACTCACTAATTACCCCCATGCTCGTCAACCCGCTCGTTACATTACGAGAGTTTATGTGCACTTGATGAAGTACAATAGCACTCATTAGGAGCCGACAGAGGTTCCATACGTCGCTCGAAGGGCGTGGTTTATTTCCAACGCATTGGTTTTGCTGCTATACATATACGCTAAAGTTTAACATTAGGCACAATTTGTGTGTGTAATCACTCGTTTGATCCTCTCCTCTTGGACTAAGACAGTTAGATATTCTCGACAAACATGCGTCATTGGGATTACCCAGGGTTGACGTGTGCTAGTATCAGTGCCGGGTAAATTTGGTGGCGCTAACGCGCTTACCTTGGGTAATCATTTTGCGAACGCATGTCGGCCCTGCAAACGCATGCTATTCATGCACTCGAGGTGCTCCTACAATCGGGCAGGAGCATCTGGAGTGCATGAATAAATGAAAAAACGTATCACTGAGATTACTCGAGGTAAACGTTCCAACACCGTCAAATTTACCTATTTCTCGATCGGCATTCATCACGTTTACCATGGGTAATCCAAATGATGCATCCACACCCAGGGTTCGTGAGCGCCCGCAATTTCAGTCACTTAATCACATACTGCCTAGGAAAGAATTAGCAAGATAATCCAAGGCCTGGATGCATCACTGAAATTAACCGGGCATATAAACGTGCTGACGCCACATTTACCCTGGGTAATTTTAATGATGCGTTCAGGCTTTGGATTAGCTTTCTAATTTTTTGGTGGTAACACATTATTGAGATTACCTAGGGTAAATGCTCCAATTCCCTCAAATTCAGCCATTGTTAGGATAGGCTTTTAGGATAGACTTTCCATTTACTCTGGGTAATCTCAATGGCCCATTCAGGCTCACGACTCATGAGCGCCTGCAATTTTGCTCACTTAATTATATAATACTTTGCCGTCGCAAGAATTAGGGCCTGGATGCGTCATTGAGATTACCCGGGTACGTAAACATGTTAACGCCCATATTAACGATGGGTAAATTTTGGGGGTGTTAAGGCGTTTACCCCGGGTAATCTCAATAATGCGCCCAGGCTTCGGATTATCTTGCTAATTCTTTCGGTAGCAACGCATCGTTGAGATTATCTAGAGTAAGCGTTCTATTGCTTCTATATTTACCCATTACCAAGACGTGCTTCAATATGTTTACCCTGCGCAAATGTATTCAGGCTCAGAACTCCTGTGTTCCCACAATTCTGCTCACTCAATTATTTTTTGCCATCGAAAGAATTAGCAAGGTAACCGACAGTTATTGGATTGGATGAACATGGGTAAATTTGGGAGAGCGTTAATAGGTTTACCCTGGGTAATCTTAGCGACGCACGCGATCCAAGAAAAGATGTTATTTATTTTTTCGGCAAAGTTGCCTCGGTTATGGCTTTCGACGTTTTTTTTCAGTTTTTTTAACTGTAAAGACAGTGCAGTTATTGAATTTTCACTTCAATTACTCTTTTTTCCGGTGAATTACTGACTTTCTCACAATGGGTGGTAATTGTAATTTTTTCTGGTATTAATGTGAGGCTTTGTAGTAGGCTATGCTTAACACACCTCCTGGATCTCATTTGTATTCGTTAAGCGAAACCCTCCAGCAGGAATCCAAACGAACCTTTTTCCCACTAGCTGGACATATTCCCGTATCCACAGCTGTAGTGTCATCGATAATGTCAACACCGGCTTTTTCAAGCGTGACTTTCCGCTCACCAGTATAATGTGTCGGCAACGTTGATGTCATTTGGTACGAATATGTCGCGGCGTACTTCCTCCACATTGGCGATTTCCGCCTCGCCGCCATTCAGTGCCAAGGCGTTCTTGGACAATGACTGTACTTTTTTCTATTGCCAGCCTGTCGCTTTCAAGAATTCCTTGATTTGAACTCACCTTGTCTCGCATAGAATTTCTAAGGCGTCCGAGTTTACCGGGAAATTGGCCTTCAGGATTACTTCCGTTGTTATTTTTGCGCACCAATCGCAGTTTCTTTAAGCAATTTGAGGTTTATCCTGAACTTCACGTCTTAGAGCAGTAATTCCATTGAATTTTATTAGGAACTTCACTTTTGACCATCTAAAAATGTCAGCCAACACCAGGGCTGGCATTCATGAAACGCTAACCACGCATACCTACGATGGCTAGTCTGATTGGCTATTTCACAGACTACGTAACGTTGAGAGACGCAGGACGCAAAAGTTGGTTTGCTAAACTGGTTTCGCTTAGTTTTGCGTTCATGAATCCTAGCCCAGGAAGCCAAGCATGTGCTGAAGGTGTCGAGTTCTATTGATTACACGATATAGCTTCTCCAAAAATGTTATCAGGATGGCCCAAAAGTCTTGTACCAAATTTTGCACGTTTTCAAATGGTAACATTTTTATTCATGGCTGCAACCTAGTTCACCAATTTCCATAGCTGAGAAGTAGTAGAACATTCTACAACCTTCTATTTCCGAAGAATTTCCACTAAAGATCAAGAAATTCTGGATTAAAAAAGAAGTCTTGGAGCAAGACTTTCTGGCCAAGCTAGTGGAAAGATTATAATGCGTGACTTTTGGGACATCCCCTCACAACCCAAAAGTCTATTGCAGGTTTAAAACAACTACATAGTGATCCGGCAATAATTTTTTTCGGAGGAAATCTGTGACCTAGTATTATTCTACAGGGTGGCGCATAATTACTGTCCCTGCATAAAAACTCTCGGAACACGTACGAGAAAACATTATCCGGGTGTAGGGCGTTATATCTGGAAAGGTCGGTGCGGCTGGGCCGTGCGGATGGTCACTTCACCCAAATAGCCAATCACAGAGTTCGTTCGCGCCGCCCATTCCAGGTATAACGCCCCAAATCGCTACCACCTAGGGAAACAAAACCTGCAATTTTCTTTACTGGAGAGGGCGTCCGTAGATGCAAAGTCATACTTTTTCTGCACCCTTTTCTTAGAGTGCGACAGTATTTATGCGCCACTCCGTGCAATCCCGTCTACTTGCACCACCAATATCCTTTTTACAACCCCGTCGGCGGTAAAAATCTGCCATGTTGAAGAATTGTTTCCTGAAGACTCACCTGTGCCCGAGTTGAAGTCCACAACACGTGCATTATCCTACTCTTTCCACCTACATCATTCTACTCTTTCCACCGAGTTGGTTGTAACTCTCTGTTTTTTTTTTTGAATTTCCCGCTCTTTCAAAATTCAAGAACGGCGCGCTGAGTATCGACAACGCATCTGGAGCCGACGCGCCACATCACCCACATTTTCGGAACATACGAGGAAATCTTCTTTATTCATGCATATAATAGTAGGATGAGAATTCTTTCATTCATGCGACTGCTCCAGCTCATTGGGAAGGTGAGCAAAGCTCGAGATCACTTGCATCACGATAGAAAAAGACCCATAGATGACAGATGAAAATGTGCTCCATTGCCATTACCTTTTCAAATGCTAATTGCATGGTAAGGAGCTGACATCATCGCTTAACACATCAAGAAACTGGAATTATCCTTGCGACGTCATCCAGTTTTTCGCTTGAAATGACGCCGCAAATTATGCGCGCTTACCTCGTGACTCTCCAATTACTTGGTTTGTTTCATATTTCGCCTAAAAGAATTCCGGGAAACGCCAGAGAGAGGCTGAAGACATTACCGCAATGATGTCATCAGTCTAAACGTCTTTTCTTTCATCAGGAAAACCTTTGCGAACAAATTTCCTCTAAAGAGGTAATTTTACGAATGTTGAATGTGGGAAAATTGCGTGCGGCACAAGGAATAGCCGCAACATCTCTGGAAACCTGAAAACCGTGTTATGCCCGATTGGGAGATTGAAAGATGCAAATCCCACGATTAGGGCATGCATCCTCATGCAAAACACGGTTTTTAAATCAATAATTCTACATCAGTGACAGTTAAATCCATGCAAAATCCATGCGTATCCATGCAAATCCTATGCATACCCATGCAAAACGCATGCATTGGACTGAGAAAATCGTGGGTTCATGGGTTCTGCATCGAATTTGCATCGGATGTTGGAGGTACATGGGTTCTGCATGGATTTGACCATCGCTGGTGTAGAATTATTGATTCAAAAAAAAAACCGTGTTTCGCATGTGTGCGCATGTCTCCATCGTGGGATTTGCATCGTTCAATCTCATGCAAAACACGGTTCTCAAGTTTCCTTGAATAGCCGGAAAATGGGTCTCTCAGGCTTAGAGGGTGGTTTGATTAGTTTTCAGATCGACAATGAAAACGAAAAAAGTTGGATCTAATCAATAATTGATTTTTTAAAGCTCAAGACACTTATGTTAGTCATAACCACCTTCGGGGTGTGTATCATCGTGTGGGAAACGGAGGTGTAACCAGGCACCTGTGATTGGCGCATGCGGGCCGCCTGTCACGCCCCTTTTTGAGCTGGTAACCACAAATATACCATGTATTACGTGATTGATGTACTTCAGTACTTTCTTACTTTTTTTCTTACTTCAGTACTTCAGTACTACTTCCTTTCACCTCTTCTGAATTACGTTGGTGCCCACATTGTGAACTCCAGTGAGTTCATTGATGCCATCAAACAATGTCAGGTCCCAACCTCTGCATGTTATGTGAGCTACGACGCAGTGTCGCTGTACACGAACATCAATAACAATGCAGCCATCAAAACCCTGCTCCAGCTCCTTAACAACCATAGCAATGAAGTGAGTATGTGGGGCTTCACTGTGAAAGATATCGAGACTCTCTTGGAGGCTACGCTCGCCTGTAACATATTCCGCTTCAACAACGAATTTTACGCGCAGAAACGAGGACTGGCAATGGGGATACGCATAGTACGAGGGCGGGTTGAAAAGTTTCCGGAATGACAATAAAAACGAAAGAAATCACATGCACTCAATAGTTCATATTTTTGCCCATTCCGATGGGAGCTCAACGCATTTGGTCCGATCTCTTCCATGCCATCCGTTCTTTCCCTACAATTCCCTTCTGTGAAGCAGACAAAATAACCGTCTACAGCTAAAATTCGCTCGTCGCATAACCATAATCTTTCCTTAGACAGAAGAAATCTGATTTCCATGGACGAGCAGGAGTACGGTGGAGTCAATAAAGAAAGATAAGCTGACAGGGAGAAGTTTCGAACTCGGTATTCACAGGTTTCCGCCGAGGCATCGGTATTTTTAAAACGGTCATACTGTCATGCAGATGCAAAGGTGTTTTACTTGAGCAGACAAGGGCACTTCGCTAGAATTCCCACTTCAAATTCTTTCAAAAATCTTGGTCGATATGATAAAGTAACACCTTCTTCGATATTTAGCGAAATTCCCTCGGCGGGGGCGAAAACAAGTACCACCACCACTGCACGGCAATAAATGGACCTTTCCTTCTTTGGACCCTATTTTGTGGTCTCATTCGAAGTTTCGAACATTGTCATATATCCAGAGCGTAGTACTAAATCTAGGTTTCATTTTCAGCTATGGCTTCCTTTTCCAGTCCAAGGTAACTGTTCAAAACAGGAGGCTAAGTTTCTCGTTGGAATATGTTCTTTTTAGGATTGTGGAAATGCGGCACCGCCTTTTCAAAAAGTTTTCTAGACTTATTATCTCTTGTGAAATAAAGACTTATTGTACATAAGGGATGCCCAGAAGCTTCTCGATTTCGTACAGTTTTGATTGCCACCCGCAAAGACGACGTCAGGCATTTTATATGTAATTTTTGGAACAGTGGCCTTTCTTCAACGTTCTGCGCTTGTTTCACTTTCTGTTCGTGTGTAGCTACGCTCTATTTTCCAAACCTAAAAACTAAGTTTGGGAAATGAAGAGGATGGTGTGATGTCACCGGCATGCTAATGCGATTTGATTTCCTTTCCGTTTTCCCGTCCAAATAAAACGATATTGTGACCGCCTGAACTCCGTCTCTATCGATAGCTGAGTGCATTCCAAGTTGCTTGGATTAAACTGCTTGTCAGAAACGGACTCTTTGTCAGATCGACTTGACATTCTTAACGTTTTTATATGAGGGACTTATCAATACAATGCCATAAAAATGTTCGGAAAACAGCAACTATATTATGGTCATTCCGGAAACTTTTCAACCCACCCTCGTACCCTTGCTTGCGATCGTATATCTTGACCACATCGAAAAATCGTCGCTGACAAATGGAATAGTCCTGTACAAACGTTACATCGACGATGTCTTTGTGATTGGATCATCATATGCTGAACTGACTGAAACGCTCGCAAATTTCAAAGCAGTGGATGAGAACATAAAGTTCACTATCGAAGAACCGAGCAACGATGGATTTTCGCCATTTCTGAATACCAAGGTTCGAATTTGTGATGGAACGACGGAAATTCGCTGGTACAGAAAACGATCATCGAAGAACATCTTACTACATTCACGAAGCGCACATCCTACATTCATGAAAGTGAATGTAGTGCGAAACTTGATCAAAACCAGCGAACGGATCACGGCGAGCAGTTCAGAAGTTGATGAGACAATCCACCGTATTCTCTTTGACAATGGCTATAATAGTGGGGAAATGACAACGTGGAGACCGCATTCGGCTCCAGATGGGATCGCGCTGGTATTACCATACCTCAACGAACACCTTGCAAAACGTGTTAACACCATAGTAAAGAGGTCACAACTTCCAGTGCGCCTAATACTCAAGCCCCCACCTACACTAAAAGAGATACTGACATCATCACGTTTGTATGAGAGCGGATGCGACGAAGAGGGGTGCCGCTATTGCACCGATCAGAAGATCTGTCACTTACGTGGCACGGTGTATATGATAAAGTGTAGAGGATGCGGCCAACGATACATTGGGGAAAGCGGAAGACCACTGAGGAAACGGTTAGATGAACACCATCGAGCACTCGTCCGCCCGCAAGCTTACCCCAACAACAGCTTTTCCCGGCACCGTACGAGAGTTCATACCCGAGATTCTGCCCCAGAATTCGAAGTGATGGTGCTACACCGGCACCTCGAGAATACCCTTCATAGGAAGATCATGGAGGCTCGGGAAATCAAACGGTACCAGCCGGAAATTAACAATAAGGAGGAGCTTGTTGAGGCGTTAAAGTTAATTGCTTGACGACGACCAGTTAAATATCTTGAGAGTAGCAGTAGTGTTTCGTATCAGTGCAGTTTCTCTAGATAACATCAGATATGATAGTCCTTTGTTGTACGTTCACATCTGCTCGTCTCTCTCCATCTCGCTCGGTTGGTCTTACATGTTAACAATTGTTAACCAGTATTTCACTGTATATTGTATGAATGTTTCAAGGTCTGACGAAGGCGCTAAGCGCCGAAAGCTTACTGGAATAAAAGACTAACACAGAAGCTCTCATCGAACCCTGATGAAGAAGTGATTGATGTAGTTGAAACAGGAGGGCGTGACGGACGGTGCGAACGCGCCAATCAGAGTCGCGTGATTACACCCCCTTTTCCCTCACGATGATACACACCCCCATTTTCGAGTTTTGATCCTCTCCCTGCGAATATTCTTCCCAAAGTCCTTAAAATGACTTTGTTTGACCATACCAGTTTCCTCCTGTAGTGGGATTCACGGAAGTTTCCGAGAGTTTCTCAGCAACCGGCTCATCCAAATTGGACGACTTTGTCGAAAAAAATTGATAGAACTGACTTTCTCCACTATCATCTATCATGCTTGTCTGAGACAAATCTCTCGAGCACAGCATATTCATTGTTCTACAGAAAACTCGTCCATTCCAGAATCATGAGTAGGTGAGAACCTTCCCGAACGTTAATGAATCCCACCACTGGTTGGGAAGCTCTGAGCTTCTTCAATGGATAGAACTACGACGAAGCTGACGTATAAAAATCAGCTGATTCTAAAGGTTCCAAGATTTCACTCGTGTAACTCACTGCCACGTGGATGCACTTGTCCGAATGCCTACATTATCGTAAAAATTACTGCCTACAAACCTAGTATGTTGCTAAAATAGGGCGTAATTTCGTATCAGATTGGCGTAATTGTTGTTAAGGGAAGTGCGTAATGAATACATAACTCGGACTCCGCCTATTGAGGTAGTTCTCTGGAAAAAAGTGTGTGCAGTGTCATTTTCATTCCCCACTGACGTGTTCTGCTAATGATTTTGCCTGACGTAAGGCATGATGGAGGCCCTCCCTGTTATCCTTGTTCTTCTCGGAAAATTTGCTTAATTTTTGTGCATAATAGCATATCTGTAGTCCAATCGTGTCTGATCCTAGTCGGAGCTACAATGTAAGCTACAACACAGCGAGATTGTTTTAGTTCTCGCCGATTTTGCAAATTTTTGTCGCTCACCGCCCTAATTGATAGAGTGTCTGCTCAGGCTCACTCCCACTTCCTCATTGTTCAAATTGCTCATTGTGCAGGACAGTAATAGATATAGTTTTCCGATTATTGGACACTTACCACCCACGTGCGTCAGACCTCTGTAGGACAGTGAATAAAAAACTGATATTCCCGAATTTTCCCAGGAAGGACAATTCAGCACTGATCTAAGACTACCATTAAGGTGCTAAAATGGATTAGGATGCCTTTTGAACCATGCCCGATCTCTTTTCTCCGAGTTCCAAAAGTCAAAACGGCCTGACGCTACGCGTACGGGTGGTAAGTGTCCGTTGGCGTAGTATACCGGTAATCATTGCTATGAGTTTCAGTAACTTGTATGCAAAGAAATGAATAGGGTAACCTGTAGGCCTCTCTGTTCACTCAAGCATGCCTCGATGACAGAGGAGGTACCTCCACTAAAGTGTTTTTGTCCTTGTCTCGAAAATAGTTTGGAGGTAACATTTTCATAAAATTTTTCTAAATGCGTGACTTGTTGGAACCGTGCCAGCTGCAAATGAACTCTGGTGATGCCTATAAAGGTACATATGTAGGTGTCGAAGTACGACCGATAGTTCTGAATGGATTTAAATAACCCAAACGATAAGGTACCAGATTTACTTCACTCATTTACCTAGTCATTATGAAGCACAGAAGGCTCTGAATAAAAATCGGGCCCTGCTAGACCGTCTCCTCTTTCCATCATGTCTAGACTGCAGACATTACTAATTAGAGGCGGTACTCTGAATGCGCAGTGATTCTGAATAGCTCGTTCATGAGGCGTGAATTTCCCTCCACCGCAGGTGACGGAGATCCCTTCAAACCGAAGCAGTTCAGTGCGATCTGAAGTGCTGGCACTGTTTCGACGTTGTTGGTCTAGGTCTCGGAATATCCTGAAGAAAAGCTCAAGTTTCTTTACTGTTGAATTTTGAATTTTTCTTTGCCCGGTTTTAGCATCCACAATGGGGTTTTATTCTAAATGTTCATGTTTACCATTGAGTTCGTGCTTTTTCTAGAAGCTGGTTCTTTTTGCTCAGTTCTCAGGTTTAGCGCATTCATGTATTGCATAACAATGAACTAAGAAAAGTGAAAAAAAAGATCATCAATTGTTCTTCGCATTTTTTTCTTGAATAGAACTATCTTAGCTTTTGTTTCGAAAGAGAAGTTCCTAACCATACCAACCATTGTCTGCCTTTTTTTAAACCAGTGGCAGTTTAGATAGAGTGCCCTTCTCGTTGCCATATGTTTATTCATGTACGTTGTTCCAGTCTAAATTTTCAAAGTTGTATTGGCTGGCTCTCCCCGGAACAGTGTAGTCTGGAGCTACTGATCGAATAGGAAGCATCAGCCCTGATCGCCCCTAATCCTCTAATGCCTAAACGACGGAAACTTGCGCGAAAACTCTTTGATAATCAAAATTTCTTGATTTTTCATTGATTTCCATATTGAGAAATCGGCTAAGAAAGGATTGAGATCATGCCAGATTACACTATTCACAACGCCTAGGTATTTTTGAAATGCTATTTTTTTGAAATGCGTAGTCTTTCCTCCCCTTTCCTTGCACTGTTTTTAATCAGCTTGTTTTTCTTGACATTTTTACGAAGACGGCACATCTATTTGGTTCAGTAAGTAAATAAATAAATAATTTTTTTGTTTACTGGTGGGGGGGGGGGATATCCAGAGAGGCTAGTCAAACCTTAAACTTGACTTTTTTTTGCCAATTCATATGAATGACCAGATCTTTCTTCATGTGATTAAGGATGGAACCTTTAGGAGCTCCATTTTCTTTGATGTATCGGATAAACAAACAAATAAATAAATAATAAACTGCAGATTCTGTGGACAATGTTCCACAATACTCCAATTCGAAATTTTCAGTTCTAAGATCCACTAAACTGACGTATTCTCTCTCATGCATGACACTTCCCCCCCCCCCCTTGACAGGCATATTCATATTTGTTTATGTTATTCTGCCACCTGCCACTTCATTACATGTTTCCCAGTCGATTCACACAAATAATTCCGTCTATTTCTACAACACGCCATGTTTTCCCGCCACTTCCCAGCCGAATGCAAGAACTTCCTTTCGCCCAGCAATTTGCTGTGGGCATTTCTGTAGACATCTTTGCATTAAATTGTAAGTGCGGGCGGATGGTCCCCGGGGACGCTGTTCCACGAACCCATCACTCAACGCCATCTGTGACTCGGACGGAGTCGTGGCTGGAGATTCGCTTCTTTTGCCTGGGCCCTTTTCCACAGTCGTTGTTTATGTGCTCTCAGCTTACTGACACGTCTTTGGCATTCAGTTGCTATCCTTTTTTGTGCTAATGCAGTAATTTCACGAGTAATGTTGTCTGTGCAAGCTGCGCTTCGGTCTCCATTGGCTACACAACCGCTGAGTAGTCTCTTGTACACTGTTGACGCTACTGAGCTGAGCTGAGCTACTCTCAGCTCATCATCCCTCTCTGAGCCTGATTATAACGTAACTAGACTGCTTCCGCATTCCAAGCCCACATCCAGGGATAATTAAAGCAGCACGAAGTCTTGCAGCACACCCTGCTTCGCTGCATATACTTAATTTTAGCGTGCCTAATTGAAATCCACGATATAATGTATTTTTGGGATCGTGAATCAGTGCTAGGATAGTGAAACTCTCACTAAGCTCAATTCGGGGATTCCTTTGGGATTCAGGATTGGGATTCAGATAACGAAAAGTTAGCAAACCACCTATGGTTGGCCTGATTGGTCTTCGAATGGACTACGTGACGTTGGAAGAGACAGGGCGAGAAATTTCCGCAGCAGAATACCGGGGCTTGGATGCATCATTGAGGTTACCCAGGATAAGAGTATCGATGCCCGTGTTAGCGATAGGTGAGTTTCGAAGTGTTAGCAGGTTTACCCTGGGTGATCTCAATGATGCATGCGGCTCTAGAATTTCCGCAGCAGAACAGCAGAAAAGCCGGCACGTCATCCGTGGAAATTCCAGTATTCTGCTGCGAAAATTCCGGCCCAGTGTCTAATTTGCTAGCCTGGTTTTGCTTGGTTAAGGGTTCGTGAATCCTAGTAAACATGACCAGCGAGTTGTATGACCCTCACCCTAAAGTCCTTTAATTTGATTTTTTTGCTCTAAAAAGCATCTTAAATCTCACATCTTCGGATTTTACCATTGTCTTGCCTGATATAAGTTTTTCTTTCTTTCGAAATGGTCCCCGCGGGAATCCAATTTAGTCCAATGGGCGAAAATGTTTGGTTTATTTAATAAATAAATCAAAAGGTCTGTCCAGAAATCCAATAGAACGGATACCAAAAATCCTTAGACTTCTTCCTTCCCTTCATGTACGACTGTTGGGCGCTACTTATAGGCCCATTCCAACTTTCCATTCAATTTTCGAAATCGACTATTCGAATATCGAATATTTCCTATGCTCGCTTCAGCACACTGGTCTAATCGTACCTATATCTTGGGTCATTGACAAGCAAAGGGCTCACGATTTTCAAGCCAAAATGAAAACAAGATAAATGAATTCGATTTTCTCAAGGTCGTTTAGGATTTTTTTCTTGAAATGAACAAATTCCATTTCCTATGAGCTGTCGGATGAAGAGTGGCGGGGCGGATCTGAATTGTGATGAATTCCTTATTATCTAGCTGCAGAAGATATTATCGAAATGTTAAAAAAAATAAAATTCTGGTAGGTTTGAAAAGTTCCCAACCAATACTTTTGAACTGACCATGCTCAAATACCTTTAGTGGAATTTCTTCTAGACTCGGATGCACCACTGAAATTACCCATAATGAACGTTGTGGTAAACTCAAATTTACCCTTTACCTAGTACCCATCAACTGCATAAGTCATACGTGACGTTGTCTATACTCTATTGCTACCCATAGGTAATCATACCCATAGATATGAGATTATCCACCTTTGCATTGACCCATCCGGGCTGGGCTGTCGTGTTTTTGACCAAGACCAAACCTAATACTGGGATATTCATGGACGTAATGCTTGCCATCCAACTGCAGCCGCATGCATCAATGAGATTACTTAGGGTGAACGTGTTGGTACACCCCAAGTTTGCCCATCGTCAGTATGGTCGTCAAAACTTTCATCCTGGCTAATCTTGATTATGCATTCTGGGGCCGCGAACGTCATTGAGATTACCCAGAGTGAATGTGTTAACACACCCCAGAGCTGGGATTCATGAAACGCTAACCAAGCAAACCAACGATGGCAAGCGTGATTGATTATACCATAGACTACGTAACGTTGAGAGGCCTAGGACGCAAAAGTTGGTCTGCTAATCTGGTTTCGCTTGGTTTTGCGTTCATGAATCCTAGCCCAGGATTACCTATCGTCAGTATGCGGGCCAACACATTTACCCTGGGTAATCTCAATGATGCACTGCAGGCACTTTTCCCGGAAAATTCGAGGAGATTCCCTCGCAAGAAAGTTGTGGACCCTGATGTACCATCGTGATTACCGATGGTAAACATATCAGCGTAAATTGAACTCAAATTTGACGTTTACATGGCGCCCATTAATATGCATGCCCATCCACGACTGTTGTCCACATCCAGTTCTTATCCATGGGTAATTTTACCCATGGACAGGGGATTACCCATTCTGCCAATGATGCGTCCAGGTCATGTTTGGGTAACTCTTTACGATGGACTAATGCGTAGTGCGCGTCCTTTCTAGGGGCGACAATTGAGATTACCCAGGGTAAACGTGACAACACTGCATACGTTTGCACATTGTTAGAATAGACGTCAACGTGTTTACCTTGGGTCATCTCAGTGATGCATCCTGGCCCTGGTAGATAATGAGCGGTACCGTGAGTTTTACCAAAAAGAGCCTCCTTTGGGGGCGGAACTCAGTGTCCAGAAGCACTAAGGCCTTCTATTTTCCCCTTATCCCACAATCTGTGCCTTTCAAGGAAGCTTTTCCACTTTTTTACCAGAACTTGTCAACTACGGGTTAAGTGCAAGTGACACGTGCAACACTTCTTGTCTCATTTACGCCTCATGCGTGTGAGTGTTTCTCGTCAGTAGCCATCATAGTTGTTCAGTTGGCCAATGGGTCTTTGTTGATGTATTGTGACAGATAAATTAGTGCTTGTTCTGTAGGAAATTTCTAGAAAAGGTGAACCACTGCCGCTGTGGCAGGTATTGCTCGCTTGGATTCTTTTAAACTACTAGGGGTTTATTGTTTACTTATGTTGTTTTAAATTATCATATTTATCGCTTATACAGTGAGCATCGGAGGAATTGCGTTTTTTCGCAGACTAAGGGAGCACGCAACGCGACCGCGCCGCTCGCGCTGCAATCGTCGCCCGCGGTAAAAAAAAGCATGCGGATTTTATGATATTTCGTCAGTTTTCTTCATTTTCGTCATCAAATACTTGCGTTGATTCTTTGATAGTCCATTCTCACTATTGAGTTGGTCTTCTCACTGTGGACCACTACTGTGGACCACATTCGCTCCATGCTTTTCTATCTCGGGCTGGTCTTTTCCAGCTTGGTAGCTCCTTTGTTTGAACGATCTGGAAAATGTATTGGGCCATCGCGTGAAGGGTTGGCCAAGAGGTCTTTCAATGTTTAGTGGAGTCCATAGGGTTCTCCCGTGCTACACCTGTCGTGGTTTCGCCGTATAACGTGCCCTGCCCATCTATGTTTAGCGGATGCCATGTATTCTAACGGATCCCTGATCTTTGATTCATTCCTCATCAAATGAGATTCAAAGATTTCAAGAGAACTCCTCGAGTTGCCATTATCGCGACGATTCCAGCGCGAGCGGCGCGGCCGCGATGCGTGTTTCCCAAGCCAGCGAAAAAAGGTTCTTCTATCGGCGCTCACTATATGTGAACTGTTCAGAACTCGTCGTTTGTGGGGTTTGACCGCTAGTACTCATTTTTTTGTTGAATCATCCAAAAAAAAGAATTATTGTATTGAGCTGATGATAGGGGATCAACAAGGTTATCGGAGAGGAGGTGCATATAATTTAGTTTGTTCACATTTACGTTTATTCTATTGCTTTTTGCTGTCATCTCCTTATAATAAGCATAATAAAAATTGTCGCCATAGCTATTTTTGAGCTCGGAATCTCAAAGTTTTGTATTTTGAGTTCTTTATTTCATTGTAGTCTTTATTTCATAGGGACAAAAGTACGCTCTCAGAGCACTGAAGTCCAGACAGCCAAAGACAATTCAGAAAATCATTGTTCGTGATAGAAATATGGATAGCACAGTTTCCATGTTGTCTTATATCATTTGAGCAAGATATCGGCAGTCTTATCGGCAGTCGGCGAATTTTTTAATCAATAATTCTCAGCAATGCTTAAATCCATGCAAAACCCATGCAGAACTCATGCATCTCCAGATCCTACGCAGATCCCATGCAAAACCCACGAAAAACCCATGATTTTCTCGAGCCGATGCAAAACTCATGCATAGCGATGCAAAACACGGTTTTTCGATTTCCTGAGCATCTTTGGCCCTGCTACCTCTGAACTTCGCCGTCTTGTGTGAGGCCTCTCCTGAGTCCTGCTGGCATTAGGAACCCAAATACTCGCTATTTGAAGCCAAGAAATTCCCATTCTTCTAGTGAACCTTCTGGCGTAGTTCAACCCAATTTATCGGGCCTATTCTGCCTCTGATCACTGTTGCACTGATCGTTTTGTAGAAACAAATTAGGCGTCAATGAGCTGATCAAAGAGCTACTGCTAGTTCTCTTGTCCATACTCAAGTTTCGCAACCGTAAAGAATTGCTGCCCCAGTGCAGAAATAAGTAAATAAAAATGAATATCCTTCAAGATCTGCTGATGATGAGCGCAATAGTTCTTTCTGAAAAATAGAAAGCTACTGGGAATATTTTCTGGCCATATTGTATTTCAGTGATATCGAAACTATAACAGCTTTGGAGTAGACAATTTTCAGCGATATATGAGAACTGTGAAATTTCTGAGCTACCGTCTACTGCCTCTTTTATACTTACTTGCTTACTTGTTACTTGAAGACCATATTCTTCCTCCTTAGTTGTGAGGGAATAGGTCTTCCAGCTTCCTTCTAAAGTCTCGCCGTTCATTGGTTTCACATTGTCATGATCTTCTCAATATTTCTTCAATTTGCTTTCTCCAACGATCTGGTGGTCTGCCTTGAGGTCTGGAATAGTTCCATGGACATCAAAATGTTACGTTCTGGGTCCATCTTATATCTTATGACTCTTTTATGGTTACATCTACATATTCTCCCATTCTTTTTTTAGCTATTGTTTTGTCTCTGATTCTTTTTTATCCATTGTTTTTCATAGAATATGATGCCAGACAAGAAACCCACCTGCACAGTTGTCTACTCCACACTCCATGTTCGACCTACGTAGATTGTTTCTACGTTTCTCTCTATTTTTATCCTAATCTCAGTACCTATTCGGATTTCGTTCCACGCATCATCACCTTTACTCCATAACTGGTGTTTCAGCTGCCTATTTTCTTCCACAGAGACTATGTCAAGAAATATGCATTTGCTTAACACTATTGTTGAGGTGAGTGCTTTATCGCCTTTGGTTCATTTCTTGCACCTCTACCGCGCTGTGACAGAATCGACCGTTTTGGTTACTTTTCATTAAGTTCATCATTTAAAGCGAACTTTGGTACACTAGCGTTTGTTTTCCTCTCCAACTCTTCTACAACGTGTTTTCCCAACAAAACAGAAATATAAAAAGCAGAGGACCTACATATGATTTGCTGGCCATATTCCTATAGTGCAATAATTTTGGACGAGACGCGCGTAATATGAAGTAAAGATGTGCCTCAGAAGTGGCGCTCATTTTCAAATAATCAGGTCATGGACAGGCCATGTACATATAAGGAGGCATCTCATAGGCTTGCCTACTCCTTGCTTGCCTACATTACTCATCACTTGCACTCTCATTTATACCATCACCCCTCAATGAGCATGGTTATTTATTTATTTATTTATGTGCACGTATGTATGTACGCTATACATTTGTGTATGGATCACAAATACAGAAGGGTGATAGAGAAGCACTGCAGGTCTTGCAAGCAAACTGCACTTCCGGTCTAGTTGGAACCCCACGCCGGTCAGTGTAAAATCATAGGAGCTCAAGAGTCATATATTATCATTTCCTCAACTTTCTATGCATTAATCTCTACACTAACCTAGGTAACATTGGGTTTGCCTACTCTTCAATCACTGGTGTTTCCATCACCCTACTCATATGGTCATTAAATACTTTTAAACATCATCGTTCCCTGATTAGGATTATTTGTTAAATTCAAATATGGTGCTAAATCGTTATTGCATCGTAGAAAAAGAGGAAGCGCTGCGCTACCAATGCGGCGTGGCTTAGCTACGTGAAAACTATGGCGAACCGGTAGTACCACCAATCATTGATCATATGATTATGCCAACAAAGACACCATCTGCAAAGTAGGTCTTGATCTCGAAGTACCAGGAAAACGACCGAAAAGGCGGCCGACGCAACGGTGGCTTGACACATTGCATGCCGACCTGAAGCATGCAGACGTCCACCCAGACCAGGCGCACTATAGAGCGTCAAAAGATTAGGAAAGCGGACCCCGCCACCGAACGAGACAAACGCTAAAGCTGAAGGAGAAGAATTCCACCAATGTCCAACAACCACAGCGCTCAGCTATCGAAAATGTGTTTTATTTCCATTACATTGCACATTATTGTTGCTGCCCCGCTCATGACTAGGGAGGAATCTAGGGAGAACAGTGTAGCACCCTACCAGGCATTTACCACTATGTCATCATAAGATCATAACAAGGCAGTAACGCCCTCAAGCATCTCGTATTCCTCAGTGCCTTTCCTGGTTCTTTTTTTTTCTGAGAGTTTCAGATTTCTTCGCAACACTGCATTACGAATTAGGTTGATAGGCTTCGAGTGCTTGTTTTTGCTATATGACGTTGTTATTAGTGGAGAATGCGTGGGCCGTCATTGCTCTGCACTTTCCCATCGGTTTCTACCTTGAATTATCACATTTCATCCAGTACATGAGTCAGTGCTTGTCCTAGCTGATTAAATCTCATGCTGTTCCTATCAATGTCCACAAGTTCCGGTTCTTTTAACCAATTTGCTGTTCCTTGGGGAGATTACGGTGGGTTCTGAGAACACATTAAACTGAGGAAATGTTTTAAAGAGCTACAGGAAGTCAGCTAATTGTAGGCTTAGATGTGATGGAAGCAGCTTAGCCGTTACTAAAGGACTTCGAGGGACTGATTTTTTCGGCCTCAGCTGAACGAGAAGGTGGTTATGACATGTATAGCACAAAGTTTCATAAACCTGGTCAAAACATCTGTTCCTTGAATTTTGATTAACTCTGACTTTACCTTCACATGAAAAGCGAACACTTGTACTCATAAGGAGAGTCGTGGTCTTTCACCCTGACGGCTTCCCCCCTAACGAAAGAAACTATTGGAAATCCGTGGTGTTTTGCAATAAGATGCTCTTTCAGTGGGGGAGAAGAAAAATCAGTTTTTACCTAATTTACGTTTTGTTCTTTCCGCTATCCGGAAATTAGATATTGAATATTACCTTGCCCAGAAATCATCAGTGTAGCTCAAGGGAAAGGTCATAGTAATATCGCTACGGAAATTCTGCAATCTTTTATCCTAATGTCCTTATGTGTGTCCCTTATGGGAATTCGCGAACCTTCCATTCTACTAAACAAATAAATTAGCTTTTGATAGGTTCTTCCTCTTTGTTCCTGGTGTGGGTTCGTGTCGAGGATAACTGAATGCACCATCAGAATACAGGAATATTAACAGTGAAACTACGGAAAAAAGCAAAATGTGCACTGGCTGTTTACGCAGAGAAGTGTTTGAGTGCGGAAGAAAGGTCATCACTTCTTCATATGCTAGGAAACGCTCCAGAATAATCCTTGGTCTGAGCTTTTGAACTTTCAGCAAGACGGATAGTCGCGGCTTAGCTCAAAACTACGCTCAAAAGCTGGGTGTGCGCCCATGTACTTTGCTCACTCCTCGTCCCTAACCCTCCCACAACCTGCACTTATTCTCCTTGACCATTTGTTTTTTTAATATGTTTTCATTTATTTTACCATTTTTTTTAAATTAACAATACCTTCAACCACTTTCAGGCCTCTGAAAACGACGTGAAGTCGAAACGTTGGCCAAAATAATGTGCTTCATTAACAACCTGTGTGGCAAAGCATCAAATATCAAAACTATTTTTCTATTATTTGTTAGTTATTTATTCAACGGTATCATATTGTTTCAACATGTCGTTGCATGCCTCTCCTCCATTTGGCCGAATCATTGACTGCCGCTCGCATCCATGTTTCGCCTAAGTATGGAACAGAAACATCTCTCCATCTCATTCTTAGCCGACCATTTGATCTCTTCCAAATCCACGGTCGCCACTCAGTAATTGTTCTTGTCCATCTGTTTCTATCTGTATCAGCTTCTTTCTTCTCCTTAGCTAAGTGATTTCTGTTTTTTTAACGTTCACAGCACGATTGCCTGTCTAAAGGCCTTTTTTGGACGGAAGCTAGGAGGAACGTCAGGACGGAGTGCTGATATCCATGGTCAATCCCAGTGTAGAGCGTGTTCGTCCCTGTTGGACCAGCGCGAAAAAGGTTTTTGAGATCGAACTGGCACATATCATTGCTAGATCACCCTCCTAACTTCGTCATAGTTGCTATGTATACAAAGTTTTTGCAGCACTTGAACGCTGTTCAACGGCTTTTAAGTCATCATGTCGTTCTAGATTTGAAAAAGTGCAACGCTTGCATCTTTGCGATTCGTTTCTCTTCCGTGTCTTACCCTGCACCTCTCCTGAAGTAAAATAACTTCTGCTCGGGTTATCAACCGTTTCCACGCGGATTCACGTTGCACCACAACACACCATAGACCAAGATTTTACCTCAAACTTGGGTAATCAGACACGAGTACAAATATACAATACAATCGAAAGTACAAAATAAGGCTACGATAAGTGAGTTCAAACTGAACTACTACAAGATGGAAAGAATTTCAAGGCGCAAAATATTGAAGGTGCTCAAACCTAAGACGCTTCAGCGGAAAGGCGCATACATAGATGACCAAGTGGAAGGGATCAGCGGACTTCTACATATTTGTGCGACGATGGCCAGCTGCGCATTCTTTTGCGCGATGACTGTTCCTCCAGCGCGCTTTTTACCCCTCAATCGGGCAAAAGCTGACTTTTTTACTTTTGTCGAATCGCGTGAGAACCACGATATGAAGAACACGAGGGTTCTAATGTCGGCTTCCCTACCCTTCAATGTTTGAACATCTTTCGTCCTTTAAAGATTCGCTACCACACTGTCACATCTGCCATGTGATTGCACTAGGCGTCCATCACTTCATGCTTCCGCCCCCTCCTCCCAGTTCGCACTAATCAGCGAAGCCACTTATTTCATTTTCCCGTTAATGCCGAGAGAAGCCTAGCAAGTCGACTAGCATCCATGGCGGTCTTCATTCTGGTTTTTCTGTTGTTCATGACCTGGCAAATATTAACATCCTCTACAGTAATCCAATTGCATGCCAGTTTCATCTTGCCAAATACCATCCAGTGTCTAAGAAAGTCACAAGGACAGATGTTGGGCTCATGAAGACAGAAATAGTATAACCATATCACCTGTCAGCTTGTCACCTGTCCTGCCGTTGTCCTTTCTGGTCTACCGAGTGGACCTCAGTGATCCTTCCATTCGGCCACTCCGTGGGTCAAAAATTCCGGATGGGTTTTGTCCGCCTGACGGACACGAAGGGCATTGTATCTCTCTATGAAGGGCGTGAAGAAGTCTGACCATCGAGTCTTGCTTTCACGACGGAGTGAGACCTTCGTCATCCAATTCTTTTGTCAATTTTCGGTGCTCTATCCTTCTTCAAATCTTGACAGATGTTATTATGCATGAATACTAATGCTTATGAATATACGTAGATAGGAGTCGTTTTATTTGCAGTTTTGGTTCCTGTTTTGCATCCATAAGAAATAACACGTGTCGTCTCACATGCCACCTGCAGCATCTTAATCGTATTTATTCGCCTTCAGCTGATTTGATGCCTACGCAGCAGGCTTGGAAAGCGCTAAGCTTTTGCTGGCATGGAAGTAATTTTTTCCACTACTGAAAGCTACTGAATAATGAGTCTTTCTCTCTGGCGGCCAGCAGTGGTAATTGTTTCCGTTGCGGAAATATTGAATTTTGTGAACTTTCTGAAATTGAATTTTGTCACGCCTTGTATAACGACGCTGGTTATGAGCGGAGTTACATTGCTCTTACGATAATACTGGATTGTAAAAGTTTCCTCAGATTGATGAGAGAGGAGATTCCTGTCCCGCTCACAGCGTATAATGGTTTCGGTGATTTCTTTTGCCTGCCACACGACCTTTAGTTGCACAAAACCTTGAAATTGTGAATCAATCTTCATCTTTTAGTAAACAAAAACACAAATGTGCAAACATGAACAGAATAAGTAGGACGGACTTGATTCGGAAATGATACAACCATGCTCCAACACCTATTTATACGGTCATGGGGAATAGGGGCAGTCTCAGCTGAGCCACCTGCAGCTTCTGAATGCGGGAAGTACATATACTTTTCACGCAGAAAAACGTCTTCTTAGTACATGCAGCTGTGTCCTGGACCGCTAAAGGGCTGTTAGCGAGAAATTTAGCTCTATATAGTGGTTATTCATGTGATTGAATTTGAGTAAATTGGTAATAGAACACCACTGGGGTACTGATAAGAGTAAGGCAACGGACCAAATGCTATATTTAGGACTGAGTAGTGCCTTATTCTTATGCACTACTCTTTTCATTAATTTCGCTTCATTCGAGTACGAAAACTCGCTTTCAAATGGGCCGAAAATTCAGACACTCAGAAAAAAGCGAGTTATCGAGGAATGATAGAGAAAGATTTGGAGTCTCCCGCCAAACATTCAAATGTTCTGAGTCGGATTCTATTACAACAAATTAATGAATAAATAGATTGATTAGGTTATTCGAATAATATTCGGTTCTTTATATACTACATACTACAGTCAACTCCAAACGGCCGTAGACAAGTCGCAGGACCGCGGCGCGCGCACTCTGGTTGTCTGCTTCACCACCGGAGGCCACGGGAAATCACGACATATCGATTTTCCTCCGTGTCTCTGCCCAGCAGGCCTGCTGTCTCGGTGCAGCAGACAACCAGAGTGCCCGCGCTGCGGTCCCGCCCCTTGTCTATGGCCGTTTGGAGTTCACTGTATGTGATGTAGAGATAGTGAAAAGATTGTGGTCAAACTGAACTGACTGAAAATAGTGAAAGAAGAGAGATCAGTGAGGGATGTTGGAGAACTTCTCATCGGGCCCGGATGCTTCACCGAAAAAAAATGGTCATTGGAAGAATGGGTGATCTCTTATCCATGGTCATGATTACCCATCGGTAGTATTGCTGTAGCTGGGTGTGAACAAAGTCAGGGATAGGTAAACATTTTGACGTTCCTCTGCAATATCGCCAGCACCGCATAACTACTTTGAGGTTGGTGTCATTTGTTGCTAAGGACTGCTCCTTTGTCGATTTTGGTCCAAGCTGACTAATACAACTGCTCCCTACTCCTGGGGCTACATGCATCGTTGGTATTACCCAGGGTAAACATGTCAACATCTCGAATTTACCCATCTTCAACATGGGCGTCAACACTTTTATCCTGGGGAATCTCAATGATGCATTCAGACCCTGTTTACATTGAACTAAAATTTCAAATTTCCTTCAGCCTTCCTTATAACTTTATTTGGCACACATTTGCTCGGTTTCTGGCTCATACAATGGAAGTCTTGTGATATCTCCATAAAAGGATCCATGTACCAGAACGATCCATCACGCGAATGGTCGCTCTACGAAGCTTACTCCCAAAGATACATGCAATGTGTACACACAGAGTCAACTTTCAACAGGAAACTTAGTTTCCAGCGATGTTTTCCCCAGTGTCTGGCTAAAATGTCATCGAAAGCCCGCCCAATTCGGGCGGGTTAAGGCAATAAGTGCGTCGTTAGTTGCCCTGGTATCCTAGTAACAAATGCAGCTTAGCGTTTTTTCGTTCATGGTCCAGTTGCTGAGAATATTCTGGGATAATCCTGAAATATGGTGTGGTTGTGATGATTTTGCTTAATCTGACTGTTTATCTCGTCTGTGTTCATCCAGGAATCCGCAATTTACTCAGATCCTCAAGTTATCTACCCAAATATCCAACAGATTTAATCGGTTAAGCTGCACTTATGTTCGGCGAGACATTTCCTCCTGAGGATGTTGACAGACAGTACGGCGACGAGGGGGGGATGCCCTTTCCCCGTCCACGGGATGCGATTAGGGGCGGGGCCGCCGGCAGATGCCTGAGGCGATGTGAAACATTATGGCTTCGCCGCCGCAATGTATCGCTTCGGCTTCGGTCGTGATGAGTTTCACTGCCATTCATCCAGGAATTATAGGGTTTTCTTTTGACTGTTCAATTAAGGCTTACCACCTTTCTATCAGGTTTAGCATATATCTTTTTTTTTCTCCCCCCCCCC
>JARK01001395.1:672193-721029 GCA_000688135.1 Ancylostoma ceylanicum | reverse complement strand
CCCCCCCCCCCTCCTCCACCCCATTCCAATAGAATGCTACCCAATTAGTCTATGGCTGTGCAGATGTCTGTCAATCGGGTTTAGTGTCACGTAAATCTCGGCTGAAATTCATAAACGCGGAATAGAGCAAGACCAGAGACCGCGCTTGCAACATTGACATTACCCAGGGTAAACATGTTAACAGCCCGCGGCCTAACCCGTCGTTGGCACAGGCGTAGACCTATTTACCCTGGGTAATCTCAATAATGCATCCAAGCCCATATTGAGGAATGAATCCTCACAATTTATGTTTCTTCAAACTAAGTAGTTCATAGGACATCCATTCAGGATTACCGTACTTGATTTGATTAACCAAAATTTCATGAATTTCGATACCTCATCTGCAATCATAACCATACAATCATATACATATCTTGGCTTTACATTTGTCCACACAAGTTAACACATGTGATTGAAAAAACAAAAAATATGTGGAGATTATAGCAGTTGTCCTTATTTGTGATGACAAGCCCTCCAGCCTAACTCCTCATTTCTGGTATTGGGATTTCCCTATCTGAATCGGAGGGATGGTTTTCTTCATCGTTCATTGTTCATCTACATCTTCATCAGCATAAACAGCCCAAATTTCTTCACAAATTTCTCTTGTGTTCATCCCCCTACTTCAATGATATAAACGCTATGTATGATACTCATTGAGTTTTGTTAGTTCTGCTGACCGCCGCTAGACTTTAGGCTCTTCAGGTTGAAAGTGCTGTTGAAGAAGAGCAGTTTGAGTCGGATGTCCCCACTGAAATATGTCTGCCTCCGCCTAAGAATTGAAAAGGTTCCTGTGTTTGTGTGTTTAGATACATTTATAAGTATCCTTCATAATTATAGAAAGTGACAAAAAAAAGTCCGTACACATGCTCTTCGTAAGCTGTTTCGTTCAAAAGTTCTACGAAACGGCAGTGATATGGCTCGATAATTACTATGAAATCCTCTCCCTAAGAGAAAAAGTGGGTATAGTTTTGAAATAATGGGTTCCATCTGCTCAAATGAAGTTGAAAACGGTTAGAAAAAGTATTATTCCATCGCCAAATAGAAAATGAGGACGACCTTATGTGTCACAACACTACATAGTGACATTCATGTCTGAGTTCTTCCGGATTGATCTGGTTTTGTTTCGAGCACACCGAGCTCGTTTTTCCTAAGAAAATACGTTTAGACTTCGAATAATTCTTTTTTCCTTTCCACATCTTCATACTTTCGCTTTGTCCCCCTTTTATACAAGTTTTCTAACCCAATAATGCTTAGAAATATCAGACTCGTGCATAGATTAATTGTTTTCATTCCTGAAAACCCTACTTTTCCACACTCTTCTCCACTCCGAAAATTCGATTTTTTGTTTCAGGACCTACCGTCTACAACTCTCACCCATCCAACAGCGGCCTCTTTACGTAGGATGCAATTTTTGAGCTCCAGTAGTGCAACGAACATGACTGCAAGGTGAGCATCGCTCTTTTTTCCCAGAAATTCACATAGAGATCTTTGGTGCGACAACTGGCATGGATAGAGCGATTTCAGATTGTTTGTATAAGGTCGAATGAAGTGCAGAATACGCGGAACGTGTTCCGAATCATTCGGGGTATTTTCATGCTTCTCCCCGGGGAATAATAGGTCTTGATTGACGGCAATGAAAAAGGAAACGCGTGAATATTCGAACAAACACACGCTAATAACAGCTCACGTAAATAGCTCAATTAGCTGAAAGGACGGCACACACTGAAAATAACAGAACGAACTAATCAGGACCCGTCTGCATCGCTGGAACGATGGGTAATCTCGTACACGTAGTTGTGGGTTTGGATGTGTAATTGAGATTACCCAGGGGAAACATATTGACATTCGTGTTGACGATGGATGGATTTGGGAGGCGTCAATCGTTCACCTTCGGTAAAAGATGCACGCCATGCGACCTATGGTTACCCACGGGTGACAACTTGTTATATTGAACGTCAAATATGGACAAACATATTCATGGGTGGCAGGCAAAGGGTAGATTTTGGTATGTTGACACGTTAACCATGGGTAATTTCAATTATGCATCCAGGTCCAGCAAAGGAATGTTTTTTGTACCAAATTGCACATTCTACCGAACTGTGTATAAGAAATTTCGAAAAATTTTGGACGAAATGAGGGTGTTTTATCTGGGCCTGTTGCACCACTGCAGTTACCCAGGTAAACGCGTTGACGGCTTTGTCAAGGTTGGGTAAATTTAAGTTCGTTGACAAGTTTACTCTGGGTAATTTCAAGGATCCATGCCATGCGACCTATGATTACCCACGGGTGCCGGATGGGTGTAGGCAACGTTAAATATGTATGGGTAAACCTGCTGGTGGATAGCTGGCAAAAGGTTTTTTGGTACGTTAACACGCTCACCATGGGTAACCTCACTGATGCATCCGGATCCGGAAGATTTTTTGTATCAATCCACGTATTCTACCGAACTGGGAACAAGAATTTCTGCAATTTTTTTGGATGAAATGAGTAGGTTTATATTGGCCTGGACGTATCACTATGGTTACCCAGGTGAACTTCCTGACGTCCGTGTTAGAACTGGGTAAATTTTGAGGTTGTTAACTTATTCTGGGTAATCTCAGTGATGCATCCGGGATTGGAAAATTAATGTTTTTGTACTAAAATGTTGTGCCAAAGCGATGGTAAGAATTTTTGAGAAGTTTTAGGAAAAAATGAGAAAGTTTCATATTGGTCTGGATGCATTATTGTGGTTATTCAGGTTGCCCAGGTAAACGTTTTGGTGCCCACGTTAAGGATGGATAAATTTATGGTTGTTAACACTATAGCCCTGGGTAACCTCAAATATGTATGCGGTACCTGTCTTTCCGTCCCGCATTTGAATACAGTTAGTATGGAGAAATTTTTAAACTTGAAAAACGGTATAGGCAGAAAACCTATAGCTTCTTTCTGCTTCTGATAAATCATAAGCCAAATTCTTACTTTATTCCACGGGTAATCGAACTTAACAGGAAAAAAAGCCTTGTAGGTATTTCGCTGTGATAGAATTTTTTGCGAGAACCTTCTTAGTGAAACATGCAGAGGAGAGATCCACGAAGTGTTTGCTCCGGTAATCTAAACCGCACTAAGATTACCCGGAGTAAACTTGTTGAAACCACATGAATTTACCCATCGCCGTCACAGGTGCCAACAGGTTAACCCTGGGTAATCTAAATGATGCACCCAGGCTTTGGTCAAAATTGTATGATTATATGTAGAATTGTATGTATTTTGTTCGGAGAAAGTGCAATGGCCAACTGATTTATGTAGTTTAAACTTGCTCCACAAAAGAATACGTGTAAGGACAGCTGTAGATTGTATTGTACCTACATCAGATGAATACAATCTTGTCAATAAGAGAATGTCAAACGCTTTTTAGAAGGCATAAAAGAAGTCTCTCATATTTGATTTCTGTACGAGGACTTCGTTAGAGGGAAAAACATCTGGATATTTGTCTTATTAGTTCAATAAGGACCAATGACAGGTTTTTGTATTTTGGTCAGGTGTATAGTGCTTGTTATTGTATATCTGAAGGTCTCGTGAGAAAGGAACATGTGTCCCAGAGATCACATCAGTTCTAAGCTTCTCAAAAGTTTGTTTCTAAAGAAAGTCATCCAGATTTCAGGATGTCGAAGCAATCCGTATCGCGCTGTCCCCTACCCCTAAGGCACTTTACGCTTCTTTTGGATTTGATCAAGCCTAAAATGGATATATGAGCTGGAAAGGATGTTTTTGTGTCTAAACATGTGCTTTTCTATAGCCTTCATTGAGCAGAAGGGTTTTCTCGTCTCCAGTTCCAACTGGTTGAAATCAAGATCATTTCAGGAGCCTGGACGACCCACGAAGCATCGCTGATCTGCAGCTGAAACCGCTTTCAAGAGCGAAAAGCCACTCGCCGTTGAAACAAATGCGGACATATTCCTATAGATCGTTGAGTAGCGAGGAGAACGCTCTGGATAAGACGGTACGTTGATTTTTCAAGCACTTTGAGGTCCAATACATGCGTTTGTTTCCTGAAATTTCCCTGCATATTACCCTGCAGTTTGTGCCCGTCCGTGGATTTTTAACTTCCTATCTGATTCCTCTCCTCTCCTCCATGTTATAGACCTTGGACTCCCTTTGCCTCTGGTAGCCGATCAAAAAATAGATCATTTACGAAGCTAATGATCCATTTCATCCAGAAATCACAAATTATCCCACAGAAAGAGGAACGACAGCTAAACTTCAGTTTTGTACCATGACCTTGTACGAAATAAATTGTGTATTAGGTTGGCGCAAATGTTTTGTCGTTTTTTTTTTCTTCATCGGGTTTATTTTCTTTACACAACTTTACCGATTTACATCCTTTACCTCCTTATAACTCCAAATGCTAGTGCAAGACTTTCGGGCCAACCTAATAGTCTTTTACCTCGCGCAGTAGTGATAAACAACGTACAAATATAGAGTTGCGTGCTTCTGGCCACGTGCACGCATCCAGTCGTATTTACCCTTACTCCGCATTCTGACATATGATGACGACCTTCTGTATAATTTATGACCGAAGCTTCGAGACTGAGTCAGAGAAACCTATTTGCATCAGCGGGGCCTGCTTGGTTATTCTGCAATTTTCTTCTCCTAGACACCAATTACTAAAGTTATTCAATAAAATTTTAGGATCCTAAAGCACTAAAACAACAATTTCGTGGTTTGGTGAAAAATCGGACACCTCCGTTTCCAGTTGTTGTTAATCGTTGAGATGACACTTGAAGATCCGAAGACAAATTGATAGTAGGAAGCTGCTAGGTCAGGGGGATACGCTGGGACTATTAGTCCTTTCATCCAAGTTCTTTAAGTGATTGACGTGAATAGGATGTTTTCCTTAACAAAGCGTTCTATGGTTTTGTAATCTTTGAGACGTTATACATGAAATGTTGGCATTCAAGCTTTAGCCTTTGTTACCTACAAGGTAGAGTAAGCTAATGAGGAGTATTTGTACTTTGTATCTGAGTCTATTGTTTTTTTAGGACATTGACTTATACTTTTTGTTAGCGTACTCCTCTCCATGGCGACGCTATTCAACCGCATTGGTTTAAGGACAAACGGATGGTTCACTCATTGTACTGCTGAGCAGGGAAAGATAGTCAGGGTCTGGGCGCATTGTTGAGATTACCCATGGTAAACGTGTTAATGTGCCCTAATTTGTCCTTTACTTGGCACCCATCAACATGTTTACCCGTACGTGACAAACGTTTTCTACACACAGTTGTTACCCATGTGCAGTAATAGTCATGGGTATGGATGTTACCCACCCTTTTAATTATGCATCCGGGCCCAGTACAGTTTCGAGCACTGATACGCTTTCTACACGAGCGAAGGACCTGGATGCATCACTGAGATAACCCAAGGGAAACGTGTTGACGCTATTGTTAACGATGGGTGAAGTTATATGGTGTTAACACGTTTATCTTGGGTAATCTCGGTGGTGAAGTCGTCCGATGATGAGAAAGTGGAAAATAGAATGATTTCTTACTTCCATGTAGGGCTATATAAGAGGAAAACCAAAAAAGGCTGACCTCCATAAACCTTACCCGCTTCTCTTAGCAGCTATCCAAATTTTAACCCATGGGAAATGGGAGATGAAATTCTTATTAATTTATTAAATTTATGTACCGAAAAAGCTGCGGCAAAAATTACAGACACTTCCTGAAAATGAGAATTATCAACTGAACATCAAAAATAAATAACTTCTCGGCAAACTGACACAGTAATAAAAAGGAAATTAAATCGGAACCTGCCTTGATTTCATTGATAGTAAATTTTTGCAGGGAAACCTTGACTCTCCCATGAAAAATGCCTTATCAAAGCACCAAAATTGAGTATTTTCCACTCAGAACCAAGCAAGCGTGAAGTTTTCAAATCAGTCGATATCTATCGAATCAACAACTGGTAATTTTCCAGGCATGTGAGCTGATCAAAACCTCGTGGCATGAGACAACGCTGAAGGCGAACGCTACGGGGAGACACTTCGGCTACTTCGTGTTCCAGCGTGTTTTCCAGAAAGATCCGACGTTGAAGGCGGTGTTCGGCTTGAGACCGGTACGTGATTTTCCTGGAATGTGAATGTCTGATTTCCTATCCAGCTTCCTCAATGAAGCACTTTAACTTCGTCGCAAGCAGCCAACAAAGGGAAGACCCCCACAGAGCGTGGAAATTGATTCGTGTCTCATTTGACAATCTTTTTCACTTGGAAAGATAGTTGCAGAAAAACATTAGAGAAAGAGAGCGCGGAAAAGTATACAGATATCGAGGAGGTCGGAGAGAAAAACAGGCAGTTTGCACGAATTCTCAACTATCATCGCGTTTGAAACAGGCTGTATGTACACGTACACATGGGGATTTTTTCTCCGATATATTTACCTAATTTTCCTCTAGTTTCTCACTTTTTCTTACAATCTTAGGAATCGGAAGGTTAGGAATCTTCTGAATTCCTATTTTCCCCGCTCAAGTGACTGTGTTTATTTATTCATCTATTCATTTACTTATTTATTAACTATGCGTCGCAATATACAGTGAACTCCCATAGACAAGGGCCGGGACTTCGGCGCGGTTTTTCTCCGTATCTCTGCCCAGCAGGCCGCTGCCTCGGTGCAGCAGACAACCAGAGTGTCCGCGCCGCGGTCCCGGCCCTTGTCTACGACCGTTTGGAGTTCACTATATGATCCGCCCTCAACATCGGAAGAACTGAGTGCCTTGAAAAAAACCGGAAATAAAAATAATGAGGGTGCAAAAAGATAAAATAGCAGGAAAATTTGCATTATCTATGCTTTTCAATTTCAATTCAGAGGCTAGATTAGTTCAGTACCATGAACTTGAGCGGAAATTAAATGTAATAGCACCATTCGATTTCTCAAAATTTGTTATATTTTCAGGAAGAGGAAATATCCGACCTTGCGGACGACCATGAATGTATTAGGCACACGAAAATCTTCACCAATATTATCCACCTGGCAGCGAAAAATGTGGACGAACTAGAGCCACAAGTCGCCCCTGCCATATTTAAGTACGGCGAACGTCATTATAATACAAAAGCGGTGAGTTGCACTGGTTGCTAAGGTTGCGCACAGCGTAAAAAATCGCAAAGGGTTGGTAACTCCAGGAAATGTCTCTTTTTTTCACATTTTCCAATTTTCTAGAGCGACCACATGACGGAGGAAAATGTTCGGATGGTATGTGCACAAGTCGTCTGTACAGTATGCGACCTGCTGGGCGATGAAGCGTCACCGCAGCATGTGGAGGCGTGGATTGAAATGATGAGGTGGGTGTCCATGCTTTACTTGGTCTGTAGTATGCCTTATCCAGTCGGATGGAGGCAGTCATACGGATTTGGTGGTGTGGCTGACATACATATACTACTAGTCTGCAATTGGTTATTTATAGTACTTTTATTTACCTATAATAAGTTTAATTGTTCAGCTGACTCTTATCCAGATAGTGGCATACTGTTGCTGCTAGTAATACTCGAGTTAAGAGGGAAATTTTTGGTGCTAACATGGTTCACATGAAGAATACTCTGGGGAGGTAGGGAGGGGGAAGAGATAATAGAGACTCTCAATCTCTGCGTCTCAGTTGCACCATTAGCTAGAGGGCGTTGGTTCAAAATTTCACACCGTACAATACCAAAAGGCACAGTGGATTCCAAACACTCGGGTGAAAGGGGCGGGTATCGCGACGCGGCTTTCTCGAGCAGAGATGCAGACGAAAATCGTCACGTCGTTATGTCCGTGTCTAAACTGTTAGTAGAAGGGCACGAAGAGCCAGCGGGAAGTAACGACGTATCGATTTTCCTCTGCGTATCTGCCCTAGAGGGCCGCACTGCGCCGCGCTACCCCTCGCACGGCCGTTTGAAGTTCACTTTTCATACAAAAGCACAGAAGCTTTTACAGCCTAGCCTAGGATCCGCACGGGCGGCAGAGACTGACTCACCGCTTCTTTACTCGAATGCAGTGTTGCCTAAGCCCTATTAATGCCGCAGCTATACTCCTCGAGCAGCATGGCAGCAGCGAGCTCGGCGACACTGGTTTTGGAACGTATTGATTGATTGCCGATGGGGGCGTGGAGCCGCCCACGATCGATACCTAACAACCAAAATCGTTGTGACCGCAGCGACCGAAACATCGAGTATGGCGGCAGCGTGACTGGATTATTATATTGTTTATGTTTACTCAACCACGTGAATACCACCGAGCGCGGTTGTGTACTTTGTACCTTATGATCGCGATTTTTAGAATTTTACGCTTAAAAATCGTTTTGATCAATATTTCCAACGCCAAAAACGGTAATATGGTGGAACTTAACTGGAGATTTGCATGATCTTCACACTGCGCGAGTGATTTGAATCAGTGGAATACATGTTAATGGGTTCTAATTGGTGATAATGAAGGAAATTGTTATGTCTTTATTATATTTCACCAACATTTTATTTGTCATGATAGTCATAGGTACAGTCCTTCTCAAAAAGATAGACGGATTGCGCGACTACACCATCGGGGCGACACCTGAACGAGAGACGAGGAGAGAGTATGCTCCAAGTGAGAGGGTCGACTAGGTCCCGTCGCGATTCTGCAGCCGCAACGCTAAGAACCCGCACGCGCAATTCGTCTATCTTTTCGACAAGGACTGTATTCTTGGTGTAAGAAGAAAGAAATTTATGATTTGAATGAACCAACCATACTAACGTCTGCCTTAAACTGTGAACTGAGGGTAAGGGCTAACTTTTGATCTTATCGAACCTCACTTTCAGATACCTCGGACGAAAGCTGCTCGATGGCCACGAATACGCGAAGCTCACTGCAAAGCATCGTATTAGCATCAATCGCAATGATCATCACCTCTTCTTGATGTTGTGAAGCCGACTCTGGTGAACTGCTGATCTCCTGACAATCGATCTGATGTTCTTCACTGCTCTAGTCAATCGATAATTCACGCGACACTTGTCTTTGACAAATGTGCGCTAGGAATGCAGCTCGAACAGCAGCATGTCGTCACCGTTGCTGCTGTCCTTCCCTCACTTGTTGCTCTAGGTTTCGTCATTTTAGCAGCACTTGCTGGAGAGTGGCAGCAGTTGAGGGGAGGATGGCAGAAACTGATAGAAAATACTGCTAGCTTTGTACTCGAAAAAGTACATATTACGCTGTTTGGACTGTGTTCTTGCTGTACAATTACCAGAGGAGGTAATAGCCGAATAGGAAAACGTCGATTACTTCTGGATTATCGATTGGCTAGGCGACTGTGGAACAAGATTTTTTTAATGCCTCATGCTTTCATATATTCTTATGCACCCATTAATAGTAAACATGAAATTAAGACGTTATCACGTAATGAAATTCCTTCCGGTCTTGATCCTCCTGAATCCTAGCTGTTGAACATCAATCATTCCTAACCCTATTGTCCATTGACTAACCTCGCCCTCCACCTAATTAATGACGTCATTCTGCTCATAATGTACATACTTCCATATTCATTTGTAAATTTCACGACTGGTACGGTATACCTAGACGATTACATGACTTCTACTAACTTGTTAGCACATTATTCAATTAATTACATTATGTTCTCAGATCAATAGACCACTTTCCATCCAGAAACTACTATTTTCTCACCTTACCCAGCACCTCTGCTGTTGAGCAACTGCTGAACATCACCAGTAGAACATTGCAGCTGTGATATATATTCTCGTGAACTACGAATGTGATCTCATAGTAATATTTTGAAGAATAAAGTTATTCAAATTAGTGTTATAGGTTTAGCAGTGACAAGGTGGCACTCTTATGACAGGAATTAAATTTATAAACACTATGCTAACGACAAGATCGATCGCAGACTAAAATTCGGACTTCTGTTATCTAATTATGCGATCGCTTTTAGTTAAGGGTCATCGGGTTGGAGCGATAGCATCTTGAAATGGCGTATAACATTTGAATGCAATTGAAATGTCCAGTGTTTTTCGATTGCTTCTCTACTGCCCTGGGTTAGGTAACCCAGAATTTTGTCTATCAAGTATATCTCTTCGGCATGGTTTTCATAACGAGATTTGCTCACATTTTGATGAACTCCTTAGAAACTACTACTTAAGGACTCCCCACTAATAGAGCTGGTAGAATATTGAACTAGTGGAAAACGAATGAATCCAATCAATTTGATAGATATCTGAAGAGCCTACCCGAAAATTCGAATTTTCAAAGAGTGAGAACTCTACAGCCCATCTCCTCTTACCTCGGGTTGTCAAGCCCTCATTTTCTGGATATTCAAATTTTCGCCTTAGTCGAAATCGAATATTCGAACACAAGTTTTTCGATCAACACAATATCAGCTAGGTTCTCTACTTACCATCTGTTACGCACCAGCACTCCATAGTTTTTCCATTCTGTTCCTCACATCGAAATCACTAAAGGTTTTACAGCCAATTTACTAATTAGTACCATAGGTGCCTACTTAGACACATTCGATATTCGAATATTCGATCTCGATTTAGTCGACGGATTCAGATGTCCAGGAAAGAAGACCCTACACCTTTTTGGGTGAATTAGAATAAGGGCTGTGAAGCTTTGTGTTTTTTGAATGTTCGATTTTTCGGATGGACCTTCGAATTGTTATCTAAATCAATTAGGATTATTTTTTTAATCGGTCAACACTTTATCTTTTAAGCACGCCTTTGGATGTACTAAATAAACAACTAAATAAGCAAGTATAAAGGAGAGCAGGTGGACCATCAATAATGAAAGGGGCACACTCGAGCGCTGTTTTACTATGTTTTATACTTAGGGCTGAATAATACACCAGATACATACATTCGAATTCGAAAATTTGACTTCGAATAGGTTGAAATTTCGGACTTCCGGGAGGAAATGAGAAGTACAGCTGTTGAGGAATTCTAAGAAGAGATACTGTGTGCTGAAAACTTCCTGTTTTTACAGGTTTTGGATTTCTTGAATCGCGTTTTGAAGTCCGATTTTTATTCGGTCCTAAACATAGTGCTATACCTCGTACATAAGTATTAACTCATATTACTTGATGAGTACCTACATTTCAAGAAAAATGCGTTAAATTCTACCAAAATTTTGTTCATTAGAACTCAATTACAACAAGGATGCCTCAGTCTTCCTAATAATTATGACTAGGCGTCCACGTTTCCTAGAGGACATAGACATTCCATCGATTAGTCGACTCATTAGCAATTATTGGTGTTTCATGAAATTCCAGAAATTTCTCTCAAGTCCAAACATCACGCCGAAACAAGGAGTCTGTCAGCAAATTAATGGCTCGATGTGGGCCACTATTTGCACAGCCGTGAACGCACTGGTCTCATCTACTTATCACATGCGTCGTCGTGGAGTTTTTGCCGGTTTTTTCTCCTTTTTTTTTCTTTCGCGGTCGTTTTTTATGTCAGTCAGAGGTACTCATCTAGATCAAAAGAGGAGAGATTGTGCCGATGTGAGAACACAAAAATGAAGAAAAATTGAGGCTCGTAATATATAGCTCCTTAACCATGAGTAATATGACTATGTGGTAGTGAAGAAATGCATAAAAAGAAGATCTATGAGCGTTGCAATAGTAAATATGCGATATAAATAATGTATAATATAGAATATGCAGAATTGATCATAGATTAGTGAAGAATATGTGACTCTGATCACGTTCTGCTGCCCCTGCCCCTTGCCGCATCGATCCTTCCTTGATCTACCACCGATCTGGCGCCCTATTTTGACGCCCTGCCATATCTTTTCACACTTTCTAGGGTATGGTCTGCCGTCATCTGCCCAACCAGTTACCTAAATCGTTGCCATCACTGTAATAACAACAATTCCAGCGAGAAAACTAGTTTTTCTCTCGGGAACTTTGGCAATCTTCCAGAAATTTCTACTCACCGAGTACAATGCGATCAAATCAAACCATTGATCGGTCGGCCTCTTATCATTTCCGTCACTTGCCACGGCACTGCTTATGCGCAAAGTTTTTGGGTGATAAGCTGTAATACTAGTGTGTATCTTTGTTTCAGTGGTCTTATTGTAGCTTGTCCTCTCCTTGATGGGGATGGAAATGGCTTCAAAGCAAATGAGAAAATTTTCGTACTATTGACTCTCCTATCATCCTTATTTTTCTCCAATCTGTCGACTGTCACTCCAGAGAGCAGTTCCCTATTTTTTTGCCTATCTACTCACAAATAAGCTTTTCTGAGTACTTATATCAAACGTGGCCAACAGCAATCCCATCATTTCTATCCAGGAGTGCTGTGAGCCTTTGTGATGGCGCTCTAGGAGATGTTATTTGAGTTAAGGAAGTCTTTATATTCGCCGAAATGTTTGAATATTCGAACAAATCGCTCAGTTGGCATCGTTTAAGTTGTCTCTTTCATTCGGTTAGTCCAAGGCAATCATTTAAGCGTTCTGAGACTATTTGTATTCGAAATGTTCATTCATTCGGTATATCTAAAGACACACATTTGAAACCCTCAGAATATTCAAGGCGAATAATTCGTTCATTAGGCCTCATTATAACCCATGGTCTGGATGCATAATTGACATCACCCAGGGTAAGCGTGTTGACCCTCGTTAACAATGGGCAAATTCGTGTTGTGTTAATACGCTTACCCTGGGTAATCTCACTGACGCATGTGGTCCTAGAAATGTCCTCACCACAAATAATGTCACGTGCAATTCCTGTAAATATAATAGTAGCTGTTTACAACTCCAAAGCAACGGCTCACTCAACTCATTCAACTTCCGAGGTCATTGCTTCCCAAAAGCATAATAGAGGTAGAAACGAGTGTCATGACCCACTAAAAAAGTGTCAGTTTCTTGGGTTATCACTACTGCCTGGAAATTTACCAACACATAATTTACAAGGCGAATTATTCGTTTATTAGGCCTTATTAGAATACAGGGTCTCAATGTATCATTGACATTACCCAGGGCAAGTGATCGTCGCGCTAATGATGCCCAAATTCGTGTTGTGTTAATACATACGTTCACCCTGGGTAATCTCAATGACCCACGCAGTTCCAGGAAGTGCCGTTACCACCCATGCGCGTCAGGCTTTCGGTTATTTATTTATTTATTTATTGACTACGCTCGTAGGCGCGCCACAACCTCGGGTAATGTTTGAACAATCTTCGGCGAAACAATCGTAATGGCTGAATTAAAATAAAACAACAAACTCAATTGGGTTCCAAAAAAAAAACAAAATCAGAAGTATTAGGCTAAAAAAAGTTAGGTTCAGGAGTGCTACTTGGAGCTAGAGAGCGTATGGAGAACTGCTTTTTCCAGCCCTTTCCTGGAAGGAGTCTCCAACTTTGATCTGAAGAGATCAGATCTGAAATGATGTGCTAAAGTGGCTGGCAGCGCCTTTTGCGCCACATTTCTGCTTTATTCCGGGTTCAAAAAGGTAAAACGAGCTGTCGCTGCGCGCTGCTGGTAAGTGATCGGAGATGACCCACATGCACGTCGAATGATCTGTTACGTGCAATTTCTATAAATAGTAGCTGTTTACAAGTCCAAGGCAATAGCTATAAAAGGAACAGAACGAGTTCTTCGGTGTATTTAGCTGGTTTAAATATGACCTACTAACTAGTACTCCAAAATTCTGATCACCAGAAAAGTTCAAAATGTTCCCGATGGCACTCTCTGGTCGTTCCTTGCTCTAAATTTTTACTGAGTTTTTACTTTGTGCTCCTACAAGGTGTCCATATGATCTCATGTGTTTTGGGCTTTTCCAGGATCTCAAAAAAGCACCAGCCGAATCTAAGCCTAATAGTGTTTTACCAATCTTAGTCAAATGAACTCGCCACGGTAACATGGAAAAAAAACGTCATTAGAAATATGACCACAGTATAGCAACAACGAGAATGTGGTGGACATTTGATACAAACATTAGGCATGGACAGCTTTGCACAAAAAGAGAGCAAAAATCTGGTCTTACGCAAGAATTCGCCGTTTGGAATGCCATGGGACTATGAAAAATAAATCTTCAGCGAATGGGATAGGAGGGGGACTAATGTTGAACATCATAATAGCTAGTGGGGTTCCAAGAGCAAGGTAAGATTTTTTGGGAACTTCAAATTCAAGAGAATGTAGTGGTCGAGACCCGCTCGCACGCGTCGCATCACCTGTGACGGAATGTACTGATTGCCTTTGATCAGCACATCCCATGTATGATACGCGTTTCTTTCACGATCGATTTTTTCGCTTCCTGTTCAGACCTGTCTAAACAAGTTAAGCGGAAAGTGTAAGAGGTTCCACTATGTCTATGTGTTCTATATAACCGCTATAGTGCAAATATTAGATTTTTGCTAGGTTTACTGTAATATCCTACTGTAATGTTTACTGTTGTAAACAAATAAATAGCAAAAAGATAGTGTTTGAGGAAATCGTACCACAGCACAGAGCAGCATTTTTCCTACTCCAAAGTTTGCAAATGCATCGTTCATGATGAGCACTATTAATTGGTACTGGTGAGCGTCGATGGCGGTGGCCTATCCGCGGCCTCGAAAAGCACGCGACGTGACCGCGCCGCTAGAGCAGGAATCCTCTCCGGGCTAACAAACTATGGGGCTATCATGATTATTAGTTGCTTTTCTTATTAGTAAACATCAAATGTGACGAACAACTACCAAGAGAACTCAAATTCGTCACTGCATAGACTATTCCATCGTGGGCGGCGCGGTCGCGCTGCGTGCTTTTCGAGGCCGCGGAAGGGCCACCGCCATCGACGTCCGCTGTAATTGCTGGGCCTACCCTATCTGCTAGTATGATACTAGGATACTGTAATACTCTTTCTACTTCTGATGTTTGCAGCGACATAATCGACGTGGTCATCCTTTAACTAACACGTATTGGTTTAAGGATGACCTGTCCAAACGCGTTCACGGACACTTACCAGCAGCACGCGTAGCGTCAGGCCATTTTGCATTATTGAACTAGAAAAAAAAACCTGCGAAACATGCCTCAAAATGCGTTCTACCTCACCACAGCACCATATTGCCTATCACTGGTCAAAGCTGAACTATTCTCCATGGGAAAAGATCGGGGACAGTAGTACGGACTGTCCTACCGCGGCTTGACGCGCGCAGGTGCTAAGCGTCCGACAATCGTCAGAACGACTAGAAGTCAGGATCTACAGGGCTTGAATGCACCACTAAGATTACCCTGGGTGAGCGTGTCGACGCTCCTGTTAATGGTGGGTGAATTTGAGGGGTAAATGGGTAATTTGGGGGACCTTGACACGTTTACCCTGGGTAGCCTCAATGATGCATGCGGCCTGCGATCTATTTTTGTCGAAACCTGAAAATCGATCACAACATTGGCACGGTGCCTTTCAAGAGAGCACTTTTATTGTGTCTCTTGCCCTTTACATTCACTGGTCTTTCATCCCTCCGGAGAGCTATACTATCCTTGTTCTCCATGGATTATTGACAAAATAGCATTTTCTGTGTGTATTTGTCTGGATTAATTGGTAATTTTGTAGCAGTAATAGGGAGAAGGGCTCTAGAGTAGTTTCCATTATCTCGACTGTAAGTTATGAATTGCTTTCGCTGAATACTTCCACTTATGAGTTACCTTTTCTGGATACATATTTGCTCCTATAACACAACATTTTTTCCTAGCTTTCAACCTTCTGGATCGCTCTGCTTGCTTTTTTTTCGCAGTAACCATAAACTATAGAGTAAAGTTCCTTTGTCGTTGCACCTTCTCCCAGCTTGTTATCCATGATAACATGCTCTTCCTGTCCATTTACACATAAAACGTTTTAAAGTCCATGGAATGTTGAATAAGCTTTTTTAAAAGACCATTCCTGCCGTACATCACTCTACCATGTTTCGGCTCTCCTTCACATTCACCCTTTGGACTTGCTGCAGCCATTCGTTTTAGCTGACTGGTATATGAAGTTCATGTGTAGCTTTTGCCTTCCAATAACATGCTTTTACTATTGATTTATTGTATAAAACACCCTAAAGTGCATCGATTGTTCAGAAGGCATCTGTAAAAGCCTGTTGCGGTTTACATCGCTATCATTGCAGTTTGCATAGAATGTGATTTCGGTTATATTTCTGTATTCTTCTTCACAATCACCTAACCTAATAGTACAGTTACTGTGCTGTCACATTTAAATATTTATCTTGAGAAGGTTTTTTATGTCCAGATAGTTTGGAATTCGCAGGAAACTAGGGTAACGGCCGCTAATTCCAGGAGTTGTAGTGGTACAAATAAATGCGAGTTCAAACCTTTGGTCCTGGATTTCCAAATCTGATCGCTTTTTACTTTTTACTATTGACCTTTGTTCTAACTTGTCTTCGCTTTCATCAGATGGCATATCCTGGCATATCATGTTGTGTAATAAATAAAAATAAAGATAAATTAAGTCAAATTGGAGGTCATTATACACGGGAGACCTCGTACTTGTAGCGTACTCCATGTGCCCTTTAATGAAATAAGCTCAGCAGCTTACTTGTAGAAGTTGCTGGAAATTACGAAGAATTTTTAAATAGTACTCGAAATTAATAGACCAACTAAAGAATTGTGATATCCGCCATAAAGAGGCTCCAACCAGCGTTACTATTTCGTGGCGGATGGTTCCCGCCAAGGTTGACCTCTGGTTTGGATCCTTTTGCGGAGAGCCACCGGTGCTTTTTGACGCCCTATTAAGCCAGGATTTTAAACTGTTTTCCCTTCTTCTTCTTTCTTCCTACTTCCGCCTCTTTCTTCTTTTTTCAGTCTCTTTGCTTTCTTTTTTCCATGTGGTAGTTATACTGCGGTAAAAGATTTTCTCAAGGTTTGGTATTGACATAAATTAATAAAACCTGCGTAAGACCCTAAGGACCAATTTTCTTCTGAATTTTTCGAGAGGAAAAACTTTTGATTCGAAGTGTTTAATGGTTTGAAGTATAGAAGTAAATAAATAAGTAAGTAACCAAAGAATTACATTAAAATTATTCCGCCATCTTATTCAGAATATATATTAGGTTTTCGAGAAATTCTTGCAAGGAAATCACGAACTCATTTGATATGTATCATGGTGCCCTTGGTGAAATGTACAGAAAATAAACAAATAAATAAATACTCATTCATTCTTACTTATAGTAGACTTTCCTTATAATACTTCCATAGTTGCAGTTGGTTAAAGAACTAATGCATCCTCTTGAAAGTGCGTTCCAAAACATGGAAATATGAACGAAAACATGAGACAGAAACAGAATACTTTGAATTTTTTTTAATCCTAAAATTTTCTGGACATAGTCTGAGGAAGTTGATGTGAACGAAAAACCTCGAAGCAGCGAAAAAAATCGATGATAAGGCGGTGAGTGCATAAATAACGCGTAGTAAGAGCTCATATGTTGGTGTCCTCGTTGCTCACCACGCCCCTTTCGCTCTCGACCAGAGGGAGTGTGTAATATTTTATGCTCCTCATGATTGAAATTGTCCATCATTGATTTTTTTTCTGGACAATGAAACCATTGTCATTCTACATAACACGTGTCAAATGGAATTATGAAATGCTATACAGTCAATGTTGGTAGCCAATTTTTCGTACTCTCATCCATAACACATAACACCACCATTCGTTAGTCCTATTGTTGTTTATATTACTCAAAAGTGTTTAATTTTAAGGAGCCTCCCACGAGTCTAATATTTCACTAACCTAAAATGGCAAACCTCTCGGAAGGAGTTCTCCTCGGCTGCGGTAACCCTCTACTTGATCTTCAGGCGACTGTTGGGAAGGTGAGGTTTACAAAATACGGAATGCTGCGGAAGGTCTCGAATTCTAATTCCATGGTGTGCCTGGCACTGTTTGATTAGGGGGAGAAGGAAATACTGAGCTTATGGACTCCTCACCTCGGACACCTTTGAGATTGCCTATGATGAACGGGTAACGTACGCAAACTTACCCCTTACAATATGTCTACCAATACGTGCCGCTGTCTACATCCAACAGCTACCCATGGGTAACCATGCGCATGAGTACGGTACCCACCAGTGACTAGCAGTGCACTGGTCTAACCGATCGCATACCTACCGGTCACCTGGCGCAGATTCGGTGTAATGACGAGAATTAGCAGCAATTAATGATGGTGTTGATGGGACACCTTTACTAGTTGAATAAACAATCCGTTCTATAAGGGAATTGCTCATGGGTAGATTTTTATTGAACAGCAGTAACTCCAACCTACACCGATATATTCGTGGAAGCCTGTTTAGGCAGGATAAAAAGTAGTGGATACGATTTCTCATAGTTAATTCTGAGGCCGCATGCATCATTAAGACTACCCAGGATAAACGTGTTAACATTCACGAATTTACCCACAATTAATGCGAGCGTCAACACGTTTACCTGAGTAATCTCAATGATGCATCCCAGGCCTGAAGAGGGAACTTGCCCTAAGGTCGGTATCCGTGCCGAACTCGCAGTGCAGCTCCGGGTCAGTACTGCAGTTGTTTGTCCGGCGATGTACTACTGGCGACAGCCACGCCCATAACCACGCCCCTCAGAAAGCAAGGGCTGCCGCTTTGTAACCAGGGATGTATTTTGCTGCAAAGTCGACGCCGGATTTTGACCCCTGATTCAAATTGGTTATAAGACATGTCAAACTAAATCTTATTAGGCAAGTGAGTGACCATCTGGTTCGGCATATCCACGCGTCCTTGATGTTTTAGCACGAATTTATATGGTGGCGAACGATGGTCGAGCGTTCGCGTAGAATCACATATTATGCAAAAAAGGTAGTAAACAGACCATAGGAATGTCACTCATCCTTCTGGACCTATCGAGACACGTCTGTGCGAGTGCTCGTTCAATGTTCAATACCGTACTCGCTCGAGCTGCAATATTGTGACAGATGCTGCGATATCCTGTACCACCCTCAAAACAGTAGTAGGAGAGCAGTAACCACCCCCGACGACAGCTTGCACGTAAAATACATTGAGCAGGGAAAAGATTTCTATGTGCGTTGCTCTTGGTACACAGGTCAATTCCAGGATTTTCTGGACAAGTGGAACCTTAAAGAGAACGACGCGATCCTTTGTGACGACCAGCACAATGCTATGTAAGTTTGCTAAGGTGTAACACTCTTCAGTGTAGATTCGTTGAAAAAAAACGCACAGGTTTGACGAGTTGTCGGAAAAGTACCAAGTCGAATATGTGCCTGGTGGAGCCACGCAGAATGCAGTCCGAGTTTGCCAGGTTTGTAGCCACCCTTACTATTACCTTTACTCAGTAACATACTGATAAATTCATGGACATGTAGTAGGTCTTCCATCACAATGTGCAGCACTCTCAGAAATTCCCGCACTTTATCGCTTTATCATATCAAGTGGCCTAGGCTCCGCCCCCGACTCCGCCCACTGGCTCCTCCAGAATTGGGTAACGAAAGCAGGGATTTTCGGTGGTTTTAAACGGAATCACTCATGACATTCTGATCAGCACTCACTGGAAATTTATGGAATGTGGAAATCTCAAAAACGACTCTAAGATGGGACTGTGCCTTCAAGGCGAGCTGTGTATAAGTTTCCCACCATATTCCTTCTTTGTTGAATTACGGTAGACATTCGACTCTTACAGTAAGTCACAGTATCCCCCAGGATTCTCTGAGACTTCTCATATGGGCGTAATTCATCTGCTGATAGCTGTATCACGGAAGGTTCTGGAAATTCTGTGAATTACCGTACCTACCGCAGGCGCGCAGTAATCTCACAGAGCAACCTCGCAGAAAAAAAGGAGTAGATGTGCTTACTTTGTTCTGCAAGGCGAATTTTACTTTGTGAGCTTCTCGGGGCGAAATTTATTGAGTTTCTGGGACCTGGAAGTGCTGTAGTGCATCTAAGAACAGTGTCTTATTTAGCAATAAGACCAATCAGTTATAAAACCAATCAGTTTTCGAAAAATGAGTGGTAGATTAGGAAAATCACTGCTTTTTTCTTCCTAACAAACTCAATTTTTACAGTGGATCCTGAACAATCCAAACCGGGCCGCGTTCTTTGGTGCGATCGGGAAAGACAAGTACGGAGATCTGTTGAGAACGAAAGCCAAGGAAGCTGGTGTCAACGCGCAGTACCAAGTAAGAACTACATTTTCTGCTTAGTTTGAAAGATTCGAAACATAAAAGGTTGCGGTGTGCTGGTACATACATTATTATCCGCTTCAAACAACCTCATATAACACGCTGTCTTACTCGTGGCAATGAAATTCTCGTTGTGAAATACTGTTATGTTCCACTAATGCCTCTGGTTTACCTTAATCTTTGATTGCAGGTTAATGACAAGGTTAAGACTGGCACGTGCGCAGCACTTATCAACGGTCAGAATAGGTGAGTACAAAGGCTAAGTCTCCAGGTGACGACCTGAAGGAGTGGGGAGGGAGGAGGGGGAGATAAACTCCCCCGAGAATGGGGTGAGCACTAGGTAAAGAGGGGCCGTCACTTCAAGCCCTCCAGCGTCAATTTGCTTTCATTCATATCTAAATTTTGGGTGTGGAGCTTTGTACCCGGAAGGGGTTGGGGGAACCAGCTCTGCTACTGGCTAGTTAGATGAGTTGACCAATCGCAGAGCTGGGCTCCCTTTCTCCCCCCCCCCTCCGCCCCGCCCCTTCACAGGTACAGTGCTCCATAGCATTAATTTTGAATAATATTTCACATGTGCAGAGAAATTGAGCGCGTACAAGGCCGAGCTGACCCTGGAAGGTGCGAAATGGGTTTGGGGCACCAGCTAGGCAACCCTGTCACGCCCTGGAGTCGCTTGCATCATCGTTAGGGTGAGCATGTTAAGACCGCACAAGTTTGCCCACGGTTAAGACGGGCTCCAACACATTTACCCTGGGTAACCTTCCAGGGTCAACTCGGCCTTCTGCGCGCTCAATTTAATTAATGACGCATCCAGGCTCTGGTTTACATCCTCGAGAGTGTATCGGAACTCGCCCTGACTTAGGACACATAGTTGCTTAACCTTTTTATGAAAAAAATTTCCTTCAATTTCCCATATTATTGCTATTTTCGAATGCTTATTTCTACCCGATTTAAATTATTTCTCTTCATGATTTTTTTCCTGCTACAGCCTTCTCGCCCCCTCCCCCAGTGAATAATAGGAGCGAAAATTTTTTTGGTTCCATTTCTATATACAAACATCCCATTTAAACTTTCTCTCCTCTTGAAGATCACTATGTGCTCACCTTGCTGCTGCCAACACGTTCACCATCGATCACATGCTCGACCCTGCTCATGCTTCGCTCATCGAAAAGGCTCAGTTCTTCTACATCGCTGTGAGTGGACTTATCCATTTTTTTCGAGCGTTTTTGGCGAGATTTCCTTGCAAATTATTCAACTGGATATCTTTCTGTAGTTTGAGGCATGTAATGTTCCAGGGATTCTTCTTGACTGTCTCGCCTCCATCAATAATGCACGTCGCTGAGCATTCACACAAACATAACAAGGTTTATTTGAATTATGGAATTATTCTGGAGTAGACAACTGTAAAATCCAGTACATTCCATCTATTTTTGCTCATTTCCAGACCTTCATGTTCAACCTGGCCGCTCCTTTCATCTCACAATTCTTCTTCGAGCCATTGAAGGCTGTGCTACCTTACGTGGACATCATTTTTGGCAATGAGGATGAAGCAGCTGCATTCGCTAAGGTATTCCTTTCCGAAGTATCTTTCTAGACCCCAGAATTGCGATTCCTCTGAAAAAGTCCACGAAAAAAATCTCAAGGTTCCTATTCCTATGGAGCATTGTGGAAGAATCTATCAGCAGTCAGGTGACAGGCCTCAGCTTCCGTACAGGCCTCAGTTATTATTCCGCCATAAGAGAAGCAGCAAGGATTGATTGAGGAAACCCAGAAGGCTGTTTCATCCCACTGTGCTGTTTCTTTCTAATGAGAACTCGATCATGTCACCACAATATCATTTTCCATTTGTACTCGAGCGGGTAACTGTCAGCGCCTGAGATAACTAGGGGTCCGAAAGACGGGCCTGGACAACAAGATTTCCGGGAATGGAGTTAGTGGGAGTGATTTTGGGTTTGAATAGAAATTTTCTTACCTAAACAAGTCAATAGTAAGTCTTCATGTGCGTGTCTTCACTGCGGCGATGTGCTGAAAGAATATTTGAAATTTATGCTGACCCGTCCTGCTCATCCGCCCCTCCACCGGATACAATACGGACCTCCTAGTCTATACCCATAGTTACGATTTACCCTGTACTACTACAAACAGTGAACTCCAAACGGTCGTAGACAAGAGGCGGAACGCGGCGCTGGCACTCTGGTTGTCTACTGCACCTCCCGAGGCAGCGGGAAATCAAAAAAAATCGCACCGGTTTTCCTCTGTCTCTCTACCCAGCAGGCCCAGCTGCCTCGGTACAGCAGACAACCAGAGTGTCCATGTTGCGTCCCGCCCCTTGTTTACGATCGTTTGGAGTTCAATGTATCTAATTTTGGTGAATATCTGCGATGCCGGTTAAGATTAGAGTTTTGGAAAGAGAAGTTACGGAAAAGAATCCAGTAGATCTAATAACTATTACTAAATTACAACAATAGTCGAAAATAAATGAATGATAACAATAATCAACTAATAATACAATAAATTAACAAATAAATTAATAAATCAATAGTCCAATCTTTTGACCTACAATACAATCTCTAGAAGTGGAAAATTGGAAGTGATGCAAGCCTTTCTTTTGATAGCTTTGGACCTAGCATTTTCGTCGAAAGTTCAAACTTAAATTCAGGCAGCGGGTTACGACACGACCGACTTGAAAGAGGTGGCTTTGAAGATTGCGGCCTGGGAGAAGGTGAGTTCTCGCTGCGTTTTGCTATAGTGGGTTGTTGGCTCAGAATATTCCCTAGAGGCGCTGCCATTCTGAAGAATTAGAAAGTTAACAAACACGCACCATACACTATCTTTTCAGAACGAAGAGAGTGTTCTTCGTAGCTGTTGGTTGTTGTTTATTGTTGTTTGGATTGTTTATTGCAGAAGTCCTCCAGACCACGAACTGTGATCATCACCCAAGGAGCCGATCCCATCATTGTCGCAGTAGGAAACGAAATTACTCTCCACGAAGTGCAAACGATTTCCAAAGAGAAGATCGTCGACACCAACGGAGCTGGAGACGCCTTTGTTGGGGGTGGGCAGCTTCGTGTTAGCTCAGCCACAATTCAAGACGAAGTTTCGCACCTTTAGCTGTTAAAGTACCCAAACGTTGTTCGTTTAGGTTTTCTTTCCCAGTACATCCAAGGAAAGAGCTTGAAAGAGGCTATCGAGTGTGGTAACTACGCAGCTGGAGAGATCATCCAGAAACACGGCTGCACATTCCCGTCCACTTGCAAGTACCACTAAGAAAGGCACACTAACACCGCTTTTGGGATGAAAGGAGCTTCTAATTTTCACTATTGTCGTTTTCTAAGGCCAAATTGGGCGATTATGCTCGTAATTTCACTTCTAAACTTACTCTCCAATTTTCCCTTTGATTGCCTTGCAATTTAATGTGTATTGTTTTCGCATAGCGATATGGATTAATTGCTTGTAATTTTAATAGTTTCGGAAAGTTTTATCTGAATGTTGCTCTATAGCCTACCTTCCTAGAATGCTCAGACAAAGCAGCCTCGAACTATGTGATACAAGTGGCTAAAGCTTTCAAATGCCTCCCTTGTTCCATTCCGTGACGTTTTTATTGGATGATTCAATGTTTTATGTGATGATTGAAGTGATGAATGAACGCTTTCTCAGGATTGGAGTTGAAGAGACAGCAAGCAGGGGCCACAAGCACCAATGAGGTTACCTAGTCCCGAAATTTACCCATAGTTAACAAGTGCGACAGCACATTTACTCTGGGTAACCTCAATGATGGATCAAGGCCCAGCGCAAAAAGGGAGTGTTTGAAGAAATTATATAATAGCACAGAGCAGTATTTTTCCTGCTCCAAAGTTTGCAAATGCATCGTTTACTATGAGCACTATTAATTGATGCCTGGTGAGCGTCGATGACGGTGGCCTTTCCGCGGCCTCGAAAAGCACGCGTCGCGACAGCGCCGCTCATGCAGAAATTCTCTCCGGGACAACAAACTATGGAGTTTTCTTGACAGTTACTTAGTTTTCCTATTGTTTAATATCAAAAGTGATGGACAATTATCAAGAAAACTCAGATTCGCTACAGCGGAAACGATTACATCGTGTGCAGCGCGGTCGCACCGCGTGCTTTTCAAGACCGCGAAAAGGCCATCGCCATCGACGCTCACTTTATTCTGAGAAATTCTATCTACACTATGAGTAAACCAGATTCGGGCACTATGAGCGGCATATAATAGATAAGAAATTGAAGGCAATGTAGAAGAATAGGGGAGACGAAAGAATTACAGCAACTCACTTTTGTTCTGCCCATAACCCTATTCAGATGCCAGATTAAATATTTGCTTTTATTCATGCTCGTCATTAAGGCAGATGGAGGGATATTGAAGTACTCAGTATCAAATCGAACTGGACTAACTGGTGAGTAAATAGCTATTGATGAACTGGGAGCGAATATCGATGAAGAGAACCACAGAAGTGAGGGAACGGATTGGTGAAGGAGATCCTCAAAACCTGCTAGACCCTCACGACACCAGGAAATAGGCTCAAACTTGCGTTCAAACGATGCTTTGGAGTGAATCATAAATAGTGCCCAGGGAAGTTTGATCTCATCGATTACTAAACCCTGACCTCTGCTCACTCACCATTCTATTACATATTCAGTGTACATATTCAGTATTGCTGGATACAGAACGGAGAAAGCAGATTTTCAGGGCCGGAAGCTTGCTGGAATGAAAATGAGGGAAATTTCTTGTGAGTTTTGTAAGACCTTGGGTAGCGATGCACGCAGTCATAGCAAGAAAGATCACTGCTCAGCCAGTAGCCCTGACCTACCCATTGGTCGATATTCAGGGTCAATCGAAGGCATTCCGGAAAATCAGCCGACCCGACCGCTCGTGGATCGCGCCTTCATATCATTCATATTTGAGGGTCATTCTATTTATCATAGAATAGATTCATCGTTGTTTTAGGAAAATCTCTAAACAAATTCTATCATTTTTCCATTTTCTGAAAAAGCTGTAGGGTAATGGAATCCTTACCATAGGGAACTATGACACAAGTGAAGTCTGCAGGGAACTATGACACAAGTGAAGTCTGCCTTCTTCTTCCTCTTAAACTCTTGTTGTGTTTGCTGGTTTTATATACTCGGTCCAGTCCTGTTTCTTATGCTGCTTTGGGACCTTAGGGTCGGAGTTAAAGCTTCTTTTTTCCAGGACGTCCCCAATTGAAGTTGGCACCCACCACACATGGAGGCGCCGGAGCTTCTTCGATGTTCAGGTATGTGTCGGCATTTTGAATTCCATCGTGATTCCATGGTTGTTACTGGATCGGTGACTACGTATACCCCGATATGGTTCTGTTTTTATATTATTTGCTTATAATTCTTACATTCATTGTGTATCTGTATTATCATCTATCATCTCATCATCATCTACTGTATTGTCATCTCATAATTCATGTATCCTCTGTTGCACCATCTTTTATCATATCATGCTAACTATTATAGTATCCTGTGTACTCATCACAAGGGTCGAACTCTGGGCCTGGATGCACCACTGAGATTACCCACGGTAAGCCTGCTAACAGCACTCAAGTTTATCCACCCTTAACATGGTCATCAACACCTTCATCCTCGGTAGTCTCAGTGCTGCTTTGCTAAGGTGTAAATTTGGTGTTAACACGTGTTTCCTGAGTAATTTCAAGGATGCTGGTGCTCCAAGGAGGAAACCTTGTTCTTGCAACGCTGTGACATCATTGAGATTACCCATGGTAAACTTGCTGCCGCACTCAAACTTAACCATGGGTAAACTGGGGGTGTTAACACGTATATACCAGCTAATCTCAGTGATGCGTATGCTCCCCCCCCTCCCAGCAGGCAAGCTTGCCCTCGCTGCGCCGCGACCTACGCATCCGCGATCGATCGTTGGGATTACCCATGGTAAACGCGTTAACGTACCAGGAATTGCCTTTTACCTGACATCACCTAACATGTTAACTCATATGTGACGTTGCCTAAACCCAGCTGATAGCCGTGGGTAGTCATACCCGTAGGTGTGAGATTACCCATCCTTCCAGTGACACGCGCCGGGACTGGCAGATGTAGGGCAAGGTATGTATGAGGTAGAAAGTGGTTAATTTCGCTGGGCTCATGCACGTCATTGGCAGGATTGGTAATTTGATGCCCATGGGTAACAGCTGGGTAAAGACAACTGATTGAGATTACTCATGGTGAAATTGTTAACGTACCCGTGACCCATTACGATTTGCTAAACGTCTTTGTTTGTGGACTCGGTAAAGAAATTTTGGTACGTCAACACGCTTACCACAGGTAATCTCTAGGACGCGGGTGGGCCCTAGAATATTTTTTGCTTTTTTTTACTTTTCTTTGAAATTCTCTCATGGCATTCTTATCATCACTCATCTGCCTCAAGCACACAAAATAAATTGCCCTCATAAGGCACATTTTCCATGACGATGTGACAAATGTTACCACATCCTGAGACTTTTGGCTACCTTTCTTGTTCCACCTGATATAGTCTGTTTTAAGCGCGACGATAGTTGAGTATCTGTGTGGAGTTCCTGTTTTTCTCTCCGAACAATTGTACAATTTTCCGTGTTATTTCTCCCTCTGTCGTCTTTATAACTATCGTCCTAAGTGAAATGCACTATATTGTCTCGTAGGAAGTTCTATGAAAGCTCGTCCACATTAATGGTAGCTATTCAAAATCGAACATGAATGCTCTCGCGAAAACTTCATTGTTTATCGGCAAATGTCTTCATATACATCTAGAGAGCCAGCGCAAGAATGAGTGGTGGAATATATTTTATCATACAGAACGATGATGTGAACGACGTCTGCTGTTAACGTGTTATTAAAGGACGCAGCGCAAAGAAAAAAAGAACGTAGAGGAACGAAGAACATGTAGTCAATGAGAGAGAAAATGAATCAATAAATCATTCTGTTGAGCGAAAGATTTACTCCTCCTCTTCCTCCTCCTCTTCTTCCTCACCCTCTTCCTCTTCACCTGAAAATACGAATTTATTCCTATGTAGTGTTGGTTGAAGAGTGGGAAAAATATGTAGCAAAGAGGGAAGCGGTCTACCTCCTTCCTCTTCTGGTTCTGGCTCCTCGGCTGGTGGTGGTGGGGCGGCGGCGGCTTCCTCCTTCACCTCCTCCTCCTTCTTCTCGGCCGCGGGCTTCTTTGACCAGTCTGGCTTGTCGGTGTTCTTCTTTGTCTGAACAAACCATTGCTTCCATCCCCACTAATTTTGGCGAATCCTAGCGGCAACCCTACCTTCGCCATAATGTCCTCAATGGCGTTCTCCTTCTTGACGACCTTAAGGTTTGCCCTGAAGTCGGCCTTCTCACCCTGGAATTCGTGTGCACTTCAGATATGTGCCTTCAAATATTGCGCCAAAGGGGAACAGAGGGGCACACACAGGGAATGTGCTAACTGCTCGTTAAGAAACTTATCCACATGTTAATAGATCGTTCTATCGTTACCTTTACCTTGGCCTTCTCATCAGCCATCTTCTTGAATTTGTTGTCATATTTGGAGACCTTCTTCAGGGTGGGTTTCACGCTGAAAAATCGGAAGTATAGCTGTGCATCGACTTGTGCATGATTTTTTTCTCAACAGGCTAACCACCGACGAGTAATCAGTTGGTATCATTTATATTTATATTTATATTCACATGGATTTATTTACTTGTTATTTTATACATATTGTTAGCTTCAAAAGCGAATTCTAAGCAGCGAGATTTGAAAACGTTCCTGGAAAAGTTGTGATGAATCTGGGCCGAGATCTTAGAAACCGAATCCTAGGAAACCCAAGTATTCCTAGAAGAAACAAGACGCAAAAATTGCCTTATTAGCCTGGATCCGCATGCATCGTTGAGATTACCTGGGGTAGACGCATTAATACCGCCCAATTGCCTACCCTTAGTACGACCGCGAACATGTTTATCCTGGGTGATCTCTCTGGTGCATCCAGACCCTGGTTTTGCTTGGTTATGCGCTCATGAATCCTAGCCTTGCCCGTCTAAAGCTGGTCTCTCGATCAAAATTGGGTGCCTTTATCCCTCCATCGTCTCAGCCAGCAGTAAACAGTAATCGTGAAAATAATAAAATGTTTCAAATTTTGCACGGGAATCCCGCCCACCCTATAAGAGCAGGAAGCCCAGAACATTCCCAGGAACTTTCTCTTCCCAGAAAAACGGGCACAGGACTGGACCTAAGCAACCATTTTCTCATTACACAGGTCACTAGAAAACAGTGGCGGGATTCATGAACGTTCCAGGAAAGTTTTAAGCTTCCCACTCACCCTGAGAAAGGAGTTTTTGAATAGGGGCTGTATCCATTATATTTGTTTGACCAGGAGCCGTATCCAATATATTTGACCGTGAGAGGGAAAACACAGCGGCCACTGGTTTTTATCCACTTTGCTATCCAATATAGCTTTTCCATCCACGTGTTCATTTCTTTGCGCAACTGCGGTGTCTTGACGAGAAACAGCGCGAAGTAGAGATGAAACAGATCGTGGATCGAGTGGAAATCGACCGGAAAAGGGTAACCTGTAGTGAAACGGGTGACGCATATCCGCGGATATGTTTTTATTGGATAGCAGATCCTCTGGAACACCCCAATATGTCCGCTAGTGAGCATTTACCCGACTGGCTAAAGTATGTTGGATACGGACCCAGATATCTTCCTTGACTTTGGCAAGCCAATCGAAGGAGGTAATGCATTTTTGCTTGGGCTACTCGTCCACTTTAGGAGGCTGGGTAGGTCAAAAACTTTCCGGGAACGTTCATGAATCCCGCCACGGCTCTTCATTTCTTGCGTGACACTGGATGAGTTAGCAACAATTAAGGGAAGAACAATAGACATGTTCAAAGAGCCACTTCCACATAATTAGACACAGGACTGCGGAAACACAACTAAAACAAGGACAACCTGGAGTCTACAGTTATTTTTTTTTTTCATTTTTCTCTTATTTGTAGCAATTTTTCGGATAGCTATGCTTATGCAATAATTCCTCATGGCTGGAAAAGACTTAGTTCCTTTGAGTAGGCGACAGATGTTCCTCCACTGTTTTCAACTCCTTGTAGCATCCGCTCCATAATGGCAACCTGGTTATGCAGAAAAGCAAAACTCTTGAGTTCTTCGCTGACTTCTGGTTTAGGGATGGGAAATTGGTTTTCTTGCCTATTTCACTGAGGTGAATCTTCCTGTAATTCGAATAAATTGCTGGTAACCCACAATTTTCCTCGCAAATCGTTGACGGCGATCGTGAGCTCATTGATTTCGGCTTCAGTTTGCGTGACAATGAAGTTGATGTCGTATTTCTCCTCTTCCAATTTCTTCACCCGTTCGAACATATCATTGTAGATCTTCTCGAGTTGTCCTGAAAACGAAAAATGCGTGGTCGTCTGCTTTACTCGATAATTTTATGGAGATAAACTGATTTGAATATGTAACTTGCATTTAAAGGGTGCTCTGCTCATTATCAAGGCATTTTGGGGCTATGACGAAGGGGCGATTCAAAAATATAAGCTACATAAATATAAAAATGGTTGAGGAAGGCAAGGATACCCTAATTAATTCGCTAGTCGTCTTATGACAGCTCTTATCAGCTTGCAAAATGCGGTAAAACACCACGAAGTTAGCTTTTTCCGACTTCAGTTTCCACTTCGACTTCTCTCGCTCCCAATCGATATATCGATCCTTGCCATTATTCTTAATATACCGCTGGCTTTTCATTGCTGCGTGCTGACTCGGATTCGTGCGCTCAGCTCCATATTACAACCAGTGGGATGATGGTGTGTGTGGTGTGTATGTGCGGAAAAACTTCCCTCGACGAACTGCCTCGGCCTGGCCGACGCTGTAAACCTCGGCGGCACAGGGCATCCATCCGACGGCGAGGGTGGACAACTGATCAAGAATTGTTCTCGAACATTCGCAGCAATATCAGTCAAACTGTGGTTGGTTTTCGCGATAAAATGTAATATCTACAAACATGAGCGGGATTCATTGCCTGATTTTTGGTCAGTGCGCCAATCAATAACTTGCTGCTACTACTGCGCATGAGTAGAGAAGAGACGTGTTAGGAAAAATCGATAATTGATGTGACGCAGTACGAAAAATCGATATTCCTCGGCAGGAAAAAGATAGTTTTCATAAAAGGATGTATTATTATAATATAATTTTGCTGATCGAACCCATTAAAATTGTAGTTTGTCTCCGAATGAATGGCCAACGGCTTCCTTCAGCCATTCTTTCGTGGTACTGAGTTGCATTATCAATAGTAGTGAGAGAAATCGATTATCGATTGAATTTTTTTAAATATCTATATCGATTGATTGCGCTTCATTATTTTTCCGGATGTTGAAGTCACTGCAGTCTTCAGATCGATAAACCGATTCCCGTTTGTATGGAGCGCTGTACGTAAAGAGTGGATTGCTGCAGAACCCTGGTATTGGCTAATTCATCACACTGACCAATCAGCGAGTTCGACGGCAGCCTTCTTCTTAGGTACAACACCCCACATGTGTGTGACGTACTATGCTACTCTACACAGGCGAAAATAGCCACCGTTCACCGTATGAAAATCAAGATGTAAATTCGCTTATACGAGTGGGAATCTGATCGATATATTGATTGGTTTAGAATGCTGTCAAATTTTAATGAAAAACCCTGAAAAGTTCAACTCAGATCATGGGGAGCAGCTAACCGAAGCACTGACTCGAGTGTTTCGGATTCAACTGATGGCCATGAGAACTAGATTCATAGAGTTGGTGGCGCGTGGAGTTTCGTGAATAAATCTGGGATTTTTGAAACATTTTGACCTATTCTGCAGTGAGGTTTCCTAGGATCAATTTGAGGCAGGACAAGTTCTTGATTTGTGGACATTTCTAACTAGGAAATCGTGGACATCGCCCAAGCTAAGAAAAATCCAGTCAACTTCCCGAAACTGCGAAGTGTGCACTTTAGATGAGAATTATGACAGCACGTACCCTTATCCTCAATCTTGTCAACATCTGGCAATGGGATAATTCGTGAAGCGAGTGCCTTCTGTCGCTCCTGTGCTTTCAGCAATTGTTGTTGCTTCAGGTCTTCGGCGGCTTTCATCATGAGAAGTTTCTATAATGGATGGTGCTAACTATATTCAGTGCTTCTGGTGACTCGATCCTGTATTACCCTAAGCTTCTTCTTTCTCTCTGGTGTGAGGAAACCCTTCTTGGCCTTCTTCTTGCTGCCGGCCTCCTCGAGCCTCTTTCGCACTTCGGCCTTCTTGCGTTCACGTTCCTCGGCTTTACGAGCGGCATCCTAGAAGTGAGCATGGTACTGTTACATAATTTTATTAGGCTAAGAGTAATTTAGCTGTGAAAAACACCCACATCGCCTCCTTCGTCAGCCTGTGGGCCGCCGTAGCGGAGCGTCTCGTCGAAGTCTGACATTCTGAAAAATGAAGCAGTAGTTAGCTAGGGGTTTCCAAGGTTAATAGGATAATCAGCGAGAGGGAGTGAACGGCGAGAGGCAAGGAATAGTACGAAAATTGCCGGCAGAGGCAGCTGTTCAGGGGTTCTTCTGTTTAGGTGTTGCACGTGGAATGTGGAAGAAAGTAGTATGGAAGAAGTGAAGAAGAAAAAGATAGTAGAAGAATGGTTAGGAAATGTAGAAGGTAGTGGTGAGGTTAAGGGCAACATTTGAAGTGGTGAACCCTCACGGGTCAGGGGTCGCATGCATAATTGAAATCACTCTGGGCAAATGTGTAAACAAGACAAAATTTTACCCATCGTTAACACTGGCGTCAACACGTTTACCTAAGGTAATCTCAGTGATGCATCCATGCCCGGAGATGTGAAAGTTCTAGGACGGATGCACTAGCTGCTTCCATCTTTTTCCGTGAAGTCTATGCCTGACTACTGGGAAAGCATGAATTCAGCTAAAACATCCTCTCCAAAAAAAAAAAGCGAAAAAACTTGTACCAGTTTCATAATTCCTGTAAATCCGAACCAGTAGTGGGATTTGTGAACGTTTCCGGAAAGGTCCAAAGCTTCCTGATCGCTCATGCCGAACGAAATTTCCCATCAAAACGTAATATATCTTGATCTTTACCAGTAATTGTTATTATTGACTGAGATAAGTTCCTTATCCAGCTGCATTTATTTTTCCCAGAACTCGTCCACTTCAAAGCGATGGGTAGCTCCACCACTAGCTTTCCGGGACGTTTATGAATCCCAACACAGGTCACGGGAATCAGTCAGACGTCTTGACTAGGTCCCTTCCAAACCAGAAATGCACCAGAACTAGGTCCTCTGGGACTTTTCGAGGCAATGTTTTCCTCATGCGACAAACTGTAGCGATTAAGGTTGATGCAAGATAATGCATCGTAAGATGAAGCAACAATCACTGCGTTCCGTGGGCCATTTCCTATTACAAGAGGGTGGTAAAGCTATTGTGAGATATTTGACCTCCCCTAGTGGGGGTGGAGGCGAGTAGCTGTTCCTTCAAGATGTGCATCATAGCTGCCAAGTGCAGACATCCAGGGATTCCAAGAACTTGTGTGGGCTTGAACAGCAGGAACAGCTGCTGTGAATTCGAGCTTGCAGAACGTCATAGCTGTGGGTCTCCCTGGAGCGGGGGCGTCGCTGAGTTGCTCTGGTGTTCTGGGATGGTAGTTGATCACCATAAAATATTTTGTATGAAATTCGTTTCAAAAAGGATTTTGACAAAATGAGAGATGGCCTGTGGCAAAAAAAAAAAACTTTAAGAAGTCGAAAATAGCTCATTAGCAACTTTGCACCGCCAGCCGTGCATCTGTAGGCAAAGTTACTCAAAAAAGTCTCAGCTTGTCTAATTTAAGCCACACCCACAATATCCTTATAATTTTTGGCATTGTCACTTTTTGATCTCCATTATTTTGTCAATTTTTGTCCCTTTCCTTCCACCCGTATCCATTGCAAGAGGTCTGAATAGCTTTGTATCACTGATCACGAAGCAATCGCTAAGAACTTCTTCGAAAAGCACCTGTTGGTGGGCGGGGACCATGGACGAAAACATATGCTCGCCCCCACTTGTGCACCTGAAAACCCTAATGAATGAATGGGACAAAGATACAGGGCTAGGATTCATGGACTCATAGCGGAGCGAAACCACAGGCCGCATGCATCACTGGGGTTAGCTAGGGTAATCGTGCTAGCACCACCCCTCAAGCTTACCTTTTGTTAACATGGACGTTAAAACGTTTACCCTGAGTAATCTTAGTTATGCACCCAGGGGCAGGTTAACGGACCATATTTCACGTCTTGCTTTTTTAGTATTAGGTAGTAGATAATCGAGCTAATAACGCTAACCATGGGTGGTATGCTCAGCTAATATTCTATGAATCCTAGACCAGAAAGCGCAGGACTGCACTTAATGTCAGAATAATTCTCCATATTTTCCTACTGATTAATTCAATTTCCTTCGAAATATCTGTTGTTTCATAAAAAATAGAAGAGAATCTGCGGTAACTCTCTAATTTTCTAAGCGGCTTGTAGTCACACTTGGAGGTAAAATCCATGCAAGAAACGTTAGCATAAGAAAGAAGAGTTAAGGGCACAGCACCTGGTTGACAATTCAGATCGTTGGAAAAAGTTAGCAGAAGCTGGCCAAATTTACCCGGAAAGCATCAAAAATTCAGAAGTAGAAATTTTAGTTACTAAAACGGGGCTGGATGGGTTTCTACGTCACTGTGAAGAACAATAGGCACAACTTGAAGTGTGAGGATCGGGTGAGAACCTTTTCAGGTAGGATCGTGCAGTTAGATGGTTTTTACGGCAATAAGCACTGGGGAAGAGTGAATTAACGGCGAGAAGTGGCAGGTAAACCGTAAAAGCAGGTTAGAAGAATGTGAGCACCAGAGTTTGGTGTCGAAGTGTAGAAGTCAGAGCTCTATGTTGTTGTATGTGCGAGCGCGGAGGATCTGCTGCGAGGGCTGCGAGACGACGACGAGCAGATGCTGTAAAGCGCGGGCTGTGCCGGCCCACGCACTAGGAATAGTCCTGGCCTATCCGGACGAAATCGACAACGCTGAATCCACGTGGAAAAAGTCGGAAGTACCTATGAATTGGCTACTAGTGAACTCATAATCGGACTACAGCTACGCATCTAACTTTTTCCGTGTGATATTAGGGTTTCGATTGCGTGTTCAGTTGGCAAGGAAATGGGAAACACATGGATGATTTACTTTCACCAACTAGTGTTATAAGACGTTGCTGGAACGTCCTGAAGCACCAATAGCTTTCATCTATGAGATGGGTATCGACATTAAAGTTTCCTGTCATGGTCCGGTTTGGTCATATAATATAGTAGTTGGTTACTGAATAAATAAAGGAATTAACTGCTGAGATGTATGTGCCTCGCTGGTGCATGTGTTGGAGTATATCTGGCTTTCATTTTCCTACAAAGACGTGGCTTGTTGCCATTTGTAAGGAAGTTGTTTTCTCTTCTAAGTGGTTTCTTTGCTGGGATACATAGTATTAGGGTGACCACTAACTAATATAATAGTTGTGCCGCGGTATGACTTTATTTTATCGCTTTTAAATTCTGACATTGTCGTATCACTGTGAATTGATATCACTAGCTTTTTATCACTAGAATTCGAAAATTTCCACCACAAAACTTCTCCCAACCTTCTATGTCCTAAATCCGTATTCTTCACAACCTAAATATGTATTAAAAACAAATAAATAGTACTAGTGTTGTCAATTAGTGTAACTATCAACTATTATTCGCAACTCGAGAATGAAGTACGTTTTCTGTTCAGGATAGGGTACAGCTAAGCACACCACTGTAAGAAAAAGATTTCAACTATAACGATACTCTTGATTACTTACATCATACCGAAGAAAAACAATCGCCAGCAACAAATTGAATGTGAAAAATTGAGTATTATAAACTTCATGTTAACACTAAATGGATTGTATGCACTTCTTGAAATGGTTCTTGACAAAGGTGAAGATGCTCGCATTTTCTGAGGCCATGCCGCTACTAAATGCTACTTTTCAGGACTCTTTTTCATGGTATCAGGTTGTTGCGAAATTAATTGCCGAAATAGACAGCCCGGTTCAAAATGCTGTAACTCTGTTCAAACTCAACTTTATTTATCAGAATAAAATCCTTCAGATTCTACACATCTCTGCCAACAATCCGGCAACTCATTTATACCTTTACAATGAAACTGAGATCATAAGATTTTAAGAACTCTTGGCAGGCAGTTTAAACATGCTCCAAATCAGGAAACTGCTGCTGACGCTGATTTGCTTCGAGAGCCCGGAAAAAGTGATAGTCGGTAGGGGAGAGGTCTGGAGAGTAAGGTGGGTGAGGGAGAACCTCGATGCCTAACTGCGTCAGTTTTTGCAGGGTGAGTTTTGAAGTGTGAGGCCTAGCGTTATCCTGGAGCAGGACAGGCCCACCTCTGTTTACCACTGCCGGCCAAATTTGCGGCAACTTTTCATACATCAGGTCTAAGTCACAACAGTAAGACTCTGACGTAACAGCCTGACCAGGCTGCAGAAGGCTCTAATGAATAACACCCTTACAACACCACCAAACTGTCAACATAACCTTTCTAGGGTGAAGATCTGGTTTAGGGAAGCTTGGAGGGGTAGAGAACTTGTCTACCCATACATAACCACGTTTCTTATTATCGAATAGGAGCCATTTTTCATCTACAGTTAATAAACGGTGAAGAAATGGCTCGTTTTTCTGGCGAACGAGGAGGTTAGAACAGATCTCGTAGCGGGTGGATTGCTGGTCAGCGGTCAGATCATGGGGTGTCCACTTTTGCATTTTTCTCACCATGCCAATGGAGGCCAAATGTTTTGAAACTGTAGCATAGTGAACCCCCAGGCCTGCCGCCAACGTACGAGTAGTAGTATCGGGTTTCGTTTCCACCGCTGCTCTCAGTGCTTGATCGTCTAGCGACATCCTTCGACCACGACCGGGTTTATCTTCGAGATCAAAATCGCCGGAAGAGAATTTTGCGAACCAGCACCTCACTGTCCTTTCGGAAGGAGAGTCCGTGCCAAAAACAAGTGCCATATTACGGGCTGCTTCCGCTGCAGAATGGCTGAGTTTGAACTCGTACAACATGATCACTCGAAAATCGCGTCGGCTCACCATTTTTCGTGAACCTATAAAAAAGTCCAGGGAAGAGCTTGCGAGATTATTGAAGAAGCATCTGAAAGAGCAGTACAAACCCTACCAGGAGCTAGCACAAGTTGGCTTGAAGTTGTTGAATTGGGCAAGAAAAATTTTTTTTCAAGCATACCGTGAAACGGCAATTATTTTCGCAACAACCTATTATAATATTTATTGGTTCTGTTAGTTTGAGATGGAGTAAAATTGTGCCTACTACAGTGAGCACCCATTTCTCTCATGATTCGTGAGATACACAGTGATTGCATAGTTCCCGTCAGCTTGCTTCGTCAACTGTGCTTAAAGTGAAAGATGAAGCTTTCTGACTGCCGCAAAACCTCTGCGTGATACCATGCTTCATGCGCAAACACTTTGAAAATTCAACCAAGGTTTAAGATTGTATTATTTGTCGGTCAATCACTGACATTTTTTCAGAGTTCAGTTAATAGTTCGATTTCAAAATCTCTAGGTATTTTATTACTGTAAAATATACGCACAAATGCAAGCGGCATTTGGTTGAGCAAATGGCCGGAAATTAGTTCTTTTGCCTAGAAATTGTAAAGCTCTGTAAACCATTCAACACATTTGAATCTCCCGTTATAATATATCTGTGGTGTGGGCTAGCGGAACAATGACCATAATCCTAATAAAAGAAGATTAAATAATAAGTTATGTTCAATGCAAATGTAACAGTAATGTGGAATCATAAGAAGATATGATCTGTGCCGCTGAATAAAAAAAGCGAAAGTTTGTTTTAAAAAATCAGTGTTATAATGTACTCATTTATTTATTTATTTATTTATTTATTTACTTATTTATTTATTTATTTATTTATTTATTTCAGTCGATTACGATATAGTCAGTAGCAGATGCAGGATAAATGATCGACCATGAGTACTGCTGTTGTTTAACCAGAACCTCGTCGTACAGCTTCCCTGTTTAAGGTACATTGACGAACCCACGGGCAAAGGCCAAAAAAAAACACATTTCTGAAAGTAGAGACACTGACAATCGAAATCGGCAGCTCAAGTAGGAAGCATCAAGATTCCCTGACTACAGAAGAATGGTGAGCCACTGGAGGAAGCTGGATGACCTGGAGTATAAGAAAAGTTCAGGGTCTAAAGAGTTCCACTTCGTCTGCACTCTGCAAAGAAAGCTAATTTTAAAGGTGGCAGTTCTGGGTTTTATTGGACGAATTCTGAAGGCGTGGCCTCTGGTTAGATTAGCAAAAAGCGAGATTTCAAAGAGGTCTTGCAGTTCAAGTTTGACCTCATCGGTAGTCAGCTTGTACATAAAGGTGAGATCCGAGAGTAATCTGCGATCTTCAAGCGTAGAGGCCCCAGCTTTTTAAGACGAGAGGTATACGAAATTTCGAACAGGCCTATCCTAGCAAAGCTCCTATAAGTGAAGGATTTTTGCACCTTTTCGATATCTTCTATTTCTTTTCGTCTGCTAGGTGACCACAGCGGTGAGCAATAGTGATGTGACGGAGTCAATCCTAATCAATGTTGCTTGTGAATGAATTAATAAAAAAGTGATATGTCTGTGACGATCCCTTGCTTTGATGGCATAATCAATTAATTTTACTTCCGCTGGCACAGCAAGCAGACCACATGGGACACTCTGACTTTTTTATACCTTGTTATACATAGGGAGACTTTTCTAAACTTTCTTATCTTTTTTTTTTCTCTATTTCTGGTCCCTCAAAAACTAAGTAACACTGAGGAAAACAAGCTTTTTCAATGACTCTTCCGTATTAATTGAAGCTTGTTGCGCAGGACTGCCGTACTGGTCCAAACAACCGCTCCGCTATTCCCGTCATCTGTGGAAACCCTCTCGACAACATAGATGTTGATTTTCTTGGAATTAACGGCTCTAGTTTAGGGCTGCTATGGCCCCAACCTTTGCGAGTAAATCTTTTCTGGTTAGGTGTCCACAAATGCTATAAGCAATGCTTCAAAAAAAAAGGTGGAGGTTACGATTACGCTGTGGGCGCATGCCCGTCCTGTCACCATAAATTTCTTTGCGGATCATAAACATAGGTATGCGTGAGTAAAGATGCCATGAGAATTGGTCCCAGGGAGCAATTTCGATGCAGCAAGACATTTCCTGCACAAATTGTATTGATGTGGTGGAATTTGATGCATGCTGATATAAGTAATTGAGGCAGGTGATATGGATTCGAAATATTACTGCGTAAGCAGAAATTTCCAGACATCAGCACGTCTTTATGCGCGATTGATGTGAACCACGATTTTTAAGACACAGATACATATTCATGGGTTATCTTATTGGAGCGTACTACCTCATCGCAGCTGTCTCTACTCTACTCTTTGTTTACTCCCTATACCTGATTTTCAAAGTGTCAACGCCGCAAATGGTCCCTTACATATACGTTCTTCTGAACATACAGGTGAGTTGTTGGGCCAAGTAGTAGCGAACTAAGGCGGCATCTGGGCATCCGAAGATCATTTAAGAGATATCAAGTACTATATTACGTAGCTGTGACATTACATTCTAACCATCTGAGTCTTGCATTAAATCAGCATCTTGATATTGTACACTTCCCTTATTAGCCATGAAAGGTCAAGGGTTATCTTAGCAACCTTGAATCCAGACGCTCAGTGCCAAAAATTTGCATGGTATTCATTGGGTTGGACTATAAGTTTGGGCGTTTTTCCATAGGCATCGTAAGTAATGTTTTTCACTAACAACATTAATCATAACAAATGATTTATATAGCATCTTTCCTCAGCTATTAAATGCTATCAGAGACAGAGTAGCCACTTGGTTCCACCTCCGTGAAAAACATTGTTTAGTAAGGTCCTCCTCCCTGTACTGACGAGTTCCTGGAAGGACCTATTTTTAAGTCTATTTACCCGTGTATGGTGAGGGAGCGAGACGGGCAAATAGGTAAAATTCCTTGTAGAGTTTTTTTACAATTTTGTCCATTCAAAAACTTTTCATAACATTAATATTAGGTTGTCGGGAAATGATTGAGACACTCCAGATTTTTATCACTCTCTAGAATTTTTCTCTTCAATTAGGGAACCTCAGGACTTGTTGTAAACGCAATGTATACCCATAGCCTTGGGCCACCTTCCAGGGGCAGACTTGTCTGCACAGGTTCAGAAATCGGGAAACTACAGGCCGAAGAATCCGTCAGTCAATGATCGAAAATCGTCAAAATTGACGGAGCGTTGCTCGGCCAAGGAGCGCCTGAGCGACCGGACAGGGTGTTAGTTGGAGAGTGCAAGATTGGGCAAGAGTATCAGGTATGACATCGCAGTCCATGCCTGCTCCTCCTACTAAGGACAAGTTGACAAAGCCATGTGAGGGTGATTTTCGTGCACCAAAACGTGCACCTAAACACGTCGATGTCTCCTTTCTCCATATTTGCCGGTCTTTGCCCAAAATCGATTCTTGCAAAAGGTGTTGTTGTTCATCGTGTTGCGTGCCAGCAACTCCGGTGGAGCATGCCCAGCTCCTAAGCTCAGGAGGTCGCCTAGATGGTAAATGTCTTTGAGGAGACATATCTACCGAAACGAAAGAACAGAATCGACGGTTTATGGTTGAAAGGCTAACGAGCGACAGATCAAATACCATAACGGTGTAATCACCCCTCCTGCTCGCACTGGCGCCTAACATGAGCTCGAAAAAGGAAATCACTCAAATCAGTTGTCCGTGCATTCTCGCTCCTACATGCGCAAGGGCGTAACGCTACATCTTGGCATACCCATGGCGTAATTGCTCCGGGGCCAGGCTATCACATACTCACATATCCTGGGCCCAAGCCATGTGTGAGGGATGCAGGAGAGAATTTTCGGTGGAGTGTCTCAATCATTTCCCGACAACCTAATAGTTTTATTGTCTTGGATCCTTCCTGGATCTTAATTCCTGAACCTAAACATTAAGAAAGAGCAACTAGTTCTACTGTAAGAGCGGAGTATTCTTAGAATAATGAGGAAAACCCACATCAAGTGTTCCAGTGCTTTTTTCAAGTGACCTGTCATGTCCAAGATATGTGTGACGTAGCTCAAACCGATTACTGAACTCTTTTCATCAAAATGGTAACTTTTCAGCTAGAAATTAGTTTTGTCTAAACTCTGTACTCATGCGTCGTAAACAAGATGTAATGAATCGAATCAAATCAAAAGTGATATGATAGTCGTAGACTAGAGAAAAAATGGGATTGAAGCGGCATTAGAGTGAATGATGGCTCAAATAGACTTGTGAGGATAATCTCTGACTGCTACGAACAGTTCCGCAGCCAAACCGTATTGTGTTACAATAGATATCGGCTTTCTTGGAATCCATCTATTGGACAACTTTCATGGCACCGATACCTATGTTGACAGTGCTTGGACTCGAACTTGACGGGCTTCTGTGGAAACTCTTCAAGATTCCTTCTCAGTATTTGTTTGTGAGTTTAACCCATGTTTGAACTTACTTATAACCCATGTTTGAATTTACTTACTGATCTCTGCAAACATCCGAAGAACCGATCACGATTGAATTTTTGAGAAATGAAATTTATTCTTGAGGCTATAGGACTATGTGAATCTTCTACCTTTTATACCTATATTAGATAAACTCATGTAGTTTAATTTCATGGCTTCTCCACTACACTGCACTGTTTGGTGGATTGTGCTATAGCACTTGCATATTTGTACAGATATAAGCTGTGTCTGTTTAATTCACGGTGGGAGTTCTCACAGCGAACACTTTTTATCCTTATGTTTATTGGCTATACGTCTACGATATTTACGTCAACACCGATATCAATTTGGGCATTCAAATCCAACGCAGAGAGCGTAGCGGACGCAAGAAAAGTAGGTAGATGCGTCTTTTGTTATGAAGTTTCGTACATTTACGCAGGAGCAGAGTGTTTCAGATTGAACCTTCAAGGAATTTCGATAAGAGTTTTGTAATGGGAGGTGGTCCAACTTTTTATCATTGGATCGGCACTCAAGTTTTGGCGTCTTCTGTTGGACTTTCTGCTGTTTTAATTATTATAAAGCACACCTCCATTATTTTGAAAAATCACCAAAGATTTAGTCAACAATCTAGAGACATGCATCGCAGTGCTATTACCGCACTGATTATCCAGGTAGAATTTTAGTCATATAAGCGAAAGGGTCGACGCAAATGCGTTTTTCGCGCATGTGCCGCAACCGCACTGCTCGCGCTGGAATCGTTGCCTGTGAAAGCAAACCATGAGGTTTTCTTGACGGTTAGTTAGTCTCCTCGATAGTTGACATCAAATATGGTGGAAAAATATTAAGAAATCCCCTACTTGCTCCTACAATGGCGATCCCGACGTGAGCGGCGCGGCTGCGGCGCGTGTTCATCCAGTCCGCGAGAAATGCACCTGCAGCGACGCTCATTGTAAATGTGTTAGCCACAAACATAGTTCTTTTACTAGGCATTTCTAACGGTTTTGTATTAGTGCTTTTCATAGGTGGACGCAGAAAGCGGGCAGGAGGGGGGGGGGGGAATTCTCCGCCGTTTCGGAGACCCCGACAGGAAATAAAACTAATAAAAGTACTAACTATCATAATAGATAATTACAGGATGACAGCAGAGTCTTTGGCCACAAGCCATAAAAATGCCTGCAGATTAGACAAGGGAACCAAAATTCAATATGAGTTTACCCAATGCATGAGCTCCAAAAACCACTAGTAAGATCTTGAGAAAACCTCCAGCCTTTCCCATATATGCCTCAAAACCCTCACAAGCCGCATAACCTAGAGCCCGCACCTCCTCAGGGTCAATTCAGCCCTACAATTCCCGCAGGATTTCAGCGATAGGTCCGATAATTTTATAGAAGCAAGGTGAAGGACTGCACAATAAAGTAACTATACAGGTATATCCAGATATGTTGGCATCAAGGAGTATGAGGAATATTTTGTGAATGTGTCGTAGTCACAGAAGTGACCTCACAACCAATGTCTCATGAATTTTTCTTTAAAAACAGTTACAAACTTGCTTTAAATTACACCTTCCGTGCATATAATGTGCGGTTGAGACTTAGCAAAAAAACACAACCACGGATTCCTCCATCGATATTTTGAGCACTGACTTCACCTCTGTGTTTTCGCGAAAACTGCAACAGATGAACACTTGGTGGTTTTTGCTCCAAAGAAGGACAACAATAGGAAATATTGCTAGCAATAAAACTGCTTTCACTTATGGTCATTTTCGAGGAATTGTTGCCTTTCAATGTGTTCTCTACCAAAATTTTCTGGCAAGAAATCATAGCAGACCTCTTCTGGCGACCCAGCTTATGGTGAGTCCACCACTTTCAGGATTAAATACACCATATCTGCCGTCATCTTTGCCGCAGAAATCTGTACTTTTGGTGAATATAGAGGAGTACATTGGGCATTATTCGCAACATTTTTCATGTCGGTCCTCCTTCGCAGGAGAGAGTTACATCAACCAACAGGTGGAATGTTGCCATTTTGGATAATTCCTTTCAAAAATTATCTTAGCCAATACTGAATGTCAAGAGACTTGGGAGATGCCCAATTTTGAATAAATATGAAGCGCTTCAACAGTTTTTCTGCAAAAAATGAGCAGCGGATGGAAGAAATCGAACTTTCTACCGCACTTTGTGGGAAATGAGCAACCCCATCTTCGTACTAGTTTGCTTTGTTATGCTGCCATTTTACTCAAAGACGTTGGCGCTAGTTCGGATGTTGAAGATTTGTTGGCAGCAACGTATGCAACAAAACCAGCAGCATTGCCACTAATTTTCTGGCGAAATTCCCAGGAAAAATTTCTGTGGAACTTTTGGCCAAAGACTTTGTTGTCACCCTGTAATAAAAACAGTTTAAAGAATAATTATTCAAATAGATAAATAAAATATACTAATACAAAAGTTTTATTTATTCTGCAAAGTAATTTCGAAAATTCGGCGACCCGTTCTCAGAGGGGCAATAGCGTCCGTCACTGGTGCTTTTGGATACGGTCCCAATAAGGTCGCAGTTACTACTGTGAAACCGGTAATCAGCGAGAGCACACTCTGATTCATTGTCAACACTCTGAGTGTCGAGCCTTTGATATCTCGGATACAATGGGCGTCGATGGCGGTGACCCGTCTGCGGCTTTGAACAGCACGCGGCGCGACCGCGCCGTTCGAGCAGAAATCCCTTCCGGGACATCAAATTATGGGGTTTTCTTGGTAGTCATTTAGTTTCCTTGTTAGTTACCATCAAATATGATGAACGACTATTAAGAAAACCCAGATTCGCCACCATGGCGGCAACTCCATCGTGAGCGGTGCGGTCGCGTGCTTTTCGAGGCCGCGAAAGGACCACCGCCATCGACGCCAACTGTAGGTATAAAAGTGCGTCAAGCCGGCTAAAAGGATAAAATAGGAAATAGGATAAGAACTCAAAAGGTGGTTTCAGTAAACTTATCGCTTTAGAGCACTGCAGTAATTTCGTCTACCGCTGTGCCGATGGGGATGCTCTCCCTCATAGTTTTTATCGAGTCGTCGTCAGTGGCTTTCATGGACTGTAGGGATTTTCCAGCGATTGTGTGCTGCTTTCCTGTTTTGTTCTACCGCATATGCTTCAGCGTATGGAGCATGCGCGACTCTGCTGTTTTCGCTTAAGTCGTTCAATTCAACTGTTGCGATGATATGCACCACTGCTTGTTATAGGTAAGATTTGACAACTGCTGGGTCTTACTTACTTTATAGAGAGTTTCGTCTAATGAATCTTTGAACGATGACAAAAGTTCAAGTTCTTCGTGTTCTAGGGTAGATAAAGAAAAACTTTTAGTGAAAAAACTTACTTAGCAAAGTCCCAGTGCGATTTATTTTTCTTGGATAAACAACAGTATTGGTACAATCATTGGTAGTTTTCACAGATGAACAAAGGACTCATATTCCTGACCAAATACAATAGGCGTCAATTGGGGTGAGTTTTTCGCTGCCTTGAAGAGCACGCGAAGTGACCGCGCCTCTGATGATGGAATTGTCGAATCCGACGTCGAATCCGATGTCGAATTCGAATTGACGAATCCGGGTTTTCTTGATAGTTGTTCATCACATTTGATGTTAACTAATAGGAAAAGTAAGTAGCTATAAGGAAAACCTCATAGTTTGTAGTCTTGGAGGGGTTCGCACTCGAACGGCGCAGTCCCGCTGCCTGCTTTTCGAGGCCGCGAAAAACCTAAAAAGGGTGCAGCGCGGATGCGATAGTCCAAGCCACCCCTATCTATTTTGGCTTGCAAGTAAGTAAAGGCAAAGTACGTCTGATTTTTGTTTAAGTTGTAACTTTGGAATTCGCTGAGGAGTGACCCATAAATATTCATTCTGCAGTAGTTTTATATAACCTCCAGATACACATTGCTTCTAGGATGGATGATGACAAATAAAAACCCTCCGAGCAATTTCATCCTTCTCACATACATTTTAGAATCCTCGCACCTCAGCATTTCTCTATACTCAGTCAAGACATTATACTGCGGGAGAGCTTTTCTTAGGTCAAACAGCAGTTTTCCAAACTTACCTCAGCAGTCGCCTTGCTTCTTGGACAGCAAATTTTCAGTTACATGCGTAGGAGACGGTAGTTTAGTTGAAAGTCAAAGGAGTCCCACCATACGAAGGATGTGGAGAGGCTGCCGACATCATACCCGTATCGGACCTGCCCTTCGGTAGAGGCCACTGCAATCAGACTCGGCACCGCACCGCGTAGCATTGGAGCGCGACAGCGCCCACTGCCGTCGTAGCAGTGGCCTCATCGTGGCTTTTAACTCAACTATCATCGCCCTACGTGTGTAATTGAACATTTGCTGTCCAGGAATGCGAAGCCACTGCTAAGGTAAGTTTGGGGAAGTGCAGTTTGTGCTATTCTGGGCGTGGTTCACCCTCATATGAGAGCGAAAGGGGAGTACGTATTCCGTGGTGCCAGATCGCACCTCGTGCTTCACCCTAAACCTACCGTCGTTGACACTCACTGCACACATGGCCTTGACATGATTGATCTTTTAAGAGCTCCTTATCGAGTTAGTTCCTTTCTGAGTATGTATTTCAGGAACAATTTTGTTACAAAAACTGGTATCAATCTCTTATTGACGAAATGCGGTTACAAAAAAACTGACCAACTGTTTGTCAGTAATCAAAGGTCTTTAGCTACAAGTTCGAATACCACCTGAACGTGAAGATCTGCATGAGTGGGTTTTTGTTTCTTTGATAATATCTGTGACTATTCCAAAGAATGACTTTGAATTGTGATAGAAAAGTTTCAATGTGAAAGCCGGAAAATACATAAACGTCGACAATCATTACTAGCTGTGAGAATATCCTCTGCCAACTCAACGAGTCCATGATTAGCCCGGATAACTGAAGTTAATGTATATCAACTGTTTCGACGCTGATAGTGTTATTTTCTAGGTAGCGATTGAAAAATTGAATGCTAACTATTACTTATTTAAAGTGCATTACTTTTCCCCTGGAGAGTTACCTGGAACTACAGATCACCTAAGCCTATACTGAAACTACTCTGTTATTTTACAGTTGATCAGCGTTGCCAATTTGCCTTGAGCATACCTTTAGCGAAGACGCAATTATTGGACAGGTGTTTGTATCAAATTGAAGGAGAATTTCTATCACATTGACGCTGCTCATTCACTCATCACAGATCCGCCTTTACGATTTTATGTTCTACCTCATCATATGTTATAATATCGTCGGTGTTATTATGACTCTAATGTTCGCCTACTCTTTGTATCTGGTCGTAAAGGTGTCTACTGTACAAATGACTCCATACAAGTACTTCCTCCTCAATATTCAAGTAGGTTATAGCGCCCTACAGCTATGATAATCCTTCCGAATGCTCTTCACATAGTTGTAGATATCTGGTTATGTGGAGTCGATTTATTGGGCTTCCATTATGGCGCCGCTGCCTACTTTCCCCATCTTAGGACTCAAGTCTAGCGGCTTTGCGTGGACTTGGCTAAGGATTCCTACAGAATACCAGTTTGTAGGTCTAACAGCTCCCTTTGGCTTTGAGTGATATTTTATTTTATCCTTTCATGGCTTCTCAACATTTTTGCAATGCTGTATTGATGCTGCCTTCGCTACGGCATTTTTCTACCGGTATAAGCTTTGCCTCCTTCACACCCCTGTCAAAATATCCACTAGGAAGTTTGTTATTCTGATTATACTTCTCTATTCTACTTTAATATTCACAACAACGCCAATGACAGTATTTGCCTTCAAAGATTATAACGACAGCATGGCCGATGTGAAGAAGGTTGGAGATAATTCTTCGGTTTGCATCCAATGATGTTAGAATCTGTGAATTTGGAGCTTTTTAGGAGTTTGACATTGATGTTATGGACGGTAGTTTTATTCTTGGTGGTGGACCAACACTGCGAATTTGGTCAGCCTGGCTGGTCATTCTCTCAGTGACAGCCACTGCTGTCATTTACGGAATAATCAGACACATCTCTATCATACTTTCAAATAAGCACGCCTTCAGCGTAGTGATGAGAAGAGTTCATTGCTCTGCGATCGCTGCTCTTTTAATCCAGGTCAATGGCGGTGCTTGACCTGGTGGTTTACTCCCTACGGAATTATCGTTAATCACTTATTTTATAGGGTGGTGCGGTTATGATATCTACTATAATTCCCGTTTTGATGGTGTCTACTGCTATCCTAGCTGGTTTCTCATTGATTCCTCATCCAGAAGGTATTCTTCAAAAGATGCTTTCTTCGTTGGGGAAGTTCCTTTTTGGTCAAAACCAAATCTTCTCTTTATGTTATATCCGATGTATGAGACTAAATGTAGTCTTGCTAGGGAATGAGAAACAGTACTTTCATTGACTGCGGGATTGGCGAATACATTCGCGTAGATAATTAGGAAAGGCATCCACTGTGCACAGCAGGTACTCCACGTCGATGTCTTCCCATGCTTTGGAAAGAGCTGCGTTCAGAGAGCTAACATTGTTTTGAGAGGTAGCGCAGGCTTTGGTCTCTAAGATGAGTAATCCAGAGGGTTGAGATCACTGTTAGAAGGAGGCCACTCTTCTGCCACGATGAAGTCGCGTTGACAATTTGATCCTGCACCACTCCTGAACCATTTTCTCAGTGTGGGCTGATGCTCCATCTTGTTGGAATGTGTGCGGCCTATATCCAGAGTGGGGATGCATCAAGGGATCAGGTGCTTCAGCAGATCATCGTCAATGTAGTTTTTTTTATTGATCTTGAATGCACAAAAATCAAAGGCGATTTCTCGTCGCTGGTAATGAATATGGCCACCATGACACTTTGGATGATGTCAACGTTCTTCCGTACAACAGCAGTACAAGGTCTTCCACTCCCTGGGCGATCTGTGATGCCACCAATATCTCGAAAGAATGAAATAGCTTGCCATACGGTCCTTGGATTGACATCCAACATTCTCCGGTGGCGTATCCACGATCCATGATTGAGGCTCGCTTCGGATTTGGAGCTATCACTTTTTAATGAAAGAACCAATGAAGCAAGGAAGCTATATTTATTAGGAAGACATATCTTAGAAGTAAGAAGGAAAGAATGCAGCGGTGGCCAGCGATTGTTGCCCGCGTCACCAATCGATAGATCAAGCGGACAATACTTTTGCCGCACTCTGTAAGACCTACCCTTCTCTTCGTCTCGTCTCCATTAGCTACGTCGTCATACAGAACAACCAGTCCCGAGTCCCGCTCAAATGGAAAAACAGCTGCTTCCATCGGCCACAAATTACTACGAAAACGGCCAGAAGAGTCTTCAGGTGAATGAAACTCTAGCCTGTAAAAGCAACGGTAGGGCATTTCTCCCGACTGGGGAGTTGTCCAATTCACAGTTTGAGTTGGTCTAATACAGTAGATCTGTGAAAAAAGTGCGTTAGTCATCAATGCTTGACGATATCATTGAAGAGAACCACCAAGGAATTTTCGCAAAAACACTATTGGCCAGCAGTGATATCCCAAAGAATGTAACTCCTGGTAGAGAAGAGGACATCAAGCAAATCTCACATCTTTCATCTGTAATAAAAATTAAAATGACGTAATTTAAACGTTATTATGTCGGGTGTGGTTCCTTTTGTGGGTAGAATTTTGGTGGGATTAGTGGGTAGCGGTTTTGTGTTCCAGACTCCTTTTCCTTAAGTAATAGCACTACAATCAAAATTTCTTCGAATTACTTGTTCGAGACTAGGACTAACAAGATGCTTTATTCAAATGAAGTATGACTAAACAGTTACTGTGAAATGGTTAATACGTGGCATTCTTGCTGGTGTACGGAGGTTGAATTTAGCAGAGACTTACACTGGACAGATAAGAATTGAACAAAGGAATAATATAATGTGTTGGGTCATAATGAACAGATGGGGCAAGAGGAGAGGTCCTCCTGCCCTCTGACAGACTACAAATAAAACTAACTATTAGAAACCAAACATTAAAAACAAATTTGAATAAAATACAGAGATGGGGTGGAGAGGGAAAAGGGCGATGAGGGGGAAGGGGGCGGTGAAAGGGG
>JARK01001395.1:658324-671806 GCA_000688135.1 Ancylostoma ceylanicum | reverse complement strand
CTGTGGCCATTAGACAGGAGTCTGCGTATGTGGGTAGTGTTGTAGCATTGGTACATTTTACATTGTGACGTTTTGAATGGTGTTTCGTATAGGGGGGATGAAGAACGGGTACGGTTGGGATGAGGTGTTTGAAGGGGCATAGCCGGCAAGGACGGATATAAGGAGTTGCGAGAAGGGGAGCACATACGAGATATTTTGAAACATTGAGAAAGGAGAAGAACATAGACAAAATATCTCGAGTCACAATACAGAAATGCGGAAGGTAAATGAGGCGTATTAAATCATTGAGGTTACAGCGAAATAGGAGAAAATGATGACAGCAAATGAAGTATTTCAATGACATAATAATCAATGACAACAGGATACAACGAAGGGTGGGAAAACGATGACAATTTCTTTTCTCATAAGATGATGGAGGTTACTGGATACGGATGAGAAGTGTAGTTGCTGTGAAGACGTCGACGAAGAGCGAAATCGACTGCGGTGACGTCCACAGTTCAAGCGTAGTGGACGGGTGTCGGAATAGGTTTCAGTGGAATATCCTGGTCTGTGAGGCACAGTAGTGGATGGTAGTGCTGGTGGATTACGGTAGTTGGCAGAAAGTTGTCGAAGGTGTGTTAGTAGAAGTTCATGTAAGAGGCAGCTGTAGGAGCTGTGTGGTCATAGTGAAGCGAGAGGGGCGGAGCTACGGCTACTGCGTAACCTAGAGAAAGAAATCGATGCCTGAAGGGTGCATCTGGCCAAATTCTAGTTTCGTTTAGAAATCTGTGGGATAATGTAGTCTCCTTTTGAAAACAGGTTGTTAATTGCTCTACGTGGTCGCTGGTGCACAATTACATTGGATGCGCGGTTTTGGTTGCATGCGCTTTCGAGCGTTATTACTGCTCATGCGAGAAGTGGACGGCCTTGGTCGCTCGAGTTTCCAATCGTGTACAATAACTGTGGCTAATTGCCCTCTACGCAAAACTAGAATTCACTGTTTTTGATCTATGGTTTAATCTGTGAGTCGGTCCCTCGTCCGATTGTTCATCGGCCGTGAAGCGGCCTCGGGGTCTCTACCCAGCGCGATTTTGGCCTCTGGTCGGGGCTGAATAAACTAATTGCTCGGCGCGGCCGAAGCTCTTGGTCTTTCGTTTTTCTACAGTAGCCCTCCCTAGAGGGGTCGCGGATTACGCACTGGTCGTTGGCCTGGGAATAGTTGATGGGTGTTGGACATAAACTAATGAGTCTGCGGCGATGGCGAGGTTTGGTCGTTGGACGAAGGTTTTCGTTTGGCTGACGTAATTTGTGGGTCTCCAGAGATCAGCGCGGTCGACTTTCGGTCGAGCAATTCTTCTTGTGCGCGAGGCTGGCACTGCTAATGAGGTTGCGCAACGGCGAAGAGAAATGGCCGTTGGTCTGAGCTATTCTCAAAGAATAATCTCCGATTGTTTAACGTGGATTACGGTAGTTACTCATTTTACAGAGATGAGAATCATAAAAAAATGTTGAACTAACTGGGGCTGAGTGGTGAAATGACTAATCCTTCAAGATCTCTTCTTTGGCTAATATGATGAATTTTGCTTGCCTTTTCTCTGCTGCTTGCGGTATGCTTCGAACGAATATTGGCGAATTACATCTATATGTAGTTGGCAAAATGTCCGCAGCGTCGGTTCATGTGCTGGGCGAAGTGACGGATAGTGGGGGCTTCGAGAATTTATGACTTTTTTGGCTGTTCATATTACACNCAGCCGTCACTATCTTGTCGTGGGAACCCGAAATTGTAGCACGTAGAACATTGGAGGCGTTTTGGATTACCGCCAGGAATCCAAAAATGAATAGGAAGGAAGAGTGCATCGCAGTGACCAACGAGCTGGCGCTGTACCAAGACCTTTGCGGGTTTTGATCTACGGGGTCAGATGCGGGGGCACCCTACTTACTAGTAGTGGCACACCTATTCTACGCGGCGGCCCACTTACATCGCGGCTAAACGGCTATCTAGGTGAGCGTTAGCGGGTTTTTGCTTTTTCTGATCTCGTTTTGGATTTACTTCCCTGTTGAATTAGAACTTGTAGATGATTGGGCGTTCGGGAGGACATATTGCATTTGGTTTTGACTTTTCCAGGCTCTGACGAAGGCGACGACGCCGAAACGTTAGCCGGAATAAAGAACTGTGAAAGTCTTGGTTATTCGCTCAAGCTAATTCAACGCAACTGATATTCACTATGCCAAGATTCAAAGAAGGTCGAACATTCACACTTAGCTTCTTTGTTTCAACCGGAGGGGGAAAGGGGGAGGTTATTAGTTCACTGGCTGTCACTCCCTCGCTTGTGATGGCACGGAGATTCAAATACAACGACTCTGTGACTATTTCCCAAAAAGAGAGTTAAGAAGGTTCCACTCTTACATCCGCTTCCCTCCACAGTCGTCCTATCGTCCGCAGTGAGTCCAGAAAAAGGGATAGTGGAGAGGCTTTCCCAAAGATTAGAATAGAAATAGTAACGCAACAGAACAGAATACAATAGCCGCACACGGTGCGGACTGAGAAATGAGTATAATATGATGACGCAATCTTTGGGCCCTTTAAGGTGCGGGGTCACATGGGGCTACGGTATTGGGTCCCGGAACGATTATCCCCCATGTGACCAACCGCGCCTACACTGTTCTGTGGTGATCCAGCACACACATTGTCTTTGAACGTTCCTTTTAGTCATGTATCTCGCAAGTAGTCGGTGATACTTGATTACCGCCTGTCTCGTTAAGTCTGCTATAATATGAATCAACATGAAGCAGTAGTGAAATAGAAGCTGAATAATTAGCAAGTAGACTTATGCATACTTTGGTATGGTCTGTCGCCTGGTCGCAAAACCTCTTTGGTGAATTTCAGTTAAAACTGTGTCCCTAAGGTCATCTGCAATTATGGCAATTGAATTATTCAGAGAAATTTTATGTTACAGTCTTCTATCACATACCAATTCCCACATCCTGGTCCATGTCTCCGGATTCAATGGTCGCCAATAGCCGGTTCTAAATCATGAGTGGGGTTTGACGGCGTACCTAGTAAGATCATCTCGCATGCGATGCAGCTCCTGATGTGAAACACATTAGTTTAAGACATTCCGAAACTAAGGTTCATGTAAAAGATACTTTGTACACAATCCTGTTAGCTAGATCTTTGCCAAGTACCCATCGGAGTGCATACATGCCCCAGCTCACAAGGATCTGTGAGAAACTCGTCGCTGATAACCTGAATGCCAGAAATTGATGTGGTGGATGGCATATAGTGCAGAAATTGATGTGGTAGTAGTTTTAGTAGAATGTACCTAAATTGGGTTCCACCTCTAATTTTTGCATCCTGTGCACGCATACACATCGTAGTTCTTATTGGTCCTGACGTGCGGAAAGTGTAACCCGTTGACGTTCCTGGAATCCTATAGCTCAGCACACTACGCTTTCCACTTTAACTTACCTGTCGTCTCCCGTTGAACGTCACCGGGAGAAGTGGTGCCGTGGGAGAGGGTTCATCATTGACGACGTAGTGCTCTTCTGCTGGGGTGGAAGGCAACGATAACGATGAAGAAGACAGGATGGAAGGCAACGATATCGATGAGAAGGACAATGTACAGTGAGCGTCGATGGCGGTGACCCGTCTGCGGCCTCGAAAAGCACGCGATGCGACCGCCCCGCTCACGGTCGAATCGTTGCCGCGGTGGCGGATTTGGGTTTTCTTGACAGTTGTTCATCACATTTGATGATAACTAATAAGAAACCCAACTAACTATCACAAAACCCCGTAATTTGATGTCCTGGAGATTTATGCTCGCGCGGCGCGGTCGCGCCGCGTTCTTTCCGAGGCCGCAGACGGGTCACCGCCGTCGACGCTCACTGTAAGTGATGGTGCGGTAGAGGTGTACAAGTTTGGGTTGTACATAGATGGCATGTTGTGCGACAGCATTGACAATGACAAATAGCCTGAGGAGAAGTATAATAAAAGGGCGATCTTAGTGGTGTTGCATATGCAGGTGCGCTATACGAATTAAATACGATAATTAGGAGAGAGCTGCTTTCGATTGAAAAGTAGCCCTAGTGAGGGCTGTTGTGACTAAAAAAAGAATACATTTCTTAGCTGTGAGTAAAGTGACCAGCAAAGGCAAGAGTGATAATGAATATGCTCGGTGTTTTCGAAGCGTTGACCTCTTCCTGATTGCTTCAAACATGGGATATTAAACCCTCCAGGAATGTGTAGCACTCAGGCATCACCTTGAACGAGTGGCGATGCTCCTCAATGCCTACAGGACTCGCTATTCCCTGACCTTTCATAATTGTTGGGTTATCAAATTATTTCCAGTGCACATTAGAGTCATACAAAATGGAAAGTAACAGGAAAAATTATGAAAAGGTATATTCAGGCTTAGCCTACACTTCACGTCTAGGCTTACACCTTAAAGGCTCAAACCTGTTCCTAAGCATAGGACTACGCATAGGCTTATGCATACGCTTAAAGGCAGCACCCGCGGAAATCCTTGCGTTAGAGATTTTCCCGAATTTAGGGGTTTTCGGAGACGGTAAACTCATAGGCAGGGATAAAACTGCGTGAAAGAAGCGAGAAATGCAAGATATGAAGGCGCTCTTTCCCATGCGTCGAAAGCGCGGACGAGTGCTCCGCCGTGGGGTGTGTTTGCGTCCCGCCACGAAACCCTGTGAATGGTAAGCATTGCACGCGTCCGCTGCCCCAGACCACCCACGGCGATAGCGTTAACTGGCGCGTCGGGTCGTTGAAAGGCCGGCGTGGCCGCGACCGCGATTCTTGTTTCTCTGAGGGTAGGTCATCATTCACTGTGTTCTTCTCTTATTTGTGATGTGCTCACTCTCTATTTTACCACCCACACCTCAGCTCCTAGTCGAGGATTTCGGCTGGTGCTGCCTTTAAGCTCTAAGTGCTTAAGGCTAATTTTCTATGCTGATTGAGGGCACCATCCACATTGACACCTTCATGCAAGTTTGGTAGTGTAATATCGAAGCCGGAAGTCGAAAGCAGCTCTTTCTTAAGTAATTCGCTGGGATCCGGGATCAGCGTTCGTCGTGCGCGCCGATGCATCCGAGTTGCCTCGTTGGGTGTCACCCTAGCGACGGTAGTTGCAGCTGATGCTGGCTATAGCAAACAGATTTACAAACAATAAGAAAAGTATCTCGTCTTCGGTTCTTCAAGCTCTCATAGGCGTTTCTTGAATGAATCTGCATTTTTTCAAACTTTATAAAGTGGTGGCCTCGTACTCATGAACAATAAGCGTCTATTTACGCGCGAACGGGACGATAATAAACAGAAACTTAACGACAGTCCTGGGTGACATTCGCTCCAGAGTGCAGTTACATGGTGAAGGTGCAACAAAAGCAAAATAGGCAGCAAACTAAATTATGTGCAAATCTCTTTATTGTTTATTGTTTATTTCAAAGCGCACTAATTTCACGCATACAATAGAGGTAATACAAATCAGTACGAATATCAGTAAGCACATCTGAAAGATTGCTGAGGCTACAATGCAAGATGTGTTGGTATTTGAATAATACGTGAACAGGGAACATCTACTGCTGTGCCTTCAGCCGATGGTCAAGGTACAGTTTGAATCTGGTAAGAGACATGTTTAGTATACCATCTCTCAGCAATGGAGTGAACAATCCGACAGTTCTGTGCGAGAAAAATTTTGATCTGATTTGACTTTTAGCTACTGATTCGGCAGGTCTTAAGCCGCCACTTCTGCTGGTTCTTCTGGGAGCAAACCTGAAGAATTCAGAAGCGTCAATGTCAATCGTGCCAGTTAAAATTTTATACATCATTATATTTTATACATTTATACATCATTACCAAGTCACTTTTTGTCCTCCTACTTCTGAGCGTTGGCAGCCCTAGTTGTTTGTCTTTCTGTTGCATTTGGTATTGAGGAATAGTCTATCCCAGAACACCTCATAAATACTTTACGAGTGAAGTTGTTCGGTACACTTTCCAATAGATCGATATCTTTCTGTTTGTAGGGTTGAATACCGTAGTCCCGCTTTCCATGATCGGACGAATATACGTTTTGTACGCTCGGATTAAAACATTCACACTTTTAGTCTTCAATATTTTAAAGATGTTGTAAGTAAGTCCCATAGCTTTATTCACTAGATTCTTGTAATGTTGCCCAAAATCAAGATTGCTATTGATAGTATAACCTAGATCTCGAACTTCTTCGACATCTTCCAACTTTACATCTCAAATGTAATATGTAACTTTTGTTGTACAGTTCCCAATGGAAAGAACATAGGTTTTCTCAATGGCAACGGGCAATTCCCATCTAGTAGACCACCTATTGATGACTTCAATAGCCGCTTGCAGTCTTTCAGTATCCGCTGTCGATTAAATGGTCTTATAAATTTTTATGTCATCCGCATACATTTTACAGGTAACTTCTAGAGGAGGAATGTCTTTAGGAATGTCATGCGTGTATATTAAAAATAGAAGAGGTGATAGGGCAGCGCCTTGTGGAACGCCGCTGTAGGCTTGATGTACAGAAGAGTACTCTTTACCAACTCGTACTTGGAATGTCCTATTCGAAAAAAGTTCTTGACCCAAGCTATGACCAAGGGATGCAAATCCACAATTCTCAATTTTTCATTGACTTTGCATGAGAGACTTTATCGAAGGCTTTAGCGAAGTCAAAATATACTACATCAACTCTGCTCTTCGATTCTATAGCCTTCGCCCAATCATTTAGTGATGAATAGAGCAGTTTCAACTGATTTACTGTTCGAGAAACCAAGTTGACTTTTGGGGATCACACCATGTTGTTCCAAATGTTCCAAAACTCTTTTTTCATTATCTTCTCAAAGATTCTAACGAATATGGACTTTATGGTAACAGGGCGATAGTTCATTCGTAGGCGGTTTTTCCGGTATTGGCGTGACTATAGCGTGTTTCCAACGATCTGGCACTATTCCTCTCACATAACTCAGGTTAAAAATATAAAACCCTAAAGAAGAGTAATTTTCTTGATCAACGGAAATCGAATAAAGTCAGGCGCAGTCGAAAGAGAGTTAGGCCATACTTTCCAGGAGTTCCACTATTTCATTTCTATGGAACCACAGTGTTGGCCCCATGACGGGGTTTGCTGAAGGCGAAGTTCCTGAATAAATGAAATCTCCTTGGCATTGTTCGTTAAATGATTTTTGAAAGACTTTTTGAAAAACTCACCACCTTCATTTTTCAAACAAGGGATACTGGATCTATCACCTCTTCTGAATTTAACACACCTCTAGAATTTTGTTTTATCCTCAGATTCAATTAGTTTCTTTTCAAGATAAACAACGTACCTGTTTATAGCTTTTTCAATTCTGAGATTTGCTTCTTTGAACTTGTCCCAACTACTCTCATCTTGTTTAAGCACTGCATTATTCCATAATGGGGTTCGATAGTTCAGCATTCTTTGCAGGTATTTAGGTAAATTTAGGATGAGAAGATTCAAATCAAATATGACTGTTGAATGGTCGCCGCCACCTATTGGTGCACCAATCTGAACATTTCTGATAGGAAAGGTGTCACTGCAAAACAGCAATTCCAAATAAGCATTGCCTCGAGTTGGTGAGGTTACCAGCTGTTGGAGACCATGGGTGAGTATGAGATTGAGGAAGGTTTGGGAGATGTTAGTTGACTCGTAGAGATTACCTTGAGAATAAAGACTGAGCAGGTTGAAGTTACCCAGAAGTGTGCACGGGTTTGAGCATATCGAACAATCACTGATAGTCGTCATTAACCGCTTTGAATCACTGGTACAACCAGGTATTCTGTAAACCACCATGAACCTAATGCATTAAAGTTTATTAAGATATCACATAATAAAAGCTCGTAGGCATCTGGAATTGATTCCTTTAAGGCAGCACCCACGATAATTTTCATGTCAAAAATTTTGAATGTTTTGGGGTCTGAACAACAGTCCCAGTAGTTCTGAGCAAGTTGCACCACCAAATGCATCCACATTCTCGAGATATAACAAGTTGAACATGGGATCCGGGGATCCCCAGGCGAGTCGTAGCGGATTGCGTATCAGCTGTTTTCTGCCCCAATCTGTCAGTTTTCCAGAGGTAACGCTTGTTTCTAATGCTCATTTCAAAAAATCCTCCTCTGTTGTAATCTGCTTTCCTCTGTTTAGGTCTTATTAATTGAAATTCGATCATATCATGCTTTGTTCTACTCAGAATTGTCAAATTTTCACGTATAGTATGAATTCCAGTTTTTTGGCTCTTTACACTTAACCATGAGTTTTCTTTCTTTTCATTAGGGATGTTCCTGCAGTGAGCATTCTAATTCCTTTTCGTTTCTGATTTTTCTTCTATAGAGAAGCTGCAGAATTAGTCAAATATCCATTTGCGCTAAGAAATTTGTCGACAACAAAGGCAGCGTTATCGACTTTCTTGATCTACTCCATCCGCGTAACTCGGCCACTTTGCTATGAAGCAATGAATTGGTAATATCCGAAAACCATTTCAGTTTTGGGACAGATGAAGACTTCATTTATGTTCCTTGTTGCTAAATACCCAAGATTGCGTTGAAACCTGGGTAACGAATTTTTTCGTGGGTGCTGCCTTTAAAGGTGACGTTATGGGCAAGAGTTTTCTTTAGGAGCAGAAGTACACCTCCACCTTTTTTGTGTGATCTATCACATCTTACTCCGTCATATAGACCATTGACTACACCAAGTAACGCGCCCAGTTCATTTTTAGAATTTAGCCAGGAGTTTCTCTGTGATGCGTTTGACTTCCCTGACGCGACTGGTCACAAGAACTACATTTGTTCGGGGGTCAAGACAACTGAGGAATTCGTGACAGCTGCTCAATATCAGAGGTAGTTGGCGTACATCCGCGTGATAAACATTGGTCCGGATCCCGTAATCTTTTTCACTTCTAAAAGCACCTACAACAGTGCAAAGAAAACCCTGCGAGTCTTATGGAAGTTTTCAGATTGTGTGGATGCTGCCGCTGTTTCTGGTGTTGTTCACTACTGGCTTCCTAATTGACATATTTGGACCGCTTGATAGAGATAGAGGCTGCAAAACACTTGCTCATCTTTACATAGAGCAACAGTATCATCTCAGGCTATGCTCACCTCAGAGCAGGAGAGAGAGAGAGAGCCAATTATGTTGTAGGAAATCCCATCCAGTAGGAGGATATTTCCAAATTGCTCACATTGAAGTCAGGCAAAGACTAATGAATTTTATGTAAAAAAGAATTTCGGAATGAAACTACACTAGAGCTTCATCGTATAATTAATTAATTGAATTAAAATCCGGCTATTTCAATTGACTGTTTCCAGTGCTGTACATAGGGATACCCAATAATTGGACATGCTCAGACTGCCATCTTTTTTTCTGGTACTTTCGAGTATAAGCTAGTCTTAAGCTACATAACCTTAGTTAGTTGCTCCTGAGCCTAGCTTGCCCCTTGATGCTTCGATTTAAATTTGTTCACAGAAAGTTTTTCTGCTGTTTGTTTTTTAACTGTCACGGTTTTTGAAACGCAGCGCATGCTTCCAGAATTTATAGTGCGTGCACGAGCGTATTAAATAAATTCCACCTGTCAGCTCCCACTCGTAAATGGCTGTCAAATCCTGATTTTCCTCACAAGGGAAGTGCATGGACTTAAGCTGTTAATTCGAGACGAGATCTATGTATGTGGTTAGAGAGCCTATTCAATGTGATGTTACGGCCTATACTTGAATTCTGGTAGATGGTCTACAGAAGCTAGTTATGGACGGAAAGCGATTGCTTGCAGTACTTATGTGCTCAGCCTCTGTATGTATTACAGGCGTGCGAGGCAAGGTTGGGTCGCGGAATTCTGAAGGCTTATTCATGGAATAAAGTCGTAAATCTGTTGTGGCTTATTTCCAACTCCTAAATTTCACCAATATTCTGCAAATTTTTACTTTTAATTTTTCCAGCTGAGGATAAGCAGAATTTTACAATATCAGAAAATAATTTCCAACCGTTCGCTTCGTCAGTGGAGGAGAGCTCAACCCTTTTATCGTGCTGCTCCCCCGCCCTCACAATCTGCAGCCAGCACTGATGCATCTTGTGGATATCAACTGTGGTTGATTGCAGTTGCCTTCTACTTTGAGTAATCTCCATTCCGAGATGGTAACTAGTAATCTATTGGTTTTATAGAGGTACAATCCTGTCAGCTTTTATCACGTGCAACGCGTGCAGGCAACTATGTATAGAAGAGTTATAACTCGACGCAGCCACATGGCTGCATTAGCCGACGACGATTAAGAATTGAATGACGAATTGCTAGCGTGACTAACTGCAACACAGCATTTGTGCCTTGCAACTTAGAGCACTTTTTGTGCGTGGCATCACAACAACTATGTAAAACCACTGTTCACAGGTGGAAAACAACAAGAAGAAGAAACTGGAGTCCACAGCTGTATGCCAAGCCACGAGGCTGTTCGGTTCGGACCAATCGCGGAAATTCCAACAGAAACGGGGTTGACACTCTTCCATACTATCACCCTTCGCGAGTCCGACAGTATCAGGAAGCGCAGGAGCTGATCTTGCTGCCCCTCCAGTGGAGGTGTGACGAGGTGGCGCCTGGCCTGCAGCATGCTGGAGACCAGTGACGGGTCGCCGCAAAGAACGCGCAGCAGAGTCGCATGCAGTGGCTGGCGCATGCGGAGCCGCACATCGATCGTGCGCAACAAAAAACGGCGACGCACTCGCATGTTTCCGTTTTTTGCGGGTCGCTCGAGTGCCTCGTGCCTCCTCGCTGCGCGTGCTGCGTCGCCGCGCTCCAGAAGAGCGGACATCGACGACGTCGCACGCATGGCCCGCGGTCCCCCGAGGGGCGTGCACAACCCAAGAACCGCGCCGAAGTCGCGGGTCGGGCCGTTGTAATGATCGTAAGAAATCGCACCAGCTGATCTCTGTTCGCTGTGGGCGGTCGTCCGCTCCCCGCCATTCATCATCGTCTCCGCTACGGTCCTCGTAGAGCGTGAGCCCGAAGCTGCCCTCCCTTGAATACCTCCCCGAGACCTCGTCGAGAAACCGGTTCCGCCCGTCTTTTCGTACCTGCCACCTTCGCTGCCGACCGACCGCTCACCAGGAGTCGCCCGGTGGCATCCGCGTGTTCGCGGCCGCCGCACGGGCTGCTGCAGTTCCAGCTGATGCGGCACCGCAAAAACGCCGCCGCTCACTGCAGCTGTCTGTCTTCGTATGCTTTTCTGATCGATCCTGATCAATAGTGACGATCCCAGCGGTCGATGGCACGTACACTCATCCAAACACAGCACGACCATGGCGTAGCCACCGTATCAATGACTGCTCGTCCTTCTATCGGCGAATTCCGCGAAACGCGGCGGCACGCAGCCCTCCACGCGTGGAAACGCCGCCGATGCCGCCGTGTTGCGCCCGCTCGCTCCTTGAGAGTCCTGTCCATTCAGCCAGTCCTCGCCCTGCACAATGACGCGTTTTTTCGCCTGGTCGAGGTCGTTTTCGGCTCTTTCGTGGTGTTCGCGCTGTGTTCCGCCTCAGCGCTTCCATTCTTACGCTTCGCAGCCGTTTGCAGCTGCACTTTCACAGGGTCTCTCACGCTTGGCATGGACCACTTGTTCGTTTTGCGCTTAGACGTAGCCCTATGGTAATCACTGGTAGCTTACTGTGACGAAAACAGCCAAGAAAACCATCACATTTCGCATAAGGATAGATCAGCTGAGAAGTGGAGATGTATGGAGATGTACCCGTTGTCATTTCCACTTCACTTCAACCATTGTTGATAGCCCTTAACCGAAATCCCGTTCATCCACTATCGAAAACATTCACATTTGTAATGCTTTTTACGACCATTTATTGCGTCGTTTCATTTGCACATTGTTATCTTTTTTGTAGTTATCGGCGATATCGATCCTCACCCGTAATTGGTGTCGGTTCAGCTGAGCCTTTACCAGGGTTCAGTGCGACGATCCTGGATTTCAGCATAGTTTTCGTTCGTATTTCTTTAGTTTAGCCCAAGAGAATTTGGCGGATTCAGACTTCCACAAGCTTCTGAGTCTTGGTTTTCACTTCTGTTGCATTTATCTGTTTCATCCATATATCCACCTTACCTTACTCTATTTATAGCAGTGTTCTGGCTTTGCATAACGCCTATCCCTAAACATAGCGATGTTTAAATAATTGTTGGTTATACTGTTAGTCGCTACGCAGTTCCCGACAGCTCCTTGCTGCGACTGCCTCATTGCCGGTTCCCGTTTGTTATCTCTGCTTTCACGTGATAGTAGCGCTGTCACCTCTAGCCGACCCACACCCTCCCATGCATGGCATTTCTTACCGTAGTTGCGCCTTCACGGGGCAAGAACACCCGGCGGTCGCCCCGCGTCAGTGATGGGCGGATTTCCGGCCCCCGCTTTTCGAGAGCGTGGAATTTGAAGTGGCCGCGGGTGTTTCGCAACTCTGACGCCGCCGTTCTCTTCTGAAATTCCGCGTCTTCTGCTGCGCACGTCCACCCGTGGGGCCGCCCAGCCATCAGCACGAACATCTGTTCGCTGTGAGCGCTTCTGGTCGCAGCATTTCACGCCAAAAATGTGTGTATAATCCTTCACGCGTGTGGTTTTATTGCGTTTCACTGCCGATCATATGTCAACTTTTTGCGCACCATCTTATCCATCATTCTCGCGCACTCCGCGACCTGCGCTGCGTCCGTCGGCGTCTCCGACCCGCCAGCGCTCTCTGGAACGCCGCTCTCGCCGTTACTGTGTGTTTCTTGATGCCTTGAACGCAGCTGATTCACACCCTACTCCGTGGACTCGTTCCTGAATGGGCACGAGCAGGTGGTGGTGGCGCGATCGCTTCGCGAGCATGACTCCAGTGACGTAGCGAGCACCTCGTGCGTTACGTAACAGCTCGAAGGAAATTTCAGTTCCTTAATGTAGCAATTGTCCATACTTCTTCATCAACTGCTTATCTTCAAGAGGAGAGCCTACTGCTTTTTTGCGCTGATAACCAGTTTGCGATTCTACTGCTTACTTCTGAGTTATTCCTTTCGGAAATTTGCTTCTGTCAGCGAATGGATTCAGTTTTAGGTCATTTTTTTCCGTTTCTAAAGACATGCTTCTTTTCATTTTCTGAACTGTTAGTAAGGAACACAGAACTGGATAGCAACGAATTAGTAAACCATTTTCTAGCTCCTAATGAATCCATTCATCACACATATGTACAGTGAGCGTCAATGGCGGTGACCCGTCTGCGGCCTCGGAAAGTACGCGGCGCGACCGCACCGCTCACGCTAAAATCGTCGCCGCAGTGGTGTATGTGGGTTTTCTTGGTAGTTGTTCATCACATTTGATGATAACTAATAAGAAAACTAACTGACTATCGAGAAAACCCCATAATTTGATGTCCCGGAGAGGATTCTCGCTCGAGCGGCGCGGTCGCGCCACGTTTTTCCGAGGCCGCAGACGGGTCACCGCCATTGACGCCCACTGTA
>JARK01001395.1:636480-657551 GCA_000688135.1 Ancylostoma ceylanicum | reverse complement strand
ACTTTCTGTGTCCGCCACTGGTACATATACGTATACGTAGCTGGCATATTTTTGAAAATGTTGCTGTCATGATTATTTTGAAGGCAGCAACCCCGACTATATTAACGTTAGATATTTAAGTGGTTTGACCCTGAACAATGTTCTCAATAATTCTGCGAGAGTTGTGTTGTCAAACGCACCAGCATTTTCAAGTTGTAGGAGATTTGATTTGATTCAATGTTCCAGCGGGAAGAGTTGTAATGTGAGACGAATGATTGTTTCTGTCCGAAGTCACTCCCTTCTCTTACTATGAAAACTTGCCTTCTTTCCTAACTCTTCGCATTTCCATCCCGAGCAACCCCGCCATTCTCTCCTAGTGGACTTGAATGGGAACATCCATAACCATCCTTTCTTAGGATGTGAGCGAATTGATTGTTGCGTTCGTTCTCACCAAAGTGCTAAACCTGGGATCATAACAGATCATAACTGTAGTAGGAACACTACCACTGGTGCTGCCTTCAAGCTTATCCATTAGTTAGTTAGTAAAATCGCGAATGAACGTTCGAGCAAAAGGTCAACAAATAAAAAACCAAAAGGTTAAGGAACTGTACTACTTATCCTGCAAGATGTATTTTATCAACCCTTCGTATTCTTTATTTGGAGAAGAAAAACCTTCTTTGAAGTTTATGGGATAGAGGCTCAAAGGCAATTCGCTACGCTATGGGTCGAGCAGCTGCTCACCCATATCATGCCATCGTCACAGTCCTTGGAATTTTTCTCCCCAAGGAATGTGTGATCGACGGAAAAAAGGAGCACACAAATACTGTCGGACGTGGGCATGGGCAGATGGGCAAATTTTTATCTTTTATTTTTATTTTCATCATTCAGAAAATGAGAGCGATTGACGGAACCACTGACACCTTATATTTGTCTCTGTTCTTTTACTCACGTTAGAGAGAATTTTCAAGAAGTCAGTGTTGTTATCTCATGTTACTGGTCTGTTGGCGCGGCACGGCATCGGAACCCAATATAAAACAATCGGTGATGATAAGAGAGTAATTTGTAGAGCTTCATCCACTGTAGGTGGGTAAGCCCGGACCCGGATGCAGCACTGAGATCACCCATGGCAAACGTATTAAGTACCTAGACTTTTCCGTCAAACGACACCCATCTACATATTTACCCATACGCCGCATTTACTTTACACAGCAGTTACCCATGGGTAATGATATTCATGAGAATGAGGCTACCGATCCTTCCATGGATGTGTCCGGGTCCAGATTGTGGGCAGTCATTTAAAAGTTTCAGTGGTGAATAAGGGTAACTACGGAGGTGAGAGGTAATAGTAAGCTTAGAGGTAAAAGGTAACAATCGGACTTCCCAAGTGTAGATCTGACGTTGAATTTCGTGCAAAGTGGGGAACTCATGGAGAAACCACTGTAAAGAGGCTGCCCTTGTAAGTAAACAAACAAAGTGATAGTCAATTTCATATGTTTAGGATAAACATCTTGCGGTATGCTTCCACACACGCATATCTCTATCCAGACCCCGCATGCATCATTGAGATTACCCGTGGTGAACGTGTTGATACCACACAGACTTACCCATCATCAGCACGGGCATCAACACGTTTACCCTGGGTAATCTCAATGACGCATCCAGGCCCAGATTCAGGTCACATTTTCTGGGGTGCCTTCAAGCTACATTCCTCACTCGAATTAAGCTGGGGGAGTCTCAGCTATCCATCTGAGCCTGCACGACACCCTGGGGGTGCTATCAGCAACAATCCCGGATTGTCGACGGCGTGCGAAAGTCAGCATGGCGCGGCGTTTTTGCTGAGTACGTACTCGTTGCCGCTGTTTCGAAACGGGTGCGAAGCGGTCACGTTATCTCTCACATCTCTCTTTCGTTTCGAACGGGGTTCTTGTCCAGCTTGGTCAGGGATGCAATTCGTGAATTAGGTTAGCAAACCAAAACTCGATGGCCAGCACGTTCTGAAATTATTTCCTTCGCAAGCTGAGCTAGTTAAAGTAGTTTGGCTTTGGCTGAACGTGCATGAACATCTGCAACGTTTCAGGGGATGCGTCGCGCCTCATGCGAGGCTACAGAGAACTTTGATGATTTGCACAACGCATCAAAGTTCTCTGAACGCTGCCACCGTCGCTTCCTTCAATTTTTTTCTTGAGTGGTGGAAGTTCCACCAAATCTTGGGAAAGAAATCCTAGGATAGATGATTGTTACTAGTCATACTCAGACGCGATTTTGGGATCGGGTCATGCGTCCTCTACGAGGCAATATACGAGATGCCCTCGTGTTCCAGTAGCAGTACGCCCAATTTTAAAACGAGGCCTACACTACCTCTGGTTGAACGTTGCGGTTGAATCGTTCATTTGTTCACAGAACGAGCAAAGGCACGGGGTGCTGAGCCATATATGGCAGGGTTAGGGGGATTCAAAACATTGCTTGTGATCTCTGCATCTCCAATTTCATTGTGACATCTAGTGCTCGTTTATCTATCTGCGCTAGTTTATGACTTGTGGGGATTGCTCAGCATTTTTTTACTGTAGCACTTTTTATTGTCCCCGGAAGCTATTATAATTCTTTTTCAAAGCGAATAAAATTGTCTTAAAGGCAGCACCCACGGAAATTTTTATGTTGGAGATTTCGCTGAATTTCAAGGTTTTCAGGGACGCTGAACTCATAGGCAGTGATGAAACAGCGTGAAACACGCCGGAAGAAGAGAAATGAAAGGGCTATTTGCCATGCGTCCACAGCGCGGACGAGTTTTCCGCTGAGGGTACACGCGCGTGTCGTCTTAAATTCTTGTGGATGGTGCACCCTTCACTGTACAATATTCCTTATACAACATGATACATTAGGCTAGACCACTCGTAGCATGCAAAATCAATAGCGTTAACTGGCGTGGCGGACACCAGAATGGCCACGCTCGGCTCTGTGTCCACGGCAGTTATCAACCACTGGCGTCCGCACTTTTTTCATGCATTTCAACCTTCTCTCAAGCTCTGACGTCTTTCTTGGCTTCAAAATTTTTTGTGAAAACTCCAATACAAATTCATATTATTCCGAAGACCCAGATATGTTATCATGACTTGCTGACACCATCAAAGCCTAATGATCTCTAAAACTGAACCATGCGAGACGTCGCTCCCGTCGAGCCACGCACCCGACTATGGGTGAAAGTGATGGGTATGTTTTCCAGCAAGGCAAGCAGGTGATTCTTCAAAACATTCCTCAGTACTTTATCATGCCTGGTACTTTTTTCACGCTCCACTATGTTACACTCTGGTTTTTTCTTTTCTAAAAGCTAATTGTCGCGTGATTGTACTTCTCTGTTTTTTGATTGTCTCTTTTCTTCTAGCAAGTCATGATCATACGACCGTGATGCGTCGTGGACGTGTGATATAAATAAATTCAAGAGTGTGAACTCATTCATCCATCTTCTTATCTTCGTTCGACGCAAATAACAATTACTAACATACGCACTTCCCTATCAATCGTACCTTTCTCCCTTTACCTGGTTACTGGGTGAATAAATTGAGACACTCCCTAATTTTCGCGCCAAAAAAGCTAGGAACAGTGCAAGCCAGGATCGATCAGTGGCTTCCATGCTCCCTACAGCAGGAGCCTCTGCTGAGTGCTTATACATAGTTGGGATGGCAGAATGCAGTAGGTCTTCTTCTGCAGAAGGCGATCGTTCGGTCCGATTTCTGAGTTCCGTTAAACTATTCACTGCCCTTGTTGAAGCTCTGGAGTTTCAGAGTGCTCCAGAGGGAGACCAGGTGCAGATCTGAGGGCGCTCTGCCCCATCATCTACAGCTGTTTGAATCTGCAATGCTCATTTTTTTTTCGTTCCAGAGCCTATAACTCGTAATTTTTGTTAGTACTACTACTGCAAGAATGTAATGGTGTTGGATTTGAGTTACTGGTTTTTCCAGAACGTTATTCACGTGTGGCGGAGATTTTTCGTAAATTTTTTATTGGTGATATTTTAGCACTCGCGCTATTGACGTGTACAACGTGTTTGATCACTAGTCAGAGCCAAACAACGTCTTTTATAAATTTTATTCTAATGGGTGGAGTCTAGGTGTACTCTTGAAGATATACAGTGCTGGCCAAAATTTTATAGCCTTTTCAACTTTCCTTCATAGCTTTTGTTGACGTAAATCTTGACATAACGTGAAGCCTTAAAGATCAAATTTTTACGACAGTTGTAGAGACTCAAAATTTGTTGAAGTTGAAAATTTGAACTTTACGGCTTTACGTTAAACCGAGCTTTGAGCTAACAGAGTTTAGGGGGAAAAGTTGAAAAGGCTATACAAATTTAGCCGGCACTGTAGGTTCGTAGTCAGGGATACATATATGAAGATTGAGATTATTCGAATTCGAATAGATCGTATGACCGAATGTCATATGAAAAGCGAGCAGTACGGCTCCGGAGAGAAAGTATGGATGGTAGTTTGTGGTGGGGGAAAGGGGAGATGAGGTGGGCTAAGGGAAAAGGGGGAGGACGCGTTCGTAGACGAAATAAAGCTCAGCATCAGCTCATTTTTCCTTGTTTTTCCAATCAAACATTCGTTTTCAATAATTTGAATTGGAACTTAAATTTTCAGTAACTTCATTTCTGGAATTCTAGCCGTCTATTGTAACGTAAAACGTGAGACGAGGAGCGGAAATCCAAAAATCGGCGTAGAATGAAAGCATAAGACGAAAAACGGGAAATTCGACACGCCCCTACCCCAACCGTCCCCCCCCCCACCCTCCTACACCTCCATTCTGTCTGTGTCCGCGACTAGAATACTGTGAGGCTTTCTCTTTTTTTTTAGTTCTGGATTCTTTGTATTGGTTTAAAAATTATTAATTAATTAATCAAATTAACTAACTTGATAGATTTCCATTTGCTTCATGGTTTGGTCTAATGTCTGTTACAATGTCTGCTCAATTAATTTCAACACCCTTGTTTTGAAATCGAGTTAGCACGTTGTCTCCGCCGAATCCTCACACTCGCAGTTCGAAAACCAACGCGTCCCACGGTGCGCCCAGCAGGAACATTTTACACCGAGACCGGTGAGAGCGTGACAAATGTCACGTAACCGCGGACATCGAGTGCACGCAGCGGACGTGGGATCCACGCTGACCCCAGCGAAGAATCCATGGGAGCTGCTCCCCATATGGGCGAGCCCCTGGGACTGAAATGGCCCAGTTGTCGCCACTGTGCGATGCGTGCGCACGCTGGCCGCTCCGTCGGCTACGCCCCGCATCCATTTTATCGCCGCTCCGAGCGGTAACGGCACGTACGTGGGCGAGCGAATCGAAGCCGTGCTCGTGTTATCAGTGACGTTTCAGGGGACGAGTTTGCGTTTTCCACTGGCCGTCCCTGGGGCGACAGCTACTGCTTTTTCTCCTTGGATGCTTACGAGATTAATCCTCCACAGTTGATCTGGTCTTTCTGTCCGAGTTGAACTCTTGTCCAAAAACATTGCCTTTCCTTGCTACTTCGCCACTCTAGACGTTATTTCTCGCAGTTTCTTGAAGAACTCCGCAACCCATCTGTTACCGACAGATGCTATTTATGGCAAGAATCCTTGTGAGTGCACTGCCCCGTAATGGTGTGGATAATTTTGATAACGAGTATCTGTTGGGTTGTTTTTTTTTCACTTCTTGAGCACTCGTGGGATTCACCCGCGGCACGAAAAGTTTTGGCCTTGCCCATTTCAGACTTTTAGTGGCCTACGTGCTGTGTTCCACCTCGTCAGCTTCCACTCATTTGCTTTCGAGGTGTGTATAAGCAGGCTGTTGGGTTTAGTAGCCCTGTGAGACTCGTCTGGGCTGGGATTCATGAAACATTAACCACCTGAACCAACGCTGGTTAGGGTCATTGGTTAGCGTATAGACTGCACAATGCTAGGAGACGCAGAATGCAAAAGTTGGTTTGCTAGCCTAGCTTTGCCTGGTTATGCGTTCATGAATCCTAGCCCTGGTCAGCTGATGCTTCTGTTGAAACTGTGGGCCAGTACAACGATTGCTCAGATAAGATGCGTGAGATGCGATCGCGTACGTACGCGGCGCGGATGTAAAAATCCACCACATGACTGCGGGCGCCTACTTCTTCAGTGGTTCCACACGCATTAGAAGAAGGATATCTAGTTGAGTGATATAATACTCAGGCGAATATGAGAGAGATAGATCGTAGACCAACTGTTTTACACACTACCGGTCTCGGGGCTTGAAATAGACCGGATGTGTGGTCTCCTTGGCACCCCGGGGTCTGAGACCCTTTCATCAGTAGTTCCCAAGGAGACTTCAAAACAAGTTATAATCTACAGACATATGGGGACATTGCGGAGGTATGAAGTAGTCATATGGATGTACAAAGAAGTCAAAACTGTAAAGTCCAGATGATAACTAATCACAGAAAGACAAAATAGTGGTGATAACATCTCTTCCTTCCTATATTGGTTCGAACTTAGGTTTTCGCGCCGTAACACTCGTTTAGGTCATTGTCCCCAGAGCTAACAATCTATTCCTCACCTCGTGTACAAGAGGAAAGTGTATACTACTGCTAAAGCCATACTTTTTCACAATGAAAGGTCTATTTCTGAATGTACGACACATGGTTCGGACCACCTCAGTTATGGTTTTTTTTCTTTTCTTCTCTTTCCTTTTCACTCATTCATTTCCTCCTTCCCTTAATAATCGGAGTGCAACAGCGGACGCTACACCGTGAACATGCAACGTCTGACCTGAAATGACACATGAGAGAACGAATATAGCACATTTGTGGAGAACAAAGCGCTTGAGGGGACGAGAACAGCATATGAGGGGTGTAACAGCACCACGCGAGGGAGTAAACCAAGTTCGCCGGCAGGTGTGAGTGAGGATGATTTCCCTTTTGTACGGGGTGTGAACCCCGCGAGAGCCTGAATTGTTCTTTCGGGAGAAATCCCATCTATGTGATCCTATCCTTGTTTTTCCACTCCTCATTCTTTAGGCGGCAGCTCACGGCAAACAGTGAAGAATTTTATTTTCTTTCCATCAAATTGCATCACTTCCTTTCCAGCTTACATACTTTGTTAAGGTTCTGTAACACCATCTCGTCCGAATTTTGACCTACTCATTCATCTGTTTATTCATCTCTACATTACAATCGATGTCCTTAATCCTAGAAATGAATTGATGAAAAAAGGGTTGAATGCATCTGAAAAAGTACAAGGTCCATACTACATGTGGTATGCATTGCTTATGCAAGGTGCCCAGAAGTAGTGTTTATACTTTTTCGAAAGAAAACGACCAGAACATGGGTCTAAGTAACTTTTAAAGGTCACATACGTTACAGAAAAAGAGAACAGAACACCCATTGAAAGCAAAACGTCGTCTAAAACGCCGAGATCGGCAAAGGTAAAGAAGTATTGACATGAGAAGGTCTTGGTTATTACAAAGCTGATTTTCTCAAAATTCCCCCGAAATAATAGATATGTTGGGAAAACAGCGACTAGTCAGGACCCTACTGTTTCTGCAAGGTAGACTTTACTGCGACTGTTCCTTCAAGGCGAATGGTCCTGGAGGACCTGCGGTGGGATTATACCACCATGCCCTAGTTGCATCCGATGTTTGTCGACAATATTTTTGGGAAAGAACGACTACAACGTGCTTCACGTGGATATGAATTTGTTTTTCCTCTCATTTGCCGTCTGATTATTAGCATTCAAGGAGCTTGGAATTTTTTTACTGAGCTCCTCATCTCCTCTTCACGCTAACGCCTTCTTTCTCTGAGCTTTGATTCCTTCGGCCGAACATTCCGTGCAGGAGAGAATTATTCTGCAGAGAGATTCATCGAACTGTTTTTTTCTGCGCCCGAGCTCTGAGCCTACTCTTGTCGCTGCTATTCTTTGCCTCGCTCTGGCCTGGAAAAAACTCGCGAAAAAACTGTTGTGCAAATAGATGTCAGTGTATATGAAAAAAGGGCGCAAAAAGTTTGTATGAAAGGGCCACGTAGCACAATGACAGAACTAAGAGTAGGACAAGCAACCTGCTGGAGAAATGGGAAAAGAGGCTGCTTGAAAGCCCCTGTTTATTCGTTCTAGAAGAAATATGTGTCAGAAAATAGGTTAAAGGAATCACAGACCATCAATCAGTGCCAATTTCCATGGTGTGATATGTTTCATGTTTTTTTTTTCTATTTCTTTTTTTTTCTCTCTTGGTAATTTTCCGCGGTAGTTTTGCTGGTGTTTATAATTCATACCTCATACATTACGAGTACTACGTAATTAAAGGTTAACGCGTTGGCACTCTGATTGTCTGCGCATCCGCACATTTGATTGATATTATTGTTCTCACTATCGATCAATATTGTAGTGTAGCGCGGTATGTGGTTCTCATCAACCGAAGCACATGTCCATTATGTGAATTTTATTCTGAGCTAAATCTACTCCATTAGCACCGGAGTAGATTTAGCTCAGAATAAAATTCCGGCCCCTTGGAAGTTAAAGCCTTACACTAGCTAGCGGTGGGCGGTACACCTCACAGTTTACATATTTCCTGTTGTTATTCGTACTTGGGAACATTTGGAAACTCCCTTGCAAACTGCTTATGAACTATGGAAGAGCTGTGTTTATACTTTTTCGCCAGGCGACCACGACGGTCGCGTCACGACGAAGCATAAACACAGCCAATACCACGGGGGCGGCAAGGAGCTTACACTGACGCTGTACTTCGAATCGAAACAAACCGCAGAATCCGTTTCTTTATTGAATTTATGTAGTGGATAGTGAACTTAAGTAGTAGATAACTCATGCATTACCATTTGCAGATTCACCTTTTGAATAGAGGAGAAGTTCTCCTCCAGTTAGCAAAGCATATGTAATATGACCCATTGGGTAGGATAGAGTTCTGGATGACGGAAGCAGATCATAGCCATTAGTATATACCCCTGCTGAGCTTCTACTGGCTCTTGGACTCTGCATCGATGAGACAACCCAGGTTAAACATGTAGGCACATGTGTTGACGATGGATGAATTTGTGTAGGATTAACGGGAGCCGGTCAAGACGAACGCCGCGACGCGACCGCGCCGCACGCCCATGCTCCCTAAATCCAAGTTCTTCCTTCAAAATCGACTAATTGAACGACAGCGGTGGACATCTCTTTACACATTTTCAGCTCCGATGGCATTCATTTGTCCCATACAAGCTCAGGAAACTTGTCTATTTCTCCCCAGCGCTGCTCGTACGTTTGAACGCTGCAGCCGCGACGCGCACATGAATCGACCAATCACAGCTCAGCAGCGGACCTTTTGTCACGCAGCCAGGGTTAACACTCCTTTACACTGGGTGATCTCAATGATACATGCGGCTTATGAGAACTATTTTTGAAGGCGGAGTATTTGATCGTGGCGAAGTCTTAGCAAACGAGGCAGCGTGGAATTCCACTTCATAGAGACACGTCTGATTTTCACGTGCACGAAGTGTTCTTCTACATCGCCGTCATCTTCCGAATGGATTCCATTGATTGCGCTTAGTTTACGGGCTTAGCGTTTTTGCTCGTGGGCGGCGTGAGTCACACGTCCGCACGGAGCCTGCCGCCTTGGGGACAGAGGTTCTCGCTGGTCGAGGACGCACGCTCCACGTCAGCCGTCTTTTTCCAGCGCTGGTGTTCCTAGAGGAGTGCCTCGTGAATCATAAATATCGCCGGCGACGCCCGCGGCAGCGTGCTGTCGCGAGCGCTCGCAGGTGAGAGACGCAGAGGAGTCTCTGCTTCTCAGCTTCTACTTATAGTTACTCGATAATGAGCCTGCAGGGGAATATGTTCGTGCTGTGGTCCACTAAGGGGACACTTTAAAATACGTGGGTTTGCTGTAATGCAATTCCAATTTTGAGGACAGCGGGGAGAGAGACAAAACCCTCCAGAGAGATGGAGCAGAGTCCTTTCCCAAAACAGAGTATGAACAGTTCCCGCCAAGTTTACTGAATGCTAAGCAGGCGGCTGCGGACTGCCGGAAGGACCGCGGCGCTGCCGAAAAACGCGGAAGCTTGCCCAAATTGACCGTATCGATGGCGCACAGCATTGTCATGGCTCATTTTGCACACCAATAAACTTGGAAAGGAATATAAACGTTTACTGAAACTGACCCTATTCTCATGGACAACAGCTAGGTTCCTCCGTTCGCTTTGACCTACGTACATATTAGTTTAGAGCCTCGCACGATCTCCAGACATGAAGGAAGTTTTTAGTGACTTTAGGTCAACTACGGAGGTGTTTTCATAAATCTGCTGCTCGTGCTGAGGTTGAGGATAAAAAACGTGAGATGGTCTATAATCCTATAGTGGTGTCGGAAAAATTCAGTGAGCTCCAAACGGCCATAGACAAGGGTCAGGACCGAGGCGCGGCCTTCTTGGGCAGAGACACAGGGGCTCTGCATGCTCGCTCAGGTTATCTCCTGCCCAAGAACTTGTTATTGCTCCTTCGCTATTTTGAAGTCTCGGCAAAAATCCCCTAACCGAAATCCCAGTCGGAGGTTTGTGCTTCCAATAGTGAGGATTTGTCTATGCACTTGAGGTTGCCGCTATACTCCACGTATAACATAGCAAGCATCGCCGTCGTTCGCGGCGACCGCCAATAGTGGCGACAGCAGGCACCCGACACGGCGACGTCCACAACGAATAAGCGGTGTTTATGCTTCCCTCGCTAGGCGATGACGTCGCGACAACGGTCACATGTGCGACGCGATGGGTAGCTGAATCGTCGCGTCGTGCCATGCCGAATTCGCAATTTCTCATATCACTGGAGCAGCTTGGAGCAGTTTGCTAGCACGCAACAGCCGCGCGTCGTGGCGAAGTATAAACACAGCTATATGCACCGTTGTCAAATAGGAGGGCGCGCGTTTGAGCTCAGCCAGAAAAGGGGCGTGGCTGACGATGCCCCGCGAATACGCACGCTCTGCGCCGCCGCTAAGTGACAGTAGAGCAGGCTCACGCAGAGTGAAGTATACTTACAGAATTAATCCTTAAGATCTCGCCCAAATTTCCCATAGAGGGTTACTTGTTGTGCAGATCACAAAATCGGTATCCATTTTGTCAGATGATGTCACTTTCGTCCAGTTGCAGGCGTAAATTTTCGAAAAAAAAAAACCTATTTATGGCCACCATACTGTAATTTACATCCGTTTTACCCGAACTGTTACCTGAAGTTCTTATCTGCTCAGGCACTTTTAGAGGACCGCCCGAGCACCCCTTATTATCTTTGAGGACCGCCCGAGCACCCCTTTTTATCTAAGCGGACCAGCCGCGGACCCATCCTTATCTGGACGGACCAGCCGCGCACCCCTTATTATCTTAGCGGACCAGCCGAGCTACCTAAATTGTGGGCGGAGCAGCTGTGATAAGCGGTATCATCCCACAAAGACTTCACTGGTGTTTCATTCTTTTCTTTTGAATCGATGCAGACGCTGAAACCGTACAAGTTTCTTCTATATCATAGTTTCGCTCCCTCTTGGCATGTATGGACAGAGTTTTCTACTGTTCCAATGTGACGTGAGTCTTTGCTGTTCTGAACTTTAGACAGAACTTGCAAAATGTTCAATTCTTGGTGATTTACAGGTTTGACGAGAGTGCAACTGCCAGAATCTCCATTTCGAACTTTTCATCTTAAGTTTTTCCTAGTTAGACTACCAAGCTCCAATGAATTGTAAGTCTCATTCAAGGCCCACTGTGACCCTTGAGTAACCCTAGAGGGAAGCATCCTCTACACTCAAATTATTCTATTTAAGGGAAGAATGAGTCATTACACTTACACAGAGTGTGGGTCCAATTCATGGCTCACATAAGAAGTAATAATGTAAGCGCATCCTCTACATATTTCATTTCTAAAATCAAAACTTGCATGAATTTTGAACAGGACGTTCCAGTGGCAAACGAAAATGTGGACCGAGGAGAAGGAGGTGTTCGATTCGATAGGAAATATTTCTGATTTTGGACTACTGGCATTTGCTGCTGAATTTGCTTGGTGCGAGAATTCGAAGAATTTAGAGAAGAAACTTGCGAAAAGGGCCCCTTCAATTGTGAATCGATCCAATATCATGTGAAATTTTTTGAGCGGTAAAACAAAGTAAAATAAATTTGAATTACAAATGTGATGACACTGTACTACCTTGCTTTCACACTAAGGAAGCACCGGAGTGGAACGTAGAGACTACCGGAGCTATTCCGAGCTTCTCGAAAATGCCCGCGGCCCGTCAGATATAGGGTGCTCGGCCGGTCCGCTTTTAATCAGAAGCTGACCGCCCGCGCACCCAATTTCTTCCCAATTTTCATCCCTTACGCGGGCCGTCAAATTTAGGGTGCTCGGGCGGTCCTCTAAAAGTGCCTGAGTGGAATGTTAAATGAACCAATTTAACAATGGTTCACTCATTCCTACGTAGTTTCATCCTCCGATGTATCTATCAGTTCCATTTTCTCTTGTCCATTGGATCTCAACTGTTTTCCAGACGGGTCATGTTCAACTAAGTTTTGAACCTCGTTTAGTTATATGTACATAATATGTAGATTCGCAGCACGTAGATAGATCTATGATGCTGCTGGCTTCCATCTACATCGTGTGGTCACCTTGTGATGGCCGTTTCCTGGATGAATATTCGTATTTTTGGAAACACGTACTTCATAATAACATCATGATTTGTTGTGTGTTTTTCGTTCACACATGTGATTGCTCATGTGATGAATGTAATCTAGTGACACTTCCTTTGACATCACTGGAAATTTTGAATCTCTTGAAAATACTCGCGAAAGATACGAAGAAGTAGTGACTGATAACAGTGAACAAATCTCGCCCACTGGGGCTAATCTCGCCCACTGGGGCTGATCGCAAGACTCATTTTATACAGTAACACTTTATGTACCAACACTACTATATTTCGTAGCGCCTTGTCATTTTCTAAACAAAAGTGGCATTTTCTTCTGTCTCCTTACTGTGACCCTACAGTAACTGTGCAAGAGTGACGTTGCTATACAGTGTATCAGCGCATCAGATGGATCTCAAAGGGGAATTCCAACAAAAAGTTATGATCTTGGGACAAAGATAGCATAACACCGCTTTCTTTTTATTACTTTAAGTTTCTAACCAACACTGACGCTAAATTATTCCCCAACCATGGACACGTGTGCAAAAGTGAAGTCCACAGGAAGATTCTCAACATAAATCCAATCAATTAACCTAGATTTGACGTGGTATAGTTCCACTTAAGAGTACGAGTTTACATACTACTACAGTGGCACACGCAGAAATTGGGCGAGAGGGGCGGGGCGTGAGAAAAAGTAGGGTCCCCGCCATTTTGCGACCCAGACGGAATATAAAATCAATAAAAATATTATTTCAAATGATAAATAATTAATAATAATTACTGCTGGTTGCCTTTTGTCTGGTGTACGTTTCTATTTGAATTTTTCTCTCGAATGATCGTATATTCAAGCAATAGTATTCTGGCATTTTCCGGCTTATCATCCGAATGCTACAAAAATAAAATTTTTGATTTCTGTGCAATTCAGTCATTTGGACAACAAAAATTTCAAGCTAACAGAATATTCTTGAGAATATGTTTATCCTGCCTAGTCTCCTTGATAGCGAACCCTACCCTCTGTAGGAAGTTCAATCACGTCATCGCTCTCCCACACCTCCTTCTCTCCATCTATTCCCCCTCCCCATCGGCCTGTGTTCTTTTTCTCGCAACCTCTCAATCACGTTTAACCTGGATCCATAAAAAATCCTGAATTCCATCTCCATTGACGTCAACACTTATACTTAGCTCTTTATGCACAACATTGTCTCCTATCCGGTGCTACGTAACTATCTGCTTAGAGAGTCAAGACCAGTCCAAACTATAATAGTTTTCTTTGTATCGATTTCTCAGACAAATTTACGGAAGGACCGCAGCAGAAAACCAGAAGGACCGACAGGTGACCTGCGCTCCTTCCGAATAGCTGCTGCGGTTGTTCCGAAAACCTTTCTGAGTTCCTCAAAGCGTGTTACTGAACCGATACCCCGGGGGTCACCAGATGGTGGTACCCACATACAAAAATTATAACCTGGGTGAAGGTTAGTGGTTTTGCAACTGGACATACCAATGTAGCCAATTTCTTATCGCCAATTTAAGGCTCCAATTTTTTGTTGACCGCAACAAAACTGAGATCCGTATCTGAGAAGGGTTTGATAACGCTCTTTCCTGCATTATGCTGTGGTCCTTCCGGTCTTTTGCTGCGGTCCTTCCGAACCGATCCCTACACAAATCTATTCTGCTGCGGTCCTTCCGAATCTTTTTATCTCTGTACCTCTCGCTTCTTAACCACATGGTCGAGATCTCTTTCTGCTGCGGTCCTTCTGACATTTTGTCTGAGTTTTTACTATGTTGTTGTTTTACATGATTAGGCACATCTTACTAGTCTTACTAGTGTATAAAGATATGAATAAATAAGTAATTTATGCAGTGCTAACAGTACCTACGAATCTATTCGTCTCTTTGTAAGCGCCTTCGAGAAAACTACACTTACTCGTTTCAAAACGCGTCCGTGTTATGCTCGTCACGCTACGATAATACTCATTTCATGTTACCTAATTGCTTCCGCATTCCTCTCGTATCTAGGGAGGTCGTGCACTTTTTCGAACCAGCAAAAAATCCTGTCATTTGCTTCCTGTACCAGCCACAGAGAAACTGCAGCGTTTGCAAATAGTGGACTGCTGGTGAACCGGTGGATTTTCGTAATCGTGGACCCAACCAATTATGAGCCGTGGGCTGATTATTGCCACGTAGTTTTCTATCCGCCAGCCATCCGCAGATTCATTCATGGTTATTTTTGTGAAATTCGGAAACACCCGTTCTGAGTTCTGCCATCCAAATTTCCCAATTCCAGTTCGTGTTCGTCCACACTAGCTGCCTGTGAGGCATTTTCCTTACTTATTCATTATGATGCTCCTTCCTGCTCGTTCGCGCTAATTTCATGGGACCCTTTCGTGAATCGCTGTTAACCGCGAATATCGCTCGACTTTGCACAGGTCCGTTTATACTAATTTTCACCCCTGCAGGTCGATGAACGGCGATGGCCAACAGCAGCCGGGACCATCGGGTACGGTGCAGTGGTCACAGCCGGCGCTGGCAGATATTCTGGTGAGTTGCTCGCCTTTTCACCTATTCCATCACGTGCTAGTCCTTTTTTCTCGGGTCTTCTTTGGTTTCTGTATACGGTAGGTAGTGCACACCTCCTTCTTTGTGTTTCGGCGTTGATGACATCATTTCCAACGCATTTGTGCATCTATTATGAGTGTAGCGTCTGAACATGCACGTGCTCGAAAAGTGTTGAATACTCATCAACGATTCGAAAGGGAAGTAAACAAAAGGACTCCTCCCTAGCAGTAATTCCAGGCATTTCTTGTGACAAGCTCCCATATAGTTCCATTTTATAATAGCCACGCTGTCCAGATTCATCCGATGGCACAAAAAAATAGTGTGAAATCCAAGGAGGAAGTGAAACGATAACTAAACTCCAAAAAAAGGAGAAGGACTAAAAAGTCGCAGGTAGCGTCAAGCATGATAAGGTTGAAAAGTCGACATCTCTATTGCGCCCTCTCTTCAGGGATGCGGGGCGTTATACCTGGGAACGGAGGTGCGGCCGAGCTCTGCGATTGATCAATCCACCCAACGAGCCAATCATGGAGCGCGTCCGCCCCGCCTTCTGCAGCTATAACGCCCTACACCCTGTCTCCAGCAGACGAAAATATGGCTCCCAAACCCACGGCAAAGACGCTACCCTGTCCTGGGGTAAGATTCATGGACACATATCCAAACGAAACCAGGCTAGGGAATCAAATTTCGCGTCCTGCGTCTCCCCTCAAACCTAGCGTACCCCACTAAAGCTATGATGTTCTCTTATGAGTCCTTGATTAAATGCAGGAATAGGAAGTGAAATTGGTAAGCGTTAAGTTAAAGTGGTAAGGTACAATTATTAATTATTTGACAGAAATAACCACGGCAATATAAAAACAACCAGTTTTTTTGGAGTCATCTTAAGTCAGCTTGTCTCAAAGTTGAAGCGATACCAAGAATATCTCTCAAAGGGTTTCATCCGTGGAATTTTTTTCGGAATCTGGGAAGATCATAATATGGAAAGTAGGGGGCGTCGTTTTCCAGAATCAGGCTTTCTTCTTTATGAATCTTTAAGCTTCTCGTGGCGTTGCGATGATCGCCACGCATGTGGGGTTGAAGTTTACCTGAGGTCATGTAGGCACCGGCGCTGCCAAAGGCGCTTCACACTTGGCTCCCACATCTAAGTAACCGGCTGTCAGGGTGAGCAACGCAACGAGCCCCGTCTCCTCTATCGGTCAATCGATCATTCTGAACATTGTTGCTTTGTGTGTTCAATGCTTCATGAATCCCAGCCTTGGTATGGCATGCGGTGACGCCCTGACGGGTTTGAAAAGTTCAGCAGGAATCCCCCTGCAAAAACATTCGGATCAACGGCATTCCTAGAACTGGAAATTTTCGTAACCAGTTATAGAATTGAATGGAGGATGAAACGGTCGACGTCAGTAAATCCCTTTTTGTGATGTACCACGCATTCGACGTCACCGCATGCCCCGAAGACTTCTTCCACCGACGGAAGCACCCGAAGTACATGTGCATAGATTAGCGCTCCGTTCTGCTAGACGAACTACCAGCTTACCTACTCTAAGGTGATGGAGGGCATGGTTGTCCAAGGCGGGGATAAAACTGCCCTGTTCGTGTGGCAGTAGCGCCTCTTCCCACCACGTTGCATGGCGCACCATTGAATAGCGAAAGGTACTGAGTTGTTCGAGAACTTTCCATGGTGGTGAAGAGCCACAAATTCCCACAAAAAAAGCCCATTGTGAGGAAATTTCCGAAAAAAAAACTATTGCGTATTGTATTTTTTTTTTTTGCAAATGTTTCTCAAGCATAGTTTGAGTTTGATACTTATGTATCTTGTACTTACTTTTTGCAATAATTTTTTGTCGGAGGCCGACGCGAAAAGATGTTCCGAGGAATTTTTTTCCAGAAGTCGAGAATTGTAGGTCCACAACATTGGTTTGCTTCCAGACAGGTTGCAGGAGACGTTGGACTTCGTCCAAAGCTACCGTCCTACGATGTCCAACGTCTCCTGCCTGCCACCTGTCTGCTATACATTGGACCGAATAAAAATCGAATAATTTCGTTACTTTAATTACTGATTCAGGAAACAATTTAAACATCCAGGAGTTCGAGGTTGAGAAAGCTCTGATGCTCTTCTTCCCTTCCGTGCAGTACTGTATTGGCCTCCATTGTTGGAACATTCGAATTTTCCATTTATTCGAAGTATTCGATATTCGAAAGCAAAAATATTCGATTTCGAATAAATGGAAAAATTGAATGTTCCACAATTAGAGACCAATTCAGTGCTATATGAGGGAAAAGACGGGCTTTAAGGGTGGTATCCTCAGCTCTTCCAATTATCGAGAGCACTTAGACTGACAGGAATTTGCTCTTGCTGCTCCCTCCCTATCCAATTTAGAAATCTTTCACTCATACTTACATTTATACCACCTTGCAGACAGCGCTGCAGATGCAACTGGCCCGTACCGCCGCTGAGGGCACGCGAGTGATCGGGCAACCGACCGCTCCCGTGCTCTCCGGAGCCTCACCCTTGGTCAACCCTCTTCCGCCGCAGCTCAGCGCGGCTCCTCTCCCGAATCCGACTCCTCTGCCTCTGCCTCCGGCACCGAATCCGCTTTTGCATTCGTACCAACAGGTGCGCATTTTGCCTTATTTTTACTCCAGACTTCCATCGACTCCATGTTTTCCAGCTATTGAATCCAGCGTTTCTGGAGCTGCAGCGTCAGCTGATCGCCCAGCAGACGGCACAGTTTCGTCTGCCGCTTCTGCCGGCACAGATGACGTCATCGATATCTCTGCCGTCCCTTCGACAGATGCCTTCAGCGCTGCCGCACGTCTCCTCGCTGCCGAACACGGCCGCGGCCCTACCAGCCAGGCCCGTTCCCCGGAAACCATCCGTGCCCGTGGTGGTGACCACACCCAGCATGTCGCCTACCACGTCCACCCGGACGAACGGCTCACAGTTCGCTGTCCCACAGGACCCGGTCGTGCGGAAGCCTTCTCTTCCGCAAAGGTGAGTTGAGTGGTGGTTGGACGTCAGCGTTTCACACGTAGCTTCAGTTTCAGTCGTCCGAGCACCTCGACGGACGAGAAGGAGAAGGCGGCGGTTCGACCGAAGTCACCAGAGTTCGAGATGGGGAAACTGCCTGTGAAGAATTACATTCCGTCTCATTTCATGAAGGGCACCATGATACAGATGGCTAGCGGAAAGTTGAAAAAGGTATGGACGCCTCCCTAACAGATGATGTTGTTCTTGTTGAACGGAGCATTCAGGTGGAGGAGATGTCCTCGGACGACTTCCTCTTGGCCGCCCCGTTGACTCGCGAATTCAATGTGGACGCGAGCGTCGTGGTGGAAATCGCCAAGGCCTCCACGCTCGCGCGGGTGAAATTCGCCGTCGGGCAGTCCCAGTACGAGGTTTGTGCTCAGGTTTTCATGTACTTAAGTACTTTAAATTTGACTCTGCCTTTTATTTGAAATTATGCTCCCCAGGACAACCTCGTTTTCTGGAACTTTATAGTCTTCTAATTGGAATTTCCGAAAACGAGTGTTTCTTGGCTTGGCTTGGCTTGAATTTGACTGCCCGAAAACAATGCCACCTATCTCCCTTGTGCTACTTACTTCCCCTTCTTGAAACTACGCATTTACCGACCTTCTACTGTCCTTTTGCAATCCTTTTGCAAGTTGGTCTGGCTAATTATAATACGTTGATACAGTTCCTCCACATACAACTTTCCGATGCATTTCTTCATTGAGTTCCAAACAAAGTGCTCGCCTTTTCCGAGTGATTTTGGTGAACGGTCTAGTTAAACCCTGGATTTTCGAAAATTAAACTCATTTATTGGTACTAAGAAGATTTGGGCTGCGCGATTTTTTTTTTGCGCCTGTTTACTTTCCCATATCCCTTCAAGATGCGCTTTTCAAGGATTTCTGTCCAATTGTCTATGACTTCTTTAGAGTTACAAACGTACATCTTGGTACTATCGTATCACCTTTTCACATTTCTTTTCGACGGTTTTATTCGTTGAATGTTTGAGGATTGTGTTATTTGCAAAAAAATATTCATCACGTATGTGTGGACCAAGAAATGGGCCTAAAATATGGTCCACCAGAAATTTAGTGGATAAAATTGGTCATATGTAGTCTCAAGCAATTACTCTGATGTGTTGCTGTAGGGAAGCGGCCCAAGGGCATACTATTTAGTATTTATTTATTTATGTATTTATGTACGTCAAGTACAAAGTCTAGCATCATTTCCTCATTGCTGCCATCCTCCCCTCAATTGCTGCTCTTGCTTTCCTCCCTTTAGCAGCAACTGAAGAAAGATAGCGTTAGTTGAAGAGAGGATGACAGCCACTGGGGTGAAATGCGCTGTTCGAGTGACTTTTCTGCTGCGCAGTTGTTAACTTAACAATAAATTAATTAGTGGTAAAAGTATTCTGGACGAAACATTAAAAAACTGAATAAAAATTTGTATAGCTGCCTCTAGACTTGATCTCTCCCACAATTAGAAGTCAACAGGGTTTGTTTTGTACAGAATCTTGCCTGGAGCTATACGACAGCTTTATCGGACATTGTGTCATGTTCATTCCAGGCTACTCTTGAGCCGCAACTGGAGCACCCTTTTTTCGTACTCGGCAAGGGCTGGTGTTCATGCGACCCACACCGCACTGCCGAGACATACGGACTCGAGTGTCAGGAGTTAAAGGTAAATTCCCTAAATAGCACCAGTATCCCGCAAATATGTTTATTTTGCTTGAAATAGAAAAAAGCAGTGAGTTGCCGAGGGCAATTTATTCTGGATGCGTGCGTTGTACGTGCGTGCGTCTATACCATGAAAGACAGGCTCGGTCACGTGTTCAAGGCCTCGCAGAGGTGTGCTGTTTTCATTGGGAATGTACGTACACACATGCCGCGTTGACCTATCTTGACGAAAAAAAGGATGCGTAGGTCTGACGCGTGACTGACGCACGCAACTAGTATAAATTGTCTCTAATGAAAGACAGATGGTGAGAGGATAGAGTGAAGGGATAGCATGACATCATGTAATAAGGTCTATTTCTTGCAAAAACACACGCTATGATCCTCCAAATGAAACATTCATCTTCGTCCGTATCCGTGTGCATTTACCCTCTTGCCTGATTTCGGGCTAAGAATTTGGAAGAAACATCACACGGTCTCCCCCGAGGAACGATTCGGTGTTGTAATGACCCTCAGAGATTTTGTTACTTCCTACCTTTCGTGAACCTGGCTAGCATACAGGAAACCAAAGAACAGAAGCTTTTCCGCTGCTTATCACTTCTTCAAGGCAGTCCATGATCGCACGAGCACCTGTCAAAAAGAAGCGAAATTCTTAGAATCGCTATTATAAAACCGTTGCCAGTGGATCTTCGAAATTTCCGAGCTTTTGGAATGACAGACAACAGTGACAGAGATAATATTTCCAGTTCTGCTAATGCAAGATCGGATCTATTTTTCTACCAACCACGGTATGAAAAAAAACTGATGTATATCTTCTCTTAAGGTGTCTTAAGGTTTCGCTTAATTTATCTTTGTACTCATTGCTCCAAAAGACAGAAACTTAATGACATTCCGGGGGGACATCTGTTCCGACCATACCCAGGACAGCTACAGGGTAAAGATGCAACAAAAATGAAACAGGTAGCGAAGTAAATTACGTATAAATCTGCTCGTAAGAAAACTGGAGTACATCTTGTGGAATTAATGCGTATTTGGTACCTATTAATCAGGCCTTGTTCAACAGATAGTCAAAGTTACTCAAATGGTTTACCACCACTAAAATTGCCATTTGACTGGGTTCGATTCGCAGATTAGAGGCTTAGTGTAGTACGGGAGCAGATTCACATTCGAAAATACAAAAACTTTGATGTACATGGCCCTAAATAAGGTCGGAGCAAATGTTCCCC
>JARK01001395.1:612930-623781 GCA_000688135.1 Ancylostoma ceylanicum | reverse complement strand
GTGTGTGTGTGTGTGTGTGTGTGTGTGTGTGTGTGTGTGTGTGTGTGTGTGTGTGTGTGTGTGTGTGTGTGTGTGTGTGTGTGTGTGTTCCGAATAGAAATCGCGGAGAGTTAACCGATCGGGACCAAACTTTGCATACATATACATCTTGGGCCGGCGAATGTTTTAGGCTACTTTAGGTTATCAATTGATTTATTGATTTATCGATTTTATTGATTTTTCGCTATTTTTGCCCCAGGGTCAGTAAAGACATGCCTACAGGGGTTACTCGATACGCTGAGCACAAATATGAGAACCGTTTTGTGCTAATTATTGATTTATCGGTTTTATTGATTTTTCGCCATTTTTGCCCACGGCTCGGTGAAGACATGTCTACCGGGTTCTTTAACACATTCGCGACCTTACGCTTTCGGCATGGTGTGCCACGTGGGACACGAGCGGTCCCTTAAGCACGTGTTTGTGCCCAACCGGTTGAGCACGCGGTCCCACGCGTCGCACCACGCGTGTCAACCGGTTGAGCACATTGTCGCGAATGTGTTAATACGCTGAACACGAATATGACAACCGTTTTGTACTAAGTATTGGTTTATTGATTTTATTGATTTTTCGCCATTTTCGCCCACGGGTTGGGAAGGACGTGTCTACTGGGGTTATCGAATTTACGAATATGACAAACATTTTACGCCAAATTATCAATTTTTTTTTCACTTTGGGCACCCAAACGAGTGGGAACATCCCAATCAGGGTCCGCAGGTGCGCTGAGCTGGAATGTGTCGGACTATTGGTTCATTGATTTCATTAATTTTTCAGAAATCCACTCGGGGACGGTTAGAAACAATTCTACTGGGGTTGTCCAATACGCTTAACACGAATATGACAAACATTTTGCACCAATTCGATTAATTTGTTATATCGGTTATTTTGCTTACGTGCGGGTGACGAAAAGCCCACCGAGAATACTTAACATGATGGTCATCGAAATGTTCGTGGGCGGTTCGAGTGGAATGTTCGAGTGGATGTATTAGTATCAATAACTATCCGCATCAGTGTGAAAAGCCGGGGATAGAAAACTCCCGAGCGAAGCCGGGTATACCGTCTAGTAGAGCATAGCGATGACAGAGTTATATGAATGTCGGTCTCAGTGTTCCTTGCTGAAATTGCCATGAATTAGTACGATGGATTCGATTTTGCATAATGTGTTTCTCAGTAGAACCCCCTGTATTTTGATAAATCCTCAAGTTTTTTTGACAAACACTGAGTTGGACGATGATAACACCACAGAAGAAGGAAGTCAATTCCACACTCTGATGCTTCTTGCCAAGAAGGAGTCATGAAATTGCTGAGCATGTGCAATCTGTGCGCTGAGTCTAAATTGATGGCCTCTGGTTCTACTAGTAAAGTAAGAAAAAGTTATAAGCAAGCTACAGTCAACGTTCACGTCCTCAAATACGACTCGTATCCTGGTTACAAATGCGATCGAGTTGTGTAACGCCACCCATCCAATGCAGCATTATCATCTCCATGACGCTAATTCGACCCTCCATTTCCTTGGTGGCAGACCAATACTCGGTACCATAAAGCGTGACAGGGCGTACCACTGATTGGTAGATCTTTGACTTGAGGCGGTCTGGAATGTTCTCGTCGCACAGCACACCAGTCAGTGAGCGCCACTTCAGCCACGCAGCGTTGATAGGTGCGATGATCTGATGAGAGATACTGCCGTCTGATGACACAATTGAACCGAGGTGCTTAAACGTTGCGGCTCGCGGGAGATCCTTGTCGTCAATTTTGATACTGCCGGACTCGTGTTCATCGGTGGTCAGATACTCGGTCTCCATAAAGTTCAGGTGGAGGCCGAACCGTGCCTGCCGGTCGCTCCACGCTTGCGTCTGTCGTTCACGTTCATCTTTGTCTTGGGATGCTAGCATTACGTCGTTGGCATACAACAGCGTCCACAGCACTGGTCCTTGGAGATCCTTAGGGAAGGCATCCATGACAACGATGAAAAGGAGCGGAGATAAGGCTGAGCTTTAGTGCACGCCGACGGTTATTGGGAACTCCATCGAAGTGCCTGCGGTCGCCTGTACTTTACTCCTGTGATCGGCATAAAGCATCAGTACCCATTCAATAAGCTTCTCGGCAATGCCTTGAAGTCGTAGTGCGTACCAGATTACTTCGTGTGGGACTCGATCGAAGGCCTTCTCCAGATCTAGGAAGGCTAGGTGCAACGGCTTCTTCTTCTCACGATGTTTCTCGATCAGGAGACGAGCAGCATGGTTGGCATTGGTGGTGCCACATCCGGGTACAAAGCCGCACTGATTGGGAGATAGCTGAACGATTTCGTGAATCCGTTCAACGATACGCACGAAGATCTTCATAGTATGCGACAACGAACTGATTGGACTGTAGTTCGTGCAGTCACCGGGATTACTTTTACCGGAGTGGTGGTGCTTTGCTGCCAATCCATGGGCACTTTCTTCTCCGCTACGACCAGGTTGAAAAATTTTGTTAACCAGTCAGCGGAGCTCCAGCACTGTGACTTCCACACTTCCGTCGCCATATCATCTGGACCAGTCGCTTTGCCTGCCTTCACTCGCTTCACTGCAGGCAAGGTCTCTTCGATAGTGATCGGCTGCACTGGCCCGAAGGTGGGCGGGACATCTGGAACGGGATGGGCAAACTTTGGAGGAGTGCATGTTCCCACTCCTGCTATACGAACCGAATCCAGCACTGTCGAACTAAGGAGTCCATCTCCTAGATCTACCGCGTCGCAGGGCAAGCGCATGGCTGCTTTTGGTCAGCGGTGAACTCCCTATCCGCCACCCGAGGTAGCGCCACACAGCCTCGCAGCAAATCGGCTGGGATCCCTCGTAAGAGGGAAATCCGCGGTTGCATTATCTTCCAAAATTAAAAAATTCAAGCTTCCTCTAGAGAGAAGTTATGGGCAAAAGTTCAAAAGGTGATATCTTTTTGGCCAGTGCTGTGTGTGCGCAGAGCCTCCGGGAAACAAGCTGGCGCGGATGGACCAACGCGAAAGTTTAGCGCGGGGCCGGGCCACTGTCGTGGTGGGGTCCGGTCGTCAGGGGGTTGCGGGTCCCGCAGCGAAAATTTTAAAATACGAGAAAAATGCAAGGTGTCGGACAAAATCTCTATAGATATATTTGTAGATACATCTATATACCCTACATGTACTGTAATGTATTGTATTATATGCATGTACCTTATGCACGTATGTATGTATGCATGTAGTGAAGTGGTTGACGGTTGGGGAGGGGGGTAGCGCGCATCGGTAAGGGACGGTCGCAAGAACTCGTCCACTCACATGAACACTCGCGAAATAGCTCGATTTTCAGAGATTTTGATGGCCCGTTTCTCGGTTCGCCGCGCAGCTTCACATGCGACTGCTGCAAAAGAGACTAAATATTTTATTTATTTATCTACACATACACCACAATAGGCCGCGCCAAATATACTCACGACAATTCGCACGGAATGAAGGACATAGGAGCAGGAAATCCTGAAATTGGAGAGCAAAACGAAATGAAACATCAGACTTGGCCTATAAACTGCTTTTCATCCAAGGAAAACTTTTGAGCAGCACGGTTTTGGTAAGGTTTCAACAGCCTGCAGCGAACTCTGGCGGCAAGTGCCTCGCGAAGTAAGAGTTAGTTAGCCACAAGCACCGCATTAGTTGGCCAGGATGCAATCATTCTAGTGAAATCATTGGTTCTTGTTGGCACTCCGGCGCACAGGTACGCGAACTCTCTGTGGAACCAACAAGATGAGTGGGTCGGCATAAGGAGGAAGAAATGAACTTTGAATGAGTGACACTACGCTTAATGAATACTAAGCCTAATAGCTTGAAGTTCAACAAAAGCAAGATACTTGCGTAGGATCCATTTGTGTGGAGATTTTTCTCGGTTTTTTTTAATTTCCGTAACCGGACCCACACTCCATTGAATAACCCGAACCAGACATTTCTAATAAGAGTTTGATGCTGAATCTGATAGATGAACTATAGTGGCTCCATCCCTCCACTGAAAAACGCTTCACCAGGTGGAGAGAACTGTTTTTGAATTTTCGTGGCGGGACCCGCAATGCCCGGACGACCGGGCCCCACCGCGACTGTCGCCCTGACCTCGCGCTATATTTTTGCGTTGGTCCCTGCGCGCCTGCTCGCTTCCTGGGGGTGTGGGTCATAATGAGCCAAAATGGGGCGGTGTATTCCCACCCCTCGGCGTCCACTCGTGCCCCCTCACATTCAAATTTGCATGAGAAGGTATAGTGAAATCGCGTGCGAGTTAGTACGAGTAGGTCCTGAAGGGCAGGTCGAGCGGTCGCTTGAACCAATCGCAGACACATTGCCCACCCACTTTTGCCTCATCATGACCCACACCAGCTTCCCGGAGGCTCTATGTATATGGCTTTTGGAACATTGCCTAGTGGCAGCCACTGCGCCGATGACAGGCAGTAAAAAGAGCCAAGGACTTAAAACTGCCTTTTCTCGAGTATTTGAAAGATAATGTCTGGCTAAGGCAAAATATCTGGATGCCAGCTCCTGTAGCCGCTTTTGAACTCTTCTACCGGTGTCTTTTCACGTGCAGCAGTGCACCACCTTAAGTTTTCATCAGTCCGAAACTAGAAGCTAAGCGCACAGCTACCAGCTAGCTTTAGTGAATTGGAAGAGTAAGAAGTTCTGTAACAGGAGACGAAACCCTACATTTGTAGCTTTTCCGTTTGGGACACTACGACACTCCAATTATGGTACCATATGATGTGACGGAATCGAAAGTGTGATTTAAGGCACACTTTTTCTACCACCGAAGGACATCAGCAGTCATAGTCAAAGGTATGTATAAAATATAGTGGATATAATTGTATACTTATTGTAATCTTGGAGAGCAAGAGCCCTCCAGCCCCAACCGCTTTGTAGGTATAAGACGCTGATTCAGAAAAAACATGAAAATTTCAAAGCTAAGCAAATGAAACGGAAGTGATAGGAAATTGTTCTACCGTGGTAAACACACCATTACGACAACATTTTACAGAAATTTGCACAAGAAAGTTGTATTTTGCAGCGTCTTTTATCGTTTCCAATAAAGTTTAGAGCGTTAATGCCCTGACGGCATAAGCTTGCATCCGCTCCAAAACCTGCACAACGCCTCGTATGCAGATATCTCTGCAGTAAACTGAATTATAGCAAAAAGACGCAAAAGACGCGCCTTTCTCTCTTTTCCGTCTTTTTTCCAGAGACTACCTAGGTATTGTCGAGTTGATCAAAGACAGCTCCACAACTTGCTTCCTGAACGTAGTGCGGCGCGTTATGTCCAGCTACGGAGTGACCAACTCCATAACATGCGACAACGCCTCCAATTTTATTCTAGTAGAACAAATTTTAACTAGTGCCGTGGATGTAAAGCAGGAGATTCAGTCCCTCATGACAAAGACAGATATAAAATGGCGAAGAATCATCTCCCTACGCCCCATAGCAGAAAGGCTTTTATGAGGGACTAATTAAGGACACAAAAAAGCACTTTCCAAAGCCTTGGGCAGGAAAATACCCGACGAAGACTCACTGAGCACCATCTTAGCGGAAATTGAAGGGTGTCTGAATAGCCATACTCTCACGTACAAGCAAGTCCAGCAGATTTCGAATCAACACGACCTATCGACTTCCTTTAAAACCGCTTATCCATCACTTACAGAACCAACACAGACGAAGGAGAAAGCGATGATCCCGATTTCACCCGCGTGACGAAGGCATACAACTGCACACTAGAACGGAAGCCGAGAAAAAGGCAATTTATGCTGGATACGTGCCACTAACGGGCGTGCATCTATATAATGAAGAATAGAGGCTCGTCGCATCGCAGTCGCAGCTCAGTCGCACGCATTGGCCCCGCGACGGCCGAGCGTTCTTTTCATTGAGAATTTCATGCCGCGTTGACCGGTCTTTATGGAAAATCTTTTCGAAAATGGATGCATGCATCTGATAAGTCGCATCTGGTAGAAATTGCTCCAAAGCTCCGAATTCATTCTGCGAGAGAGTGGACAAAATCTGGGAAATTTGAAATGATTTGTACCTCATATCTCTACGTGAGCAACACAAACGGGATCTACACCAAGGAAGGACCACGGTAACATCACCCATGTTGGGGCAAATTGTACGCCTTCGCGATCCAATGCAACCTCGCAATAAATGGAAGCTGCGGAAAATCACAAAATTGGAGACTGCCAACGATGGAAAAGTGCGTGAAATACAGCTTAAAATGGGTAATAGGAAAATCGTAAAAAGACCTGTGAATCTTATTGTCCCCTAGAAGGTGGTCACGACTCAGAAGAGCTAGATGAAGCCCTGTCCATGCACAGGGAGTCATCAAAGAGCAAAACTAACCCACCTACAATCTTACAATTTTCGTCTAAGAAAAGCCCTAGAGAACAGGCTGTGGTAGTGAAGAAGAACTGTCCTTGTCGAAAGGACAGACGGATTGCGCGTGCGGTTTCTTAGCGTTGCGGCTGCAGAATCGCGGCGGGACCTACTCGACCTTCTCACATAAAACATCGTCTCTCAGTGTCCCTCGTTCTGGCCCCGCCGCGATGGTGCAGTCACGCAATCCGTCTATTTTTTCGACAAGGACTGTATACAGTGAGAAGAAGTGCTTATGAAGTATGCACAGTGCAGTACGAAAAAATTCAGAACGTTGAACAAAGTAAATAAAAACTCAACCTGGTGAATTCCAGGATGGATGCACGGGAAGCTGCGGTGCATCCACTGAACTCCCTCAATGTGAAGACCAAATCCGCTCTTCGAACAGAATGAGCTTCAACGACGACATGACGTTCTCTACCATGACATCACTACGAATCTACACGATATCAGGGCCATACAAGAGAGGTTCAAGAAATTCAAGTCGAGATGGTCCAAGGAAAACCTCCAGAGGAAGTCAAAGAAGTTCCTCACAAACATTCACAAGGACCTTCAGCTTGCGAAGCAGAGAATGACAGCCAACTGGCAACTCGGAGATATTCTTTGGGCGATGTACAACCTGCTGATTTAGGGAGGAGCAGCATCCAAGGAAAGCAAGCACGACTTTGAAACACGTAAACGAAAGGAACGCCTGGATAATCCACGCGTAATCAGTGCAAACATTTTGCTAAGAGAAAGCGCATGTGGATGAATTCATAGCCGCTGTCGAGAGGATTAAAGTGGAATGCTTTGGGGAAAACCACCAGAGAAGACGTTGTTGCCGAACGTCTTCACACCTGCAATCAGTGCTTGGAGAAATCGCAGCTGCCCCCGCGCCAGGGCTTGCACAACAAGCTGAACTCGAAAGGAGAATGGAGAACGTCGCGAAGGCGACTCACAACAAGAACACAAACCTCCTGCTAGAAGCCGTGAAAAAAAAGATCGACAAGGCCGTAACCAAACTACAGCGCCACTTTGAGGTCTTAGTGAACGCACAAATGAATTATCTCGTGCAAATGAAAGAAGGGCAGCAGACTAAGAAGGAACCGCAGCCTGAGCTCCATATGGACGAAACAGATGACGAAGCCACCTCTGAACCGCTCTCCGAAGGACATGTTTTTGAAGAGCCACGACACATCAAACAAGCTCGAAGCTGGAAACACCGAGAAGAGTGAAAGGAAGACATTCCGCCAATGCTCAAATTTTTCTAGTCACTGAAGGACACAAGGCACCTGTATGCTGCTTTTGCGGTGCAATAGGAAAGCACGAACCCGACACATGTCACCACGTGCTTCAAGTGGAGAAAAGGAAACAAATCATACGCGACACAGAACTGTGCTATTTTTGTCGTCAAAGGCACTAGAAGCGATGTCGGATTCGCACGACCTGCACATACTGCAACAGGAACACCCACCATAAAGCTATCTGTTCATTGCCGGAGGAAAAGTGGAGGTGTATGGTGTTGTGGCTTGATGGCGTTGTGCCGGAAGTGGACTCTGTTACAGGAAAGCAGGAGACCGATGATCTGCCTAGGTGGCGTAGAGATCTCCCATCCGGATAAATTGCAAAGAAGTGCGATGGCGGGAAACAGAGGTGAATATAAGACCCTAGGATCCAGCCTTACTTAGGCAAACCCTCGCTGGCCGCGCAGGTAACGCCCCGGGATTACCGAGACTGCCGCGCGCGCCCAGCGAGATTGTCGCGTTCTCCGAGCGAGCGAGATCAGCGCGCGCCCAGCGAGATCGGCGCGCGCACCCAGCGAACCACCACCATACAGGCGATGACGTCACGCCTAGCGACCGCCATATGCAGTGAAATCCGCATCCACTTACCAACTCTGACTTCGCCTGAGTAACGTGCAAAACGCTGGTAAAAAGTCAACATTTTTATTTACAAGCACTGAAAACAACGTATCATTGTTCAACACGGAGACATTATTACATGAAAACACAATGACAACAACAATATTAACTCAGCTCTATTACACAACAATAACACACGATAAGTCACAAGAATTAATAACACAACAACTAATATGAAAGAAATCAAGTTAACACACAGCGGACCGAGCACATTTTGGCGTGGCGATAACGCGTGGCAGATCAATATTTTTTGGCCGCGTGACGTGGTGCACCATGTGCATCACATAGCCACATGGGAACGGTTCTTCAAATGTGAGTGTATGGAATGCGTGAAATGCGAAAAATTCCACTGTTTGTCATGTTTTCGAAAGCGTCATAAGGACTGTTGCACGTGACCTTTATGGTTGGGTCTAGTGTATATATTTTGGCCATGGTTGTCTTCTTCTTCTTCTTCTTCTTCTTCTTCTTTAGCGTTAGTCCCGTTTGGTGGCGAGGTCCGCTCTCCTGATCTTTTGACGTCATTTTACTCTATCATGCGCCTGGCCTGGATGGACGCCCACATGCTTCAGGTCGGCGTGCAGTGTGTCAAGCCACCGTTGCTTCGGTCGCCCTTTTGGTCGTTTTCCCGGTACATCGAGATCAAGGCCTACTTTGCAGATGGTGTCTTCGTTGGCGCGCAGAACGTGGCCGTACCATCTAAGGCGAGTCTCACGAAGTTTGTCGGCAATTGGGGCAATACCGAACCGCTCACGGATCTTCTCGTTGCGGATGCGGTCTGCACGTGTGACACCCGCCGTCCATCGTAACATCTTCGTCTCCATCACATTTAGTCGGCGTTCTACTTCCTTGGTGGCTGGCCAGCATTCTGCACCATACAGTGCCACGGATCGAACGACTGCTCGATACACCTTTGACTTGTCGCACAACACTCCAGTCATTGAGCGCCATTTCAACCACGTAGCATTGATGCGAGCGACGACTTCGTGGGCTAGATTCCCATCAGCTGAGAGTGTCGAGCCGAGGTACTGTAGAACGAGACGAGGTGAGAAGGACGCTTTCGGAATTTTGTATTCATGATGACGAGGTCGTGAGAGTCAGCATATTCCAGAATGCGCTCGCCATCATCGTTCCGAGTCTCGTACCCAAAGCCCCCAATGACATCTGTATCCATCCTTTGCCGCTACCATTCAAGTCTCCTGCGACAACTATTGTATCTTCCATAGGTACTTCCGCGGTCTTTTCGTCCAGCAACACCCAGAAGTCATCTTTCACCTGTTCACAACAGCCTGTCTGTGGGGCGTATGCCGAGAAGAAGTGAAGACGTTGTTCTGCAGTGGTGACGACGACCTTCATGAGACGGCCATCGAACCGCTGCACCTCGGCTATCGAGTCTCGGAAGCGTTGAGAGACGACTATACCCACATCGTTTCTGGTTTTTGGGCTACCGTTGTAGACTACCTTGAAGCCGTGCCCTATGTCCTTTGACTTGTTACCAGCATATAGGTCTATTCGACGATCCTCGAGTGCTGCTGCCAGTTCACATGAACGGCTTGTCAACGTGCCGACGTTCAAAGTCGCAATGTGCATCTTGGCTATGTTGTGATCCTTAACGATTCGCATTCTCGCCCCCCCCCCCCCAATGCCACCGTTCGCGAAACATCGAAGACCCTCGCATATTTCTCACACCAACCGGGCTCCGAAGGTGCGCGGTCTTCCTGGGCCGGCCTGTCACGACGGCCTATCGCCCGAATACGGGAGGCGATGGCGAGATTCGAACCCGGGATCCCGGTGAAACCTGGTGTTTCAAGGACTGCGCCTTAGACCACTCGGCAAACTTGCCTTCAACGTTCTGTTCAATACGGCTTTTAAAAAAACTTTTTTTTGTGAAGTTTGCTTTGATCTGCTTTTTTACGTAGTTCTGATTGGAAAAGGCGAGGTGGGACCTGAATAAAGACTTTCCTAACTTGCCAAACCGCCGTGATATGAATTCAGATTTCCAAGACGTACTCAATTATTGACTTTGTCAGTAATAACAGCTTTGACCGGCCCCATCTGATATGTTGTCCTCTGCACTGGTTGTGCGACAGAGCCGTAGGAAAAGTGCAGTTTCCAACGCAGGGGAACGGCGTGATGCACCATGTGCATCACATTGCCACACAGTGTGCATCACATTGTCCGATAGATGTTAAACACACTAGCTTTTCGAATCGCCGCCCACTGCTCCACAGTCACTTTTACTTTTTCCGTCCTCCCGAAGCCCTTTTCGTGTCTTCCGTTCTTCTAAAAAAAGCATGAGAATAATTTCAAAAATAGGAAAAGTAGAATCGTCTTTAGTTATTCATGAATCACTCACATGCGGTGGATGTATGGTGCCATCGTAAAAGCGGTAACAGCGGACATCATCACTGAAACTGTTGTGAATTTGTTGGGTTCATCAAGCACCATCTCTATATATAAAAGTGAAAGTTTGTGTGTGTGTGTGTGTGTGTGTGTGTGTGTGTGTGTGTGTGTGTGTGTGTGTGT
>JARK01001395.1:582208-612812 GCA_000688135.1 Ancylostoma ceylanicum | reverse complement strand
TGTGTGTGTGTGTGTGTGTGTGTGTGTGTGTGTGTGTGTGTGTGTGTGTGTGTGTGTGTGTGTGTGTGTGTGTGTGTGTGTGTGTTTGTATGTGTGTATGGAAATCGCGGAGAATGAACCGATCCGGACCAAATTTTGCACAGATATTATGAAGTGAGCACGGCACCATAGATATTATTAATGAGGTAGTACTTGAAGAATCTGATAGCTGATCTTCTGATATTTGCCAGTTTCTCAGTGAGTCGTTCGGCTGTAATGACAAGCATAAATTAAATGGTTTGGAATTTGTCATTATTTGTTTTTTTTTTTTTTGAAAACCTTATGCCTTCTTGTCATACCAGTTCAACTATGTTTATCAAAAAACACAAAAGTGAAAGAACCCTATTCTAAAAGAGCAAACTTCATGGAGTCTCGGGCTCCACATGCGCTAGCTCTCCGCCACTGCTGTAGCGCTGACCAAGATGCCTGACATTGTCTGACCGATGAAATCTACAGTGACACACTGTGCGCTACCTCAGTTTTTCACAGCAAATTGACAGAGACCAGTTTGTGGAAATGGGTTCAAGGAACGTTTTGAAACAGTTCATGTGATCCGCTAGTATAATAATACGCCGTAAGGTCAAACATTGTCGAAACAGATACGGCTTGCTCTACAGAGGGAAAGAATTGTTAGGGTGTTAAGTTGAAAATGCGCGTTTTTGTATTGAACAAATTATTTTTTATAAACGAAGCTCCAACACCCCAGTCTGAGTTTAATGCAGAATTAGTATTGCTGAACCTTCGACTTCTTCCACAAAAATTATGAGCGCTCTGCTGTGGAATGTCGCAGTGCCGTGACGTGAAGTAGCGACACACCCAAAGTTTGGTTTCATCACAGTTTTGGAATTTTTCTCTTCCATGTAAGGCTTAAACGATGCAAGTGAGTGGTCATCTGATAGCGCAAAGTCTGGGTTATTAGGCGGTCCTAAGTGCGGTTCTCGATTCCAGATCTGAAGAACAGGGCAGTCGAGGAATCGATTTTCAGTCACCATTCAGGTTCAGTTACCCAAGTTCGGGGCCATTTTCGAGTAATCCATTCTCGCATGGATTCAGCTCTGTAATACGGCAAAAATTCTCTTAATTCTTTATATGGTCTGCGATGGTGCTCAGCGGCAGTTTTACACTCTTTTACTACATAAAACCTTCGAACGGAAATTCTGAAATTTTGGTCGATCTCCTTAGAAATTCCTCTAAAGAATAAACAATGAAAGGATGTCCGACAACCCACATGCGAAAAAATTCTCTATGATTTGCTCTTTCAGGTGATATCAGAAGTTTGACGGAAAATGTTTGGCAACACGTTCATAACGACGTCGAAACTTCAGCGCGCATTTCCAACTTAACACCTCAATAGCATGTGTGGAGCATTTGAGGCATCCTTTTCCTCTCTTCTTCATCCATACATCGAAATCGTCGAACATACAAATATCACCTAGAAGTAGCGTCGGAGGATTTCCAGTACACTGCAGAACAAATTTTAGATGTTAGTAGGCGTCTAATTCAGTTTTGTACCGAGTCGGAGTCCCCACAGTGAGAGAAAGACAAGAACAGCACATTGAAGGAGGACGGGAAGTTGTTCAACCACCTTGGAGGGCATGAGTAACCAATTCCATAACACATTCCTTAAAGGCAGCACCCAATGAAATTTTTGTGTTGGAGATTTCGCTGAATTTCGAGGTCTTCAGGGTCGGCGAACTCATAGGCAGTGATGAAACAGCGTGAAACACACCGGAAGACGAGAAATGAAGGCATTGTCTCCCATGCGTCCACAGCGTGGACGAGTTTTCCGCTGAGGGTATAAGCGCGTATCGTCACGAATTCTTGGGGATGGTGTGCATTCAATACCCTACACTGTACAATATTCCTTATGCAACATGATACATTAGGCTAGACCACTCGTAGCATGCCAAATCAATAGCGTTAACTGGCATGGCGGACACCAAAATGGCCATGCTCGGCGCTGTGTCCACGGCAGTATCTCCACAGATAGGCCGCTTTCTTCTGTGTTCAATTTACCATTGTGATTGTCGTGCAGCCGACTACACGGAGAACGCCTCACCTCAAAAGTGAAGATTTCCGTGGGTGCTGCCTTTAAAGGACCAGTGTGCGCGCGCAAATGTTCCCACGACGAACGCCGCTAGCCTTGGCATTTTGCCAGGGAGGAAGTGAATTGAATTTGTAGGAATAGTATCTACCCTAGATATCTGCAGTTTTTGACTGCTTTCGATGAACTGACCAGGGTTTACCAGCATTTCTTGATCAAAATCTAATCAGAAACTACCGTTGACGCACACTCACACTTGAGATGCTCCTTTGTTGTAACCATAAATTCTTCTGTCGTTTTCTTGCATATTGTTTCCCCAAGTTAGCCACCAGCAACTGAATATTTGGCCACCGTTAGTCTGAAACCAAAATACAGTCGTTATGTTCGCACCATCGGTAGAAAGTAGATACAGAGAACTCCAAAAGTATGCAGATAAGGGGCGAGACAGCGGCGCGGCTTTATCGGCAAAGACCAGAGTTTCTGCATATGGCTCTGGTTGTCTGCGTCTACCAGCAGAAAACCTGACAATAGTGCCAAGCCGTGCCGCAGTCCCGCGCCTTGTCTGCGTATATTTGGAGTTCCCTATAGGTAAATATCTTTCTGAAATACAACTGTTGATTTTTGTGGACTACAAATGATAATGAAATGAAAACCTCAGCTTTTTTTTGCTAAGAAAATAAGGATTTCTTGGACTTTCACAAAAAAGTACGAGCGGGTAGGAATCAGTAGAGGTTTCGGGTTTCATCTCAGGCTCCGTGTCCACAACCACATTCGAGCTTGCTATTCGAGCAACGCGCAGCCTACTCTCCGGTGAATTCCCTTTACAAAACTGAATAAGATACAAACCGTGACGAAAAGGACATGACGCAGCCGAATTCCGGTAACAACAGCGAAAATGGTGACGTCCTATGTGAAGACGCCGCTTTGGACGTGTTCATAGCGTTGAACATGTCTAAAACTTGTCAGGGAGGTTCACTCGTATAGTCGTGTAAGGCGTGATACGGTAGTGCCGCGCGCCGAGCGATCGTCTTTCGTCGTCCGCGTTTTCAGAAAATCATCTCTCTTCTGCTCCGCGCCTAGCGAAGTTCTGCTCCGGTTGAGCCGAGCAACTTTACCAACCTGCGTCTCCAAAACTGTACTATTTCCTTCTGCTCCGGGAGAAGCGGTAAAGGACTCGCTTCTCGAGGAGCCCTCTATGAGGTGCGCGCGACTAGCAAGGATTTGTCTGAGAAGCAGATCTTGGTTGGAGTCAGCCGAAGCCGCAGTCGCCCCCCCCCCCACCTTATTCGTCTGTATTCAACATTAATAAACTACTAGCATTCTAGTGTTGCTCACAGAAGCAGTAGGTAGCTGGTTAACCCTCGTGAGTAAGAGAGCGTAGAGGAAGTAGAGAGTCACAGGAAGGAGACTCACAATCAGAAAAGTGGATAAAAGATTGTGTGCCCGGAGAAGGCGGGTACACAACATATGGAACCCCTTCGACGATGGGAAACTACTACAGCTGGCTGGGAGTGCGCCAGTCAAACGGCACCCGAACGCATATCAAATCGACCGTCCGCCAAAAAACCGCGCTAGATTTAAGGCTGCGGGTGTACTCCTCGAGGAGTATAGCATCTAGCATCGCCGTCGCCGTGGCGACTTAATTTTTAATACGTGTCGATTGCGGACGGTCAGTCGCCGATATCGGATCGTCCACAATCAATACGTATCGAAAATGGAGTCGCCCAAACGAGGTGCTATACTCATCGAGGAGTATACCGGCAGCCTAAGGCGGGAAATGAGAAGATATGAGAACGGATTAACGCTGTGATATCATTGTTCTTGATTCTGTTCTGAGGGCCGCTCTTCCGGGGGTGGCTCGCCTTTTCTATGTCTTTGTTATCCATTACAATGTCTATTGATGTATTTATCTATGTAATGTAATTGAAATAAAGGTTTAATTACCCAAGTTTGAGGTTTGTCGTAGTACTCGCCCGGTGGTGTCCGGCTGGTATTACCTGTTTGCTGTTTACCGTCATATAAACGATCGAATTGAGTCGCCCTATCGCCTATTGCTGAGGGAAGATCCAGGTTAGTTTTCATGATTTACCTCACACCTCATAGAAATGTAAACTGTCAGTGTTCTGACGGAATGTAGAAGACCACTCTTTGGAATTGGCCGCAGCTCCACTTATGCTGTTACAAAATTGGATCACTGCTTTCTCGAGGTTGGGGATCTGCAGTAGAGTTGTAGTGTCCTGATCGCTTAACGTATGAGGGGGGTGCCGTTTGCGAGGGTCCATTCTATCAGCTCCTGGATTGTCTTTTCAGATATGGACATGCATTTTGCATACCCAGTCCCAAAAATCTACCAGAAAAATTCCGGTCATACATGCCACCACAGGCACCGCCAGCAGTGAAAGTGTGCCTTGAAAGGGGGTAAAGTGCTTCTTTACCTGCTATTTTCACTACTTCTGGTAAGCTCATATCGCCCATTTCACTTATCAAAACCTATTCTCTACTTTCAGATGTTTGACTTCTAGAGATACTATCTCCACATTCTGGATCAGAGAAGCGGGGCGGACGGGCCGGATAACAACATCCCGCTTATTCAGCTGGATGATCAAAAAACCAAGAAGGAAATAAGTTTTCCATCTTTTTTTATTTTTCCATGTTGACATATCATAGTATATTATTTTGTCATGTTGACACATACTTTGATTACATTTATCATGTTGTTATAAATATGAAATTAAAATTTGAGCGAAAACATTGTATTGAAACATTCCTTGGGAAATAGTATTTTTTTTCCTGAAGCAGGATTTGATCGAGAGCAGCGACGCAGGCTCCTGAAAATAAAAAAAAAGTGAAAAAACTTTCATCCAACTGTAACTTGGAAAAAAGGGGAGGGGCAGGGTACACTAAGGACAATAGTTAATACATTCGAAGACAGGCCTCGAATAGTCGAATACCGAATATTCGAGCCTCTCGGAACCATTCGAACGAATGAATAGCATTCGAACTGGAATATTTGAAAGTATTCGAATTCGAATATTCGAATACCACGCTCTTCAAATATTCGAGTTTTTGAATATTCGAACACTCGAATATTCGAATGTTCGAATAAAGGAAGAACCGAATAAATGTTGTTTTCAAAGCGTAGGGATAATGGAGATTTCCCGTCTGATCTCCAAAGATCTCACATTTAAAACATCGTTTTGCATTAAGGAGTTTGTGAAGGGAATCAGCTACTCATGTGCTTTATGACCGTGTAAGCTTGCTGTTTTTGGGAATGAAGCTCTCGAGACAATCAATACAGAAACGGTGAACGGATCCAAGGCGTACATCTCCTTCCTAAATGTCACTGCATCCTAGAAGCCTTTCCCTATAAGGAAAGAAAAATCTGTAGGACAATAACTCGAAACAGATGTTTAGTATTTTCGCAAGTAAACTCTTCGCAAAAGAAAAAAGAGTAACCTAACAACTAAATAGAACAAGATGAGATTACTTTGAAGCTTTCTCTTCTACTACTTACGTGTGGACGCCCTTTTTTTGCTCTCTATCGCCCGAAGAATAGAGTGTTTTCAGCGGAATCTTCAACATAATCGTCAACATTAGCTTGGAGCTTTAAATGCAACACTAACTATTCACTGACATCGCATGACAATTCCGTGACTTTTCAATTTTTCAAATATCGAAGGTTTCCTGTAACACTACAAGGAATACGGCCCAAAACATCATTCTTATAAATATTTTCCAAACACGTTAGACCATATTTCACGTTTGAGCTTTGGTGCGACATCCGCTTTTGGGTGAGCCTAGATGAGCATTCTTAGGAGCTTTTTCTGTTATTTCTAGCATTCCTTCTGGATTATTCCCCCCAAGCTGCTTTTGAAAGGAACGCCCTCGGCAATATTGTGCCTGCTATTGTTTGTTAATTGCTCAAAAAAGTCGCGAACTATAAAGGTGCTTGATATGATCACAAAGTTATTATAACCATGACAACGACCGACAAAAATCTACTCCCAGAAGCTGGCGCAAATCTCGTCAACTTTCCCGAAAAACGGATCAGGATCAGTACTGATGATATTGTGTAGGAAAGTCATTTCCCAAAGAAGTTTCCCCGAATATATGTAACGATATAACAGCGGGTTCTCCTTATTACTCGCTTCCAGGTTCCACGAGTTCTGGGCGCAAGACATCAGGGAGTTCCTTACACGATAGTAATTGTCCCCTGCTAACCAAGCCTTGTTTGGTTTGCCAAAGTTATTGTTCATTCAGGTTGCGTAAAAAAATAGGACCATCACAAGAAGCGCCTTCGCTTCTGCATTAATCTAATAATTTAATGTATACAACGTCTTGGAATCCTACCCATCCGAATGAAAACGTCATTGAAGAGATTGAAAAACTCTATAGAATCAGCAGAATGCCAGAAACATCTAAAAATACTTCGCAGTAGGTCAACTTGATTTCATGGCTTTCATTATCAATTTTATATTTTATTAGGGTGATTCATAAGTTTCAGGAATATTTCAAATGCTTTCCTCAAAGGGCAGCAGTTCGCGATTTTCCTGTGTAATGAACCACTGTGACCCTACACGGTATAGCAACAAATGCCCAGGCTGCGGTTGTCCCTATCATACTGTGATCGGCTCTACAACACAAAATGACGGCAAACTCGCACTTCAGCTAATTTTTTGCCATTCACTCGTTTTTTTTCTCTCAACAATGCTGGAGATTCCCGTTTGCCTGCTATTCTGAAAGAATATTGCTCATGCGACGCAAAACAGGAAGTTTTATCTTCAACTTGGCGTGCCAGAACACTTCCAAATTCATTTGCTGGCGACATTTTGTTGGCCTCCCACATTTTGTGATTAATGCTCCACAAAAACCCAGCATATTGAGAGCCAAAAGCTCTCATGTAACCTACAGTGGCGGCCACATATTTAGCATACCCACGATTTTGGCCGACAGAATTTTTTTGCATTTCTCAGCCCTATGATGAGCAATCAAAACCAAGTTGGAGTATGTGTTGAGGCACTATGGGGGCTTCCTTCCTGTTTCTTACCACGGGCACAGAATCGGTTGAAACTGGATTAAAAAATAAAAGTTCAATTTCGTCGGTTTTCCTGAATTCTATGTAAAATTCGTCTATCTCGTTATGGAAGGAAATGAAGTGGTGATTCAGATTGAGCATGTTTCTCGTCAACATTTCCCTATGACGCTTTTACTGGATTCTACACACCGGCTGCAGCCAGAGACAGAAACAAGACCGTCAATTTGGTCAAAAATTTCTTTTTTTATGAATCTTGCTAATAAAGCAAGCCCCGGAATCTTCCTACTAGTATCTGATTGTAGTTAGTAACAAAAATCGGAAAAAAATTCGTGGCTCGAAATGCATGGTTTATCCATGGAATCACCGTGAATCCTTTTTTCACCATTTTTTTACTCCAGTTGACAATTTCCGTTCTCCCCTTAACTGAGAAACTGCTCATTGAAACTACTATAGCAAAACACGCAATTATATCGAGTATAAAATCACATTTTACCCAGATCCAATAAAGTCATCTAGGAGAGAAACTGAAACATTTCCAAAAACACTGCATTTTTAGCTCTAAATGCGTGCCATCCCATCCAGAAGTATTTCCCGGAGCAACAAAGTTGAGGCGGGAAGGAGAACACTATGCCTTATCACATTCTCGAGTATCGTCCTGATAGCTCATTCCACTGCTGAGATACAGATTTTATATTTTCATCAGTTGATCGCCCAAAATTGGCAGCGTGCTAAATATGTGGCAGCCACTGTATATCTGGGCTAAATATCTCTGAATAGTAGTGCCATGTGATATTTGGTTTCAAGCAGTAAATCAAGAGAAAAGCAACAAAGACCTAAAATGGTCAGAAACGCAATTTCGCTTCTTTTCTTGAGTAAAAAAGGATTGCTTTCAAGTGCAGTGAAAGAACAACCCCGTTATGTTGTGAAGCAAACTTCATTTGCGCTCTGGAACTTCAAAAAAATCTACAGGAAAATTCCTAAAACTTATGACTCACCCTACTAAAACTTGATCGTCTGATGTTAGAATAAGCGTTCAATTTTGCTCTTGAAATTTCGCCCAACAAATATATATATCAGAATGAAGGAAACTCTAGCTATTCAACCTAGATACTTCTCCCTGGCTGCCCAATAATGCCTCCGCCACTGACTGTCACTGACTTCTGCGCAGTTTTTAAATAAGAAACCGGCGCTATGTGCACTGCTTTTTCTAAATCTATACGAGAGGATGGTACATATTTTTAATTTATTTTTTAATATCTTAATTAATTAGCTCCACAACTTCTCAATATTATTAGGAAGAGCGTCCTGGATGAACTCTAGTGAGTTAACCGCTACATACACTCCTGAGTAGCCATATGCATACACGTACATACATACACATACGTATACACCTCTTCACTTGTGCCCTCTGTACTTCCGACTTCCGACTTCCAGTACTTCCGATATTCCGGTGATTTTTGGAGCTTCCGAATTCCGAGTTCCGACTTCCGAAATTTCAAATCTGACTTCCGCTCATCCCTGTTTGGCCCCATAGGCTGGAGCCCAATCTTGTTGGAAGATAAAATTGGAATGCTTCTGCTTTAAGGGCACCACAACTTTCTCAAGGATCTCTTCTTGGTAGACTTTTGCATTAATTTTGATGATTTTGTCGATAAAAGTCAAAAAAGTTTTGTCCGTTGCACTGATACTGCCCCAAACCATTAAGCTTTCAGGGAAAAAGACTTCTTGTGACAGTTTTTTGCTTGCGATTTTTCTTGAGACCTTGGCTGAGAAGTTGTAGGTGATTCTGAGAGTTTTTAGCCTCTTCAACAGTGAAAACTTTTTTGTCAGATCAGAGGTCGTCCTCAATGCTGCGCACCTTGAAAAATTCCCGTAGTTTCTTGGGTTTTCCCATCCAATTTTGCTTCGCTTGGTCGGCAAGAATTTGTCCGCTAAGCAGACGATAACTTCGAAGTCCAAGCTCATTTTTCAATGTCATTTGGAGAGATTTCCGAGAAATGTTGAGTTGTTTGGCCATCTTGTTCAAGCTCAGATCATCTTTTCGGTCAATCATTTTCCTAATAACCCCACGCATCTTTCGAGCGTTGACAGTTCACTTCTGGGTTTGGAGTAAACGTCTCCTTCCTCTTTTCATTGCTTTAAAACCGTCTGGACGGTTCCTAGAGAAACTCCGAGCTTCGGAGGAATTGCTGAGTTCTTCATCCTAATTTCTGCCAACCGTGCAATCACGTCACGACATGGGCAAACCAGGCCCGAGCACAGGTCTCCCCGGGGGCAAGCTGGGCTTCGTAAAAGGGCCGAAAAGCAAAGGGGGCTTCGTACCGGGGTCCACGGCGGAGCGCCGGAAAAAATATAGACGAATAGAAAAATGGCCTCCAACAAGGCTGCTCGCTCTTTGAGCAGCGCAAGAGGGGCGACTTATGCCGAAAAATGGCTTCAAGGAGGCTGCTCATGCTGTAAGCGGCCAGGCGACTGTCCGGTCCAAGTATTCCGATTGGAGCACATCTTCCACGTACACCGTAGGATTTAAGGATTCCTGCGCAGTCTAATGCAACCAAATGACATGATATCTTCACTAACAAATAAACTGAGGGAGCACTGTAGCTGTTTGAAAGAACGACCAAAACTTATGTACCGCTCGGAAGATATACGCGAAAAACCCTTTTCCGGAAATTTCGTGGAGCTGCTGCGAAGTCCAGACTTTAACACATTCGCGACAATGTGCTCAACCGGTTGAGCACGCATGGTGCGACGCGTGGGACCGCGTGCTCAACCGGGTGAGCACCCCCTTCTCACAGTTATATTTTTGTGAAGCAATCTTTATGAGCAAACTCCTATACAGTCTTATACTAACAAATGTTCAAGCAATCTATACACGCGATGGGCAGAGCAGACATCTTCTCGTACTTCTTTAATGCGTGGTTGAAAGTCACAAGTAAAAGAACAATTTATATGAAGACCAACTTACTTACTTACTCCCTCTTATGCAGGTGTACTTCCCGATTTAGCTTCAAGCTCGTGCATATTTGCGTTTTGGATTGTCTCAAATTCGCGCATTTTCGAAGTACTATACACCAGAGGAAAAATTCCTACCGCGTGGGACCACGTGCTCAAGCGGTTGAGCACGGGTCCTACTTGTGCAAAAGCGCGTGTGTCCCANCAGTTAACAGCGCTCTCAAACTAGGGCTGGCATGCATCGTTGAGTTTACCCATGGGTATGGTACCCATCGCCCCCAATTTCAGCCCTAACCTGCCACCCATCCAAATGCTTACCCACGAGCGGATGGGTAAGAGATGGGCATAGCCCTACCTGACGCTGAGCGTGTGGTAAACTCTACCCATTCTGGAGAGGCGTCATCATTCGGCGCTCCGTGGATGATTTGCGCCCCTCTTGATGGCAGATATTTGAGTTGGAGCATGGAATCCTCTGTGGTGTGCAGCGTTTGGTGCGATCGAGCGTTAATTGCGGGAGGTGCGAAGATGTCGCACCTCACTCGCACCTCCACAACATTGACAGCCCTCGCTCTCGCAGTCTGTGTTCTCTAGAGATAGAGACAGCCAACCGCCGAGATAAATCGAACGGATTGTCGCGCGCGACGCATTGTGGTTGCATGCCTTTATGCGCTTCAGGAAGGAAGATATGAAACTGTTTGGGATATGGCATGCTTCATTACAAAAAAAAATGTCCTCGAACAGCTGGTCGAGAACGCCGGACCGCTGTTACAAGCGGGCCGCGCCGCGCACGCGCCGCAGTCTCTGCGCGCTTGAAAACTTCCTACTAATTGTGCGTAAGGACTATACACGAATCGTCGCAGAATTGCGGATGTCGAGTACGGAGACAACTGTGCATTTCACCAATGATCTCATCGAAAGCTAAAAAATGCCACCGATTTTTACGAAAAGTAGCATATCCCTTTTTAACTATTCTACGGGGAACTGATGGTCCCCCCACCTCGACAAAAAAGTGATGGTGGATGGAGTACGATAACCTTGATCACTTTGACTCCCGCTGATCGTCGGGTATGCCGAGCAGGCGCTAGCAATCCTTCCATTTATCCCTCTCAAGTGGCAAGGTAGTGCAATGTGTTATGTCCGTTCGAGAGTTACCAAGAGCATCATATCATTCTTTAAAGGACTTCGTGAAGAATTCTGACCATTGGCTCGGTGGTCTTCCTGACGGCTCTTGTCCAACTGTGGTCGTTAAAGGCAGCATCCACGGAAATTTTATCTTCACAGATTTCACTGAATTTCTGGGTTTAGCCCTACAGTGAAGACATATGCAGTGATCAACTTTGACAAATCTTACTAGAAAAACGGTTCTCGTCGCCACCACTTCAGCCCGTTTGCAGAAGATGGCCGAGTTACCCGGGCTTAAACCGGAGTGAGATGGGAATGAAAGCAAGTTTATCATAATGGAAGAAAGTGATTGTAAACAAACACACCCATTCATATCATACTATAACTCATCCTAATTGATCGCCAACACAACCTTAATCTCTATTTTGAGAATGCTGATGCCTACGACGATGCAATTTTCGTAGAATTGTTGGCACCATTGCTAAGTCTCCAAAACTATCAGAATCTCGGACATGAAAATTTCTGTAGGTGCTGCCTTTAAGGCGCATCACATGTCCGGCCCACCTGATCTTACTCAACTTGGCATACACGGTAGCGTCCCTGATCTTCGTCTGTTGATGTAGGGTGGAACTTCGTATTCCCTCCCTCACTTGCGTGAGGCGTCACTCCTAGCATCACCTTCTCGGTGGAGCGTTTGATGACGTTGACCGCATTCTCATCTTGCTCACGTAACGCCCAGGTTTTCGAAGCGTACGTCAAAGCAGGGAGAACCGTGGTGTTGAAGAGGTGGGCACGGAGTCCGGTGTTCTTCGTCTTCTTCACTACGTCCTCGATCATGGGGCATCCGGGACTCGTCCGTTCCTCATGAACATTGTCTTCGTTAGATTCAGTTAGAGACCGATCTTTCCACACGCGTCGTCGAAGTCGGCCAGCATACGTTCGGCTTGACTGATGTTAGGTGTTGTAAGTACAATGTCATCAGCGAAGCGAAAATGGTGTAGCAGTCAACTCGCACTCCCATGTTGTCACATTCTAACCTTTGCATGACGTCCTCGAGAGCGGCGGTGAATAGTTTTGGCGACACAGTGTCGCCTTGTCGAACCCCTCTCCTGACGTTGGTGGTGATGTCGTTGTAGAATGGCGAAATTTTAGTCGTGAAGTTGCTATAGACTCAGACATTTCTCGAATTGATGCCTCATGTCATTGAGGCTCGGATTGCTAAAGTGGGCGGGGTTGAGGTGTCATTCCAATTGCTGTTCGGCTGCTATTCGATCGCTGTAGGATTGCTCTTAGACCCCTACAGAAGAAGTGAATATCAAAGCTATAGCGACCGAATAGCAGCCGAAATTCTAATGACACCCCAACCTCGCCCATTTTAGCAGTTCGAGTCTCAATGACATGAGGCTCCAATTCGGCGAATGCCTGAGGAACTCACGAAATATCCTAATGTATTGAGTCGGTTCGTTTCTTATTCTTCAGGTCCAATGTCAGGTTTCTACAAGATACTTCGAAGCACTGACTTTTTATCTCAAACTTTTCACAACGTTGGTGTCATTGGAGTTTAACAACATTTGTTTAGCTTCAACGCCAGGCCATGCAATTATTGATTCTTGTCGGAGTCAACTACGGTAATGCTTCAGACTCTTCTCAGGAAAAGTCGATTCTAGCGCGCCTGCTACAAATGAGGATGCTGAAGAATAAAAATGTGAGATTTTCCTGCGGATTCCTGGTCTGTACATGTTTGAGTCTAAAAAACGTTCAGATTATGTCGAAGCAGAGAAGTGACTTCACCAGTTTTTTCCTAAATTCTTTCCTTTGATCCTGTCTACGTTCTAGCCAAGTTTTGGAATTTGTTCTTCAGGTCACATCTGTGTTCACAGTGGCACTGCGCGAAATGCTGATGCGAAAAGATGTGTGTAACATGCGTACAACGATCCAGCTTTTGTTGGAAAATGAGTTTGGCCATGTTATGTCTAGGTTAGTTTAAACTCAATTGCACCTTGGAAAACTCCCTTCAGTGAATTTGCCAGCGCGAACTCTCAGTTACAATAGTTGCAATCAGATAAGTTTTCGCAGCGCTCTCATTATTCGCTCAAACTCGAACCGACAACGCGCAACGTTGAGGTGCGTCGCCTTCCACTCGCGTCATGCAAATCGACCTCTGCGGTTTAGTCCGGCTTCCCTAGGCTGCGTCCAGAGTACGCCAGTAAGGTCGTGAGTGTGCCGCGGCAGGCACACATGACTTGCATATTGGTTGTAGCCAGCCGAATGCCACCACCTACGTCAGCGGCCGCTGAAATGCGGGGCCGCGCTAGCGTGCGTCCATTCTAATTACACCTGTCCAGAATGAGCTAGGACATGCCGCCGGCTACACCGGCGCGCGCCGCCAACGCCGTGCACGTCGCTGTGACCCCAGCCGCTCGTGTAGTGTGAACTGCACCATGAGCATCCTGTTCCGATTTAGCAGAACTGCTTTATTTTCTCTGGTATTCTGCACGATATGATGCATTTGTGCACCAGTATGAACATCTAGAATCATAAAAGGTGACCTGTCATTGGATTGGCTTTCTACGTGAATTTTTGTCTAGGCTTTCTTTTAGGGGGTTATTCGATGCTTTGATCACGAAATCCACTCTAGTTTGCTACCGTAGGCCCAGTTTATGTAAGATTACGGTGGGAATTATGTGGGAGAGTGGAACAAAACGCTAACAATCGGCAGGAAAATCAGCGAAATGGCAGTGAAGTTTGCAGTAGCCTAGCTAACGTAATTGAGCTATGGTAAAAATTGGATACGATATTCATGAACCTACCATGAGCCGTATGCATACCTCTCCCCGAGCATCCCCACCGGGGACGGGGATGAGATGAGACTAGACGAATGCGTAAATCATCGCTCTAACGTGAATTAGTGGGCAAGTTTTTTCAAGAGGGTATCCCTGGAGATGTGCATATGAGTTTTTCCCGACCATCCCCGGTCCGGGATACTTCCCGGACGGGGATGGTTGGGGACCGGGGATGGCCTGGGAGAGATATGCATACGGCTCCACAACAGCGTTATGTGATGAGCATCAGAGTGTTCTTAGGCTACCCTTGCTCTACGCCATCACATCTCCACACTTACAGTAAGCTTACGCTATGTTGCAAAACCTAGCTAGTAATCACTCTTGATCAGTCGAATATGCAAATTCTGGAGAGTTAATAGGCTGTGTTTTGAATTTAAAAAAAAACTTGCGAAATTTGAGAAAAAACCTTAGATGGTTTGATTTTGCTTCTTTCTCACGAAGGAAGAGAACCATTGCTGTTATCAAAACCAGTACCCGTCTTGCTACATGCACTATCCGGCTGGCCGTAAGCTCTCACGCTGTTGCTGAGCTCATCCGGCGTTAGTTAACTCCGGTATCTCTTGATAGTGACCCTTATACAGAATTGTATCTTGTTATCGGATCGGTTTCTCCTGAAATTCTCGCCTAGACGTCATTTAAAGGGATTGTTTGATGCACTGATCACGAAAATTACAATAGCTTTCTACCGTAGCTCTGTTTCTACTGAAATGTGTTAGTAGTACTGCAAGAAAGAAATAGAAAATGTTAATTTTGGCAAAGAAATGGCAGTTCGATGAGACAGTATCCCTTATTCTCCCTACAACAATGTCGGAATTCCCTTTACTGATTGATTGAAGGGTTTTTGAATGTGATAAACATTAACATCGTATCCGCATTGTATCTCTGAACTTTGGTACCACGGTGGTTCCAAAGTTATCCCATGGTTGATATTCGGCATTTCAACCATGGGCTACTAGTGGGCCCACCGTGGGCTAACTTGGGCGCTTCCGAGGGCAAACCGGAGGATTTGTCGTGGTATATTAGAGATCTTCTCAACTTGAACATGCATGCGCTTTGTGCGCAGATGCCTGCGCAGGTGATAGGCACCTGGGCGCCTGCGCAGGCTTCGGCGGAGGCATGTGCGCACAAAGCGCATGGATGTTCAAGGGTGGGATTCGTCATTGAGTTTACCCGTAGTAATCACATCTACCCCCGAAGTTTACAATCTTTTCGACATTCATCGTTCACCCCAGCCCACGAGGTAGTTTGCCCTCTTTTTGACAATAATGTGACTCATTGGTGAATTTGCGCTCCGCGAACACCGATGGAGCGTGCTATTTCCACTCTTCTCACCATTTCAATCGAAATACTTCATAGCTTGACTTCATTGGCTTGAGAAGAGGGCAATCGACTACTTTTCAGGATGTGACACCCCATTAACTGTGCTGTTCTACTCGGACACTACTCAGATGATATGGTGTTGCTTTAGAACTACTATTGTTTTAAAAATTCAGTCTATACTCGCTATTTTGTCATGCAAATTATTGCTGCACCGTTTCGCTTTTGCTTAAAGTTGGCTACTGTTTCGGTAATTTTTGCAGTGTTCCGCTCCCGTTTGGAGGATTTGTTGGCACCGTTCGAAGTGCTTCCATGTGATTGTTTATGGTAGCCAGATTCTTGTGAGGTTTCTTGGTTGCTTGCGAACTTTGAAGTATTACTGTTATTGTCATCTCATCCCATTTTAAGCGTTCATACGGCCTTGGCACCTAATCCTTATTCGGTCGATTCACACAATATTCCATCCCATCACTAGCTATCACTCCAACGTGAGCTTACGTACTTCCTCATTTTTGAGATGCTGTTTGTGGGTGTTTCTGCTCTTCAACGCTAAAGCATTAAAAAGCAGCAAGCAACATCTTTCGAAATCAAACAGTGGAAGCGAAGGTGCCAAAGTCATAGGAACACATTGAGAAATCAAAATGTGGTTGCAAGAAAAAAAAAGGTTAGGAAACCTCACAAACTAGCATAGAATTTCACAAGAAACAGAACTTTGAAAACGGGTTCATGAAAACTATTGTGGAGTGTAGAACAATGGGCAAAACGGGAGCGCAACGCTGCGTAAACAGAAATCAAAATATGTCGTTAATGGAACAAGAGCCACTTTTTTAGAACCAAAAATGCAAAATCACCGCCTAAAGTCAGTTCTTATACACCTTTCGGCCTGCAACCATTCTCTTTCGAAAATGAAAAGGGAGTAGGCACATGAAATACAACTAATATTGACTATACATATGAATGGTTGAACACGACTATACTAGAACTAGACTAGACGGCTTGAACCATTCCAGTTCGAAAGCTATTAAATTGTTCAATAATACTTTAGGTAGCCAGCAGAGTTCCAGACGCGCGGGCGGCGCGGGCGGGTGGGAGGTTGATTTGATAACTATTGATCAGCCGCCTAGGAGGCTGAAAGTCGCTACTTTGAGCGGCGCTCAGACGCTACTTCTAGCGGGGGAGCGCCGCTCAAGCAGCTCTCAGCCGCTCGAAGCAGCGGCTCTCAGCCGCTCAAGAGGCTTTCAGACGCTGCCTCCCTCCGCCCGCGCCGCCCACGCGTCTGGAACTCTGCGGGCTCCCTTAGGCGTGGATCTTACAGTACCTCCTGAAGACTATGACCTCTGCAAAACATACCCGTAACTGCATAGCAAAGCAGTAAATGATAACAGAATTTCCTGAACAACGGAACATTCGAAACAACTACTTGGAAAGAGTAAATTTCGCAAATTTTGGTAACAACTGCCATTCTTGGAGTATTTCTTCAACAAAAAGGTTCACCCCTGATGGCATCAAGACCATGGAATTCTCTATCACACAATGAAGTGAAGCCCAAGATTCGGAGCCACAACAGGGGATGAAATCAAAAGAAAAGTCTCAGTGAAGAAGCAAGTGTTGAAAAGTCTCATTTCAAATACTACGTAATAAACTACAATGTGAAAAGCTTTAGAAAAACAGAAATTTGAAATTGCAACAAAAATTGACCAAAGGCCTCGCAGTGGGTCATGATTTCTTTACTGGAGCACGAATGAGACATGTACCGTCTATCCGAAACGACGGGTCCGCCCAAGCGGTCGAGGCAGCCGCGATTGCGAGCAGTCCACGTCATCATATCTACTCTGCGTATCACGTTTCATAGTTGTCTTTCTGATATCAAGCAATGATCCGGGTGTGACGTGGACCGCTTTGGCGGACTCGTCGTTTCGGATACACTGTACTTGATAGGAACTGCATATTCACAAATATTATGCATCTTTTAGGTCATTATTATGGAAAACTTCCTACATCCTAGGATTTCTGACTGTCTGAAACAACTTTAACTCCTCTTTTTTCAACTGTTCACCCTATGTATGGAACAGAATTATAAAAGGTGACTTGTCATCGGATCGCTTTCTATGTAAAATTTTGCCTAGACTTCATTTTAGGGGGTTCTCGGATTCCCAGGTCACGAAAATAGCATTAGTTTTCTATCTTAGACCTATTTTTTAGAGACTAGCGCCCCTTCGGAACGCTAGAAAGTGGGGTGGGGCAGCCACTCGAGACTAGAGCAGAAGTTTTAACTAAAGAAGTCCTCAGAAAATTAACAAAAGAGCAAAACAAATCAATATGTAAATTTATTTCCTCATGCATTAATATTTCCAGCCGTCTGTTTCTTGTCGATGCACTTCTCACATGCATACGAACCTGCCATGGCCAGTCAGTCCCAGCTCTGCGCGGGAAGGGCCTTCAAATAAATAGTCCCTCAAATGCCTCAGAGGGAGTCCCGTATCCTGGAATATTCCTCACTTCCTGGCCAAGAAGGCGGACCCGTACTCTGTGGATTACGCCACTGCTTCGCCAATCCAGACTCGTACCCTGACGTTCACGCCACTGCTTCGCCAAGGCGGACCCGTTGCCTGGCGTTTTCACCACTGCCTGACCAACAAGGCGGATTCGTAACCTGTTGATTTCGCGACTGCTTAGCTAAGGCGGATTAGTATCCTGGAATTTTCCTCACTGTTTGGCCAAGGAGGGCCCGTACCCTGGCGTTTACCCCACTGCCTCGCTAAGGCGGACCCGTACCGTGTCGTTTCCACCGCCGCTTGGGCGAGGAGGACCCCTACCTTGGTGTCTTTCTCGCTATTGGGCCACCGCTGACACATCCCTCCATCGCGGGCCAGTATGTTGTCTTTTCCTCACTTCTGCATTGGCGGACCAGTATCCCGATGTCATCCTCATTGTTTTCCGCAGTCCTTGGCCAAGGTAAACTTGTACCGTGACGTTTGCGCCACTGATAAGCCAAGGCAAAGCAGACGAGCGCGTCGCAGCCGGCGGGCCACGGTCCCGGACGCGAACGAACGCGTCGCAGCCGACGGGCCACGGTGTCGGACGCGAACGAACGCGTCGCAGCCGCCGGGCCACGATACCGGACGCGGACGGGGGCGTCGCAGCCGCCGGGCTACGGTGCCGGACGCGAACGAGCGCGCCGCGGCTGCCGAAACGGGACTCTGTCATGTAAGTGAGTGAGTGGGTGTTATTCTGCTCCGTATAATGTATAGCGTGAAAACTGTAAACGATGTCTCACCCGTAGGCTGCGAGACCGCCAGCGGGGTGTCATTCAGCCATTGAAGATGACGAAACCACTATCGCATTCATGGCGGAGTGTCATAGGTTGGGGGTCCCAGAACGAAAGCGTGTCTGAGTCCCTAAAAATCGGCCAGCCGTCTCGCAGTCTGCGCATCAAGGCACCCATTGTCTATGAGAGCCGCCGAGTCATGACCCCCCTATGCCTGCTGTTCTTGGGCTTACGGCGCTTTGTTAAAGAGATATGGTAAGATAAGATTAAATCGTTCTCATGACGGCGTCTTGCACTTCTTTGACTTCCTCGTCCTAGCATTTGTGAACATTCCGCAAATGCGCTTGCAGATTACTGAGCAGAAATGGGCCTTTCCGGCAAAGGTGACAGGGTGTGGAAGGACTGCAAAGTTCTAATAACATATCAATAGGACCATATAAGCCCAAAATCATTGCAAATGTACGACAATATGGACGAAGAGCTCATGAGAACGACAATTAGATGGTGAACAGTTGAAAAAAGAGGAGTAAAAGTTGTTCAAGACAGTCAGAAATCATGTATGGGCACGATCTAGGAAGTATTCCATATTAATGACCTAAAAGATGCATAATATTTGTGAATAGACAGTTCCTACCAAATACATGTTTCATTCGTGCTCCAGTGAAGAAATCATGACCCACAGCGAGGCCAGCCCCATAACGGGTGTGAGTCGTATGGCGCGATTCTTCGGGTGGCACTATAGACGGGCTGGATTTTGGACGCGCTATTACCACCCTTGTTACGGTAGCGCGTCGCGGCTTGGCCGTAACGAGTCCTCAAACAACTCGTCCACCTAACCGCAATCATCCACTCCATACGGGACGCCGCCATCGATTTTTTCCGTACATTTCCTCGATTATGGTTTGAACTATGAACTCGATTTTGGCCTAAACCCGTTGTCAAGAATTTTGCAGAACCAGTCGACGACAATGCCACGATGATTTTCTTTCTAATAATTTTCCTAAATTGAACTTTCCTACGGATTTTCAGGGCGGTTTTGCAAGCAGCACATTCAAAGAGGCATCGTAGTGTTGGTTGAGGGCTTCGTTTAAGCTTTAACCCGGGGAAAACGTCATGCTGAACCCTGAGTCCCTTCGTAGGCTGAGGTGATTGTGGCGGGGTGGGCGAGTTGTCCGAGGACTCGTTACAGCCAAGCCGCGACGCGTGACCGTAACTCGGGTGGTAATAGCGCGTCCCACATCCAGCCTGTCTATAGTGCCACCCGAAGAATCGCGCCATACGACCGCCTCCCCCCATAACCGGGTCGGCGTACCGGGGTTCGTAACAGAGGAAGGATGCAAATATCAATTTCACTACGACTTAAAATCCCATAAAGACACCTCTCATCATCTGTAATGTGGCAGCGATTGATAGAATGTCAATTTAGTAGCAGAAGCAGAATTTGGCTGAGCAGATTGGAAAAATCCTTTCGAAATCAGCTTGCGCGGGGGTCTCTTACTTCGTAGTAAACGATTACCTTCGCTTTAATGATGAATACCACACCAAGTGGAGAAGATCTCTAATATACCACCAGAAATCCTCCGGTTTGCCCTCGGAAGCGCTCAAGTTAGCTCACGGTGGGCCTGTGACCGTCTGGCTCGGTCGACTCCGTTCAGTCAAATAAAAAGAAAAGGAGTTTCAGCCGCCTATATGGTTCTGGCTTCACAGAAGTGAGGTTAAAAGAAGGTTTTTATTTAAAAAAACAATTAAAAAAAACACGGCAGGTGAAGAAACTACTCCTGCAGCACAAAGGAATCAGTGAGGTAATAGAAAGAAAATGGCCACCCGAGGTTCCCTGTGCGGCCTTTTATGGGCGCAGCAGGCGGGAAATCCCGGAGATCAAAAACAATCGTATGAGCGAAGTGATCGCCCATGCGCTCAAAGGTAACTATGCTAAACAAACTGCGAAAAAACCAAAAACATAATAACTCAATTAGATCAGTGATTAGGTTTAGGTGTTACTAGATTTAGTTCTATTAGATTTATTACTATACTACCCCTCTCAATACTACTGTCACTGGCCCACTAGTAGCCCATGGTGGCTAAAGGTGTTCGGTTCCAATGCAACTCAGTGCTTCCTTATAATTTCGAAATATTCGGGCTGGTTGCAGTGAAGTCAAGTGTGCACATGATGGAAAATAAGTTTTGGAATTTTTTTCTATCTCACGGAGGAAGGTACCTCAACGATCCCGTAAGTGGTAAAGATCCTCCATGGTTACTAAAATATTGTCGTGTACATGACACTTCATGCCGTCATGAATTTCATGAGGTAGGTCTTACAAAGCTGCAACGAACTTCACGATACACCTCTGAATTGGGATACTGTAACCTGTCACTATGAAAACAGGCTAATTCAGGTTTTATTGAATGGAGCAAACTAAACGAGACATTTCCACAGCAAATAAATCTGGGCGAAGTGTGAAAACTTGCGCGTGGAGCAAGCAAGTTCACGCACGCGTTCTTGTGAAAAGCACTTCTCACTTCGAGTAGCCCAGTTTCGACAATTTCAACACTGCATGAATTGTCATGTACACGGCAATATTCCGGTAATCCTGTAGAATCTTTACCATTCATGGGATCGTTGAGAGGTACCTTCCTCCGCGAGGTAGAAAAATTTCCAAAATTCATTTTCGACGATGTGCACACTTGGCTCCATTGCAACCAGCAGGAATATCTCGGAATTATAAGGGAGCACTTAGTTGCATTGCAACCGAACACCTTTAGCTAAACCTAAAGAAGCGTCAGCAGCATCTCTCTTTTCTGAGCAGAACTGATAGAGGGAACCAAGGCGGCGGAACATCCACGGAGGACCTCTACTGAATTAAGCTCACATAGTCTACGCAGATGTGGACCAGTGGTCAGTGCATGCACATTGTCTAGTGTAAACTAGTCGACTCTGCTACATGGAAGCGATTCTAGGCCAGATATCTTTTTGAGATACGCCAATAAACGAACTATTCTAACATCAAGCTGATTTGAATACCCAAGTGAATGTATAGTTCTTTTTAGTTCAAGGAATTGTTTTCCGGACCCCAAATGTTTACTCAACCACCCGAATGGATAATTCGAGCTAGTCGAATTTTCAAATTTCTTAATGACTGAATTACCAGTATATGTGGCTTTCTAATTTTTTGGGTGTTTCATTATGGATACCAGGGATGACTACTTCCAAAAATTGAATGCAGCATCTCATATCGACCGTATAAGTAATTCTGCGCTCTTGTTCACGATGAGGCAATGGCGAGCGAGGTGCACTGTCAGACAGATGCAGGCAAAACGCCTGGCGAGACAGTATACCGTGTTGGTAGGAGCTAGCCCAGATCATGTCTGCTTATAGTCCCACCCGAAGAATCGTGTCATACGATGTAACCCAAGTGCAAGAGATGGGCAGTTTATGGTATGGAATGCACGCCATCCACAAGAATTCGTGACGATACGCGCGTATGGAAGAGATTTTCTCAGCTCCATGCCTACAAAAAATTGCGTTGTTTGAGACCACTCAAATTGCAGCCGTCACCAAAACTCTTGTGTCAAACTTAATGAAATGCATTATGAACTAAATAAATTAAGCTGTGTATGACTTCTCCAGACCGTTTACGGACATCTAATACCCAGCCATAACCCTGGCCAATCGCGGCTGGCGCACAAGGTGGCACTTCTCAGCATCCGTTATATGTGGAAACATTGAAAGCTAATTCAATTGCTCCTACAAAAGGTGTCACCTCTTGGAAGAGTCTCAGACGAGTTTGAGTTATTTCGAGACTGTTAAGGACTTTTAACTCTAATCACACCAACTGACTGCAGGACCGCTAGAGCTAATCGATGCAGAACTACCGCAGACGAGAATCGACCGACGATTTTGACCATGTTTCGTTCTGCCGCGGGCCTCCTGATTCGGACGGTTCTCGTAGTCCTTTTGGGAGGTTGCCTTAATTAACTTTTGTGATCTGATGTTTTGTAATTTTCTCTTTAGCTCTTGCGTCTAGCCACGCCCCACAACAAGTTGAGTATCAGATGTCCTGCAATTTCTCCAGACCAGTAGAGTAGGCAGTGGTGAGAATTCTCACATCCGAGTTTTTTGGTAGTCGCTTTGCTCAAATTTTGCGCAGAAAAGTCAAGCATGCCCAATGTGAACGATCACTTCACCTTGAACATTTTAGGGTTTTGCACGGAATGTGTTGGATAGACTTGCGTTTTGTTGAGAGTCAACATCAGTACTGATTCCATCTTACACGTGGAGCGACCTTAGAGAGATAATTGTCTCCATCTCCCACAAACGAGGTGTCCTGAAGGAGGGTCAACTTCGAGGCGAAAATTTCTCTGTACAACGATGGCAGCCCTCTTCTGAGCTGTTCTTTCGGCAGCGAAGGTTTCTCTGTAGACGCCGTTTATATCCCTCTTCACTTGAGCTACGTTGGATCGACTATTGAAGTTGAACGATAGTCGGTAGCAGAGAGGTTCATTCTTGTCGAATTGGAGGGTCATATTCCATGCGATAGAAAAGAAGATGCAACGGGAACTGAAAAGCAATGTCGTGACCATGGTAAAGAGCAAAACAAGAGCTACAAAGTGGTTCATAACATACAATCAATTGAAGTCGAAGTAACCGTGAAATATTGAATTGAAAAAATCGCACAAACTTATCCCCTTACCCTTACTTTGATATCGTATTTCTCCTCCAATCATCACCTAACTGCTACTGCACGGTCTATGTCACTCCATCATTTCATTTAATATTTTTGAAAACCACTCATTATTTTGAAAAAAATATTCACTTTAATTCGAAAGCTTGAAACCATTCCGTAAAGCTCGTTATTGTTGGGAGCATTTTGTGCGATTTCGTAGATTTTAGGTGATACTTTTATTTCCGAGTTTGATGTATGTTAGGTTGATGACATACGCTTAGCGCGGCATGACGCCTGAGGAAGCCGATGGGTCGGCAAAAAAAAAACTGGCGCCGCCCATACCTTCGCTGTCAACTAGAGGTCGAGTCTTACGCTAGCTCGGTTACTTGCAAAAACGCGCATGGCATCCACCTGGCGGAATCAACCAGCGTCAAAGACGCCCAAGCGGACAGAAGAAGCCACCACGTTTTCACAGATTTCTTGCATGTTTCTCGCAATTCAAACTTTCGATATGAGCTTCCCATTCTTCAACGTCTGAATTACAGCAAAACTTATAAACTGCCGCGAATATTGCCTTTTAGAACAGCTAAGATCAACTCATTCCAGAACTGGGAAATTTAAAACATTTGCCTCGATGCGTCACTTTTAGGCATCCTCACAATGTGTCTATACTCATAAGCTTGTTCGGATTTGACAGGACAAGAGCAGCTGAGGTATGCCTCATATTCTTTTTTTCTTCTTCATTCAAAGATTTTCGGAGACAAGTTCTCTCTGTGTGAATTTACTTCACAAACTTGTTCCATTTCTCGATGAGATGTTTCTATTTCTTTATAATGTCGTGGTTTGATGTATAAACCGATCCTATCAAACCATATTCGGTGTGCATTCATTTCGATACGCTTTTTTTGTTGTAGAAAGCTGTTTATTCATAGCAGAAAGCCTATTCTCCCTCAGATTCTTGGTGAAGAAATCTCAGAAATGATCATGGCTCGTGAGGAGTACTGCAAACCAGTTCGTCTACTTTTAAGAGAAATGATAAGGTTCATTCATTTATTCGATATTTGTGCTTTTACTTTTTTATTTATCTATTTACTTGTTCGACTCATTCAATTATTTTATTGTAATCGAGCTTCAGGACCACTTTCGGTGCTTCATTGTGTGGAATACCGTCAGACTAAGTCTCACCCAAAACTCTGTTTTTAGCCGAGATTGGGGTTGAACTACCACTTTCTTTTGGATGGGAGGATGGTGGTTGTGGCGGGGATAGGGCAAACCTCGCATATACTGAAGGAACTCAGTTGTCTCAATGTTGTATCCCCGCCTGTCTCCGGGAACACAATCTGTTTGCCTCTCTAGGGTCAGTCAACTGCGACCCTGTTTTCTCTAACCCTCTCTTTCCTGCGAGGGTAACTCCTACTCTTGTCACCTATGTAGCAACATGTTCCAGAATAATAGACTTATTAGTAAAATAAACAGGCGACGAGGACTGCTGCGACTGCTCGGCTGACTCCAATCCACGCACTTTTCGTGCAGTTTTAGTTCTATGAGCAATAAGCCCTCCTATTGAGTTGCTTGATAATTTACGTCGTTTTTTTCATATTTTTCGAAGCAAACTTATTAAAGGCAGCAACCACGGAAATCCTCACTTTCGAGGTGAGTCGTTCTCCGTGTGGTCGGCTGCCAGACAATCACAATGGTATCTTGAACACAGAAAAAAGCAGCCTATCTGTGGACATACTGCCGTGGACAGAGAGCCGAGCGTGGCCATTTTGGTGTCCGTCACTCCAGTTAACGCTATAACGCTATTGATTTGGCATGCTACGAGTGGTCTAGTAATGTATCATGTTGTATAAGGAATATTGTACAGTTTATGGTATGGAATGCACGCCATCCACAAGAATTCGTGACGATACGCGCGTATACCCTCAGCGGAAAACTCGTCCGCGCTGTGGGACGCATGGAAAACAGCGCCTTCATTTCCCACCTTCCATCGTGTTTCAAGCTGTTTTATCACTGCCTATGAGTTCATCGTCCCTGAAAACCTTGAAATTCAGCGAATTCTCCAACACAAAAATTTCCGTGGGTGCTGACTTTAATATTAGGTTGGGAAGTGATTGAGACCCTCCAGGTTTTTGTAGCTTTCCTATAACTTTTTTATTTTTTGAGATTTTTATAACTCTTTTTGTACAAAAGGTTCGGCCAAACACACTTTGATGAGTGAAAAATAAGGCACCGGAATATACGGTTACCAACTAACACACGAACACGATCAGAAAATAAGGGTTTATTAACGATCAATGATTAAAAGAATACGACAAATAGCGGGAAGATGTAAATGGCGAATTGGATGACAAGTAGAAGGAAATATACTGACGTCCTGGATTGCGAGGGGGTAGGCTGGCGGGGACGTGGGTATCCTGACGATCTCGGCGAGGTTGCCACCGAGCCGCCTTTTATGGTGCAAGTTGCCGCCCAAAATCCCGCCGCTTCGCCGGTCGCTCGCTTGATCTACTCTCGCAAGGAGTGCCTCGCGATCTCCACATTTTTTATAACTTTTTCTCTTCCATTAGGGGACTTCGCGACTTGCTGTGAGCACAATGTATACTCATCGCCTGGGGCCACCTCTCGGGCGCAGACTTGACTCCACAGGTTCAGAAATCGGGAAAATACAGGTCAAGGAATTCGCCAGAAAACGGTCGGGAATTCTCAAAGTTGGCGAAGTGATGCTCGGCCGTTAGTTGGAGAGTGCGAGATAGAGCAAGAGTGGAGAGTGTGTCATCGTGGTGCACGCCTGCTCCTTCTGCTAAGGACAAATCGACAAAGCCATTTGAGTGTGATTTTCGTCGACCAAAACGTACATTTCGACACGTCGATGTCTGTTCTCTCCATATTTGTCGGTCATTGCACTGAATTGACCATTGCAAAAGTAGATGTGGCTCATCATGTCGCGTGGCAGCAACTCCGGCGGGGCATGCCCTGCTCCTCAGGAGGTTGCCTAGTTGATAAATGTTATCGAGGAGACACATTTTCCGACACAAAATACCAGGACCGACGGTTCATGGTTGCATGGAGCTAAATGCCTCGATGATGTTGTCATCCCACTTGCTCGCACCGGCGCTGCAAAGGCGTTCGTGCAAAGAAATCGATTGGATCGGTTGCCCGTCCATTTTCGTGCCTACTTGAGCAACGGCGTAACGCTACGCCCTGGCACACCCATGGCGTAATTGCTCAGGGACCGAGCTGTTGAACGTTTTCTTACTAGTTCAGAACGAAAAGCCGGGGGAGGCGGTCGTATGGCGCGATTCTTCGGGTGGCACTATAGACCGGCTGGACCTGGGACGCGCTATTACCACCCGAGTTACGGTCACGCGTCGCGGCTTGGATGTAACGAGTCGTCGGACAGCTCGCCCACCCCGCCACAATCACCTCAGCCTACGAAGGACTCAGGGTTCAGCATGACGTTCTCCCCGGATCAAAGCTTAAACGAAGCCCTCAACCAACACTACGATGCCTCTTCGGATGTGCTGCTTGCAAAACCTCCCTGAAAATCCGTAGAAAAGTTCAATGTAGGAAAATTATTAGAAAATCATCGTGGCATTGTCGTCGACTGGTTCTGCAAAAATCTTGACAACGGGTTTGGGCCAAAATCGAGTTCATAGTTCAAACCATAATCGAGGAAATGTACGGAAAAAATCGATGGCGGTGTCCCGTATGGAGTGGATGATTGCGGTTAGCTGGACGAGTTGTTTGAGGACTCGTTACGGCCAAGCCGCGACGCGTTACCGTAACAAGGGTGGTGATAGCGCGTCCCAAATCCAGCCTGTCTATAGTGCCACCCGAAGAATCGCGCCGTACGACCCACACCCAAAAGCCGGTGATCTAACGGGCATCGATGTGAACTCGTCCAAATTCCGTGCCTTTGCCGCGTCCCTCGCAATGTGGCGTGACCCCTCACTAACGAGCTGCTAGCAATAACCAATCCCAGCGCTCATCATTCTGGCTGCAGCTCCACCCCTAATTATAGCAGGTGCACAAGGTCCGTTTCCCGGCTGTTATATACTCACACATCCTGAAAATAAGCCATGTGAGAGAAATGCAAAAAAAAATTTTTCTTGGTGGAGTGTCTCAGTCATTTTCCGACAACCTAATATCAACAACATACATTAATCAATGATATATTGGCTATTTTGTTGGAAGACCGTTTGCCATCCTTCAGTGGCGGACGGGCGTTGGGCAGCAGTTCCCTGTTTTTTTTTTCGGGAATTTATTTCAAAAATTAATTAATTTTAGAAGGTATTTTTAGCAGTGAAAATTTTTCCAGTCTACGAGGAAGGAAAAAAATATTAGTAAACAATTAACACTCCCCCTTGCGTCCGCCATTGGATTTCTGATTCTTTTCCTCCCGTTTTTATCAATTGATAGCTATATTAGTGACCTTTGCAAGTGCGAAACCTGACCCGGCCGGTGACGAATTGCCTATGGGAGTGCGGAAAACGCCTAGAGGCCCAAGAATCCTCCGATGCATGAATAGCATCGGCTCTGTCACATGGTGTTTTTTTTTTGAATCAATAAATTTGGGGGAGGGGGGGGGCAGGGTTGGCAGTGTCGGGTTTGGAAGGGAGAGAGGGCCGAGGGTTCGGAGAGGATGAATGTGGTTCGGTGTTGTTCTGGATGAATGAACGGCAGATGAATAAAAGTGAAAAATCCAAAATCAGCAGCTGTGGATTCTGGTATTCCCGCCGAAATTCACAGCTGCAAACTTTGGATTTCCAAAATCTACAGCTGCTGATTTTGAAAATTATTGACATTGTTGCTGATAAGACCAACATACATATAAAACTGTATATAACAATAATATGTATAGTCTGGTAGCATACACAAGGCCCATGATCTGACATTGTCCGCAATTACGTCCGCTTGATTTCTAAGCCTGGTCCCAGCACAGGTCTCCCCGGGGCAAGCTGGGCTTCGTAAAAGGGCCGAAAAGCAAAGGGGGCTTCGTACCGGAGCCCAGGGCGGAGCCCCGGAGAAAAACATAGACGAACAGAAAAATGGCCTGCAACAAGGCTGCTCGCTCGTTGAGCAGCGCAATAGGGGCGACTTATGCCGAAAAAACTCTTCAAGGAGGCTGCTCATGCTGTAAGCGGCCAGGCGACTGTCCGGTCCAACTATTCCGATTGGAGCACATTTTCCACGTACACCGTAGGATTTAAGGATTTCTGCGCAGTCTAAACGCAACCAAGTGACATGATATCTTCACTAACAAAAGAACCAAGGGAGCACTAGAGCTGTTTGGAAGAACGACCAAAACTTATGTACCGCTCGGAAGATATGCGCGAAAAACCCTTTTCCGGAAATCTCGTGGAGCTGCTGGGAAGTCCAGACTTTAAGACTGGGCTTGAAAATTGGAGCATGGAGAGATCTAAGAGAGCACTACAACTGTATGCTCAGTATTGCCAGAAACGATGTACAGCGCGAAGGATATATGTGAGGGAGNTGGGCTTGAAAATTGGAGTATGGGGAGATCTAAGAGAACACTACAACTGTATGCTCAGTATTGCCAGAAACGATGTACAGCGCGAAGGATATATGTGAGGGAGACCTCAGGTCGCCCTCTAGGTCGCCCAGGGCGACCTAAGTCATTTAGTGAGCATACACTTTTTCCTTTCACATAATTTTCGGGCTTTTGCAGCATACACTTTTTCTTCAAGGCCCGCTTCATCGTTCAAGTACTTGATTGATTCGATCCGTGCAGTATGGAATTCATAGGAGTTCTCGGAGTGTTGCTAACTCGAGGTAATTTCGCATCCAGAATACATAAGGAGCATACACTTTTTTGATTCACATAATTTTTGGGCTTTCGCAGTATAAACTTGTTCTACCCCTATAGCTCTTTNACGAGCATACACTTTTTTGATTCACATAATTTTTGGGCCTTCGCAGTATAAACTTGTTGTACCCCTATAGTTCTTTTATCACTGAAGATTTCAATTCATTCCGTTGTGTTTACACAGCGCAGGAGTCCTTAAAATCCTACGGAGTTCACGCCCGTAGAATATGTGCTCCAACGCCGCGGACTAGTTTCAACGCGTTTCGTCTTGTATAAGGCGGGATGGTTTCACCGATGAAACGTCACAGATGAAATCTGTTTTCTATGGAGAGGCGGTCAAGACGCACGCCGCGACGCGACCGCGCCGCTGCTCGTACGTTTGAAGGCTGCAGCCGCGACGCGCNCTCTTTTGTCACTGAAGATTTCAATTCTTTCCGTTGCGTTTACACTCCTTAAAAATCCTTAATAGGAATCCTTAAAATCCTACGGAGTCCAGACCCGTAGAATATGTGCTCCAATCGAACAACGCCGCGGACTAGTTTCAGCGCGTTTCGTCTTGTACAAGTTAAGAGTTGGCGCATTCAACGACACCGGTGGACACCTCCTTACACTTTTTCAGCTCCGATGACATTCATCTGTTCTACATTAGCTCAGAAAACTTGCCTATTTCTCCCCAGCACTGCTCGTACGTTTGAAGGCTGCAGCCACGACGCGCACATGAGTCGACCAATCACAGCCCCGTATCGTACATATGTACATACGTCTTGTCACGCAGCCGCTTTCTATAATTGTGGGGTTTTCAGACTTCTCTCTTCGTTATGACGAGTGAAGTGGCTGCTGCATGCAAACTTTCTAGCGACCCCAGTCGCTACTATATTAAATATTTTGAATTTTGACGTCTGCCAATGTTTTTCCTGGTAGATTCCAGCACTTTTATGTGCAAAGGGGGCTTCGTAAATTTTTGGTTTTTCAAAGGGGGCTTCGTTTTGATTTTGCCCTGGGGGACACCTCGTGCCGGGGCCTGGCTGATACCACTGCGGCTGCAATTGCGGACAAAGTCACCATTTGTGCACGTTCTGGGCTAACGGACTGTAGATGCGTCCGCCCCGACGACAGCTTTCAAAAGGTGGCAAGAATGTAATGGGACAGTCTAAAATGTGCTTGGAACTGTCATGAAAGGAGCCTACTACCGGCTACCGCACATCAAGAACGGTGAACAGAGGGTCAAGGAGCCTAACAATTTTCTTCAGTTAATGTTCGGCCTCTTGCCGTTTCCCTTACTCAGCCACTCCATCAAGATACCCGCCTCTAGTCCTCTTTTGCTGTGGGCGAAACACTGGCCCAATTGTATTCGTTGATTCTCGAGATTTTTGTCTGGCGCCTTACTGCTCCTTACCCATTTCGTGGCTTTTTACTCCGTGTAGAACATAGAGGCTCACTTCATATCCAATGTCGCACTAGTTTCTGACCAACAGGTCCCCGGGGAC
>JARK01001395.1:559463-581870 GCA_000688135.1 Ancylostoma ceylanicum | reverse complement strand
ATATATATATATATATATATATATATTAACTAACTATATATATATATATATAACAGTAGTTAAAAACTTTTTTTGCGATGGTAACTTCTTGTCGATACTAGAAGCTTTTGTGATGTGGGCAAAAAAATCATATCATCCGCCACCATTTCCTTCTTGTTTCAGCTTATCTCTGCGACTGAGCTAATGCTAGTCGCGTGCGGTGTTCTTGGACGAGTTTCTCCACCTCCTAGTTAGGAGCTTCGGTCCATGAGGAATGCGAGCGCACGCAATTATCGCCGCGTGCGCGGCGACCGTAGCAGGCGCACTAGGCCACACCTCCTCATTAGCTAGGCTGGTAGTAGAGAACTGCTGCCTAACGCCACGCCGCCTCCTTCAGTAATTTGAAAATACCACGTTCGAAAAGACCTGGGTCTTCAAAAGCGAAAAACTGCTCCAACTCATTTTTAACAGCCTGATCGGATTTGAAAGTTTTACCGTTCAAATGGTTTTGAAGGAAACGAAACATATGGCAGTCTGATGGTGCTGAGTCAGGATTATAGGGTGGATGTGACATCATTTCCCAGTAAAGCTCTGTTAATTTTTGACGGGTTATCAAAGAGGTGTGGGGTCTGGCGTTATCATAATGGAACATCGCACCTCTGCGGTTGGCCACTTCACGGCGTTTTTTTTTTCTTGATTTCTTCGTTCAATTTCGATTGTTGACGACTGTAGAAATTCGAATCAATAGTTCGGTTTCTTGGAAGCAGCTCATAGTAGGCTATACCCTTGCAATCCCACCACACAGAAAGCATAATCTTCTTTTGGTGAAGATTAGCTCTGGATGTCGATTGTGGGGCTCATTTTGCTTGGTCTATGATCGTTTTCGGACTACGTTATCGCAATCAATCCATTTTTTTCACCCGTTATGATTCGTTTTAGATCTTGGTTTTTTTGGGTCGTTTTGGTTACGATTCTGCAAAGGGTCGTATATGTTAATGCGTTTGGTGAGGTGCATTTTCTTTAGTTCGTGAGGAACCCCAACATCCAGTTTTTTTTTAACGTAACCAAGCTGCTGTATGTGTAATTAGACAGTTGAATTCGATATGCAGCTTCTCCGCTATCTTTTGATTTGTCACACGCAAGTTTGTTTCGGTTGTGGTGGTGTCAATCCAGCAAAGTCAAGGTGTCATTCTAGCGGCGTAGACAACTCCGGGAGAATCTCTTTATCTCAAAATATTTGAGCTCACTTAGAATCACGAAGACATGAAGGCATTGAATGCTTATGTGCCTTTGTACATGTACAACACTACATTGCGCTCACAACAAATCCGGAACTTTTCTAACTGAAGGGAACACGTCTGAAAAGTGGAAAAAATCTGAAGAGTCTCAATCATTTCCCGACAACCTAATACAATAAGTTGCTGGAGCACTCGATGTATCGAGTGAGCGCTTCATCTCTCCAGACTCCTCTGACTACATCTAAACGACCCCTTCGAAAAGGATGGCTCGATTGGCTCGAAATCGATAGAACAGTCTACCATGTTGGCCTCACAAACACTTCAAAATAGGGGGAATTTTTTCAACAATAGCCATCCCGTCAATTTGCCTAAGGCTGGATTGCTCACAAAAAAGTTCACGAATTACGAAAATCATTTTTTTTTGCTACGCACACCCCGATACAGAATGAGCAGAGTACTAGAACTCACCTATCACAATGAAACTTTGTGTCATGCTCCAAAATGGATATTTACACTCTTGTACCAAGGAAGTGCTGTTCGAAATCCAGTGTTCTGCCATCGAAAAGAAAACGGGACACACTTGTATGACGACCTGTAATAACACATTTTATTTATTCTTCCAGTTATTATTTATTTCATGCAATTGCAGATGCATCCACGAACAGAGCCTGGATGATTAACATGGAAAATTGGATATGTGAAAACGAAAAAATATAGTGCATGTTTTCAAATTTTTATAGGTTTTTCCATCGTAACGAGTTTCCTTTCTCTACACTGGCTAATAGCTACCTGTCTTGCATTGTTGAAGAGATAGCGAAAAGCGAACACGGAATTCAGGTGTGTTGCACTCAACCTCCCAACTAGCAAGGAAAGGATATTCGGTTAGTGTGGCCGTTCATACCTACGTGTATATTGCCCTATGCACCTTGCGGAGCTGATAAAATCCGTTTTTTTTTTTGAATTTCACGACTTTTTTATCTGTGATGTGTCGGGTCCATTTTTCGTGGTTATGTGCAAGCGCTGAGCTTAGTCTACAGCATGAGTTCTTAGCGCAGGAGTTTCTGTTTCTTCAGATGGGCACACACTGGTGGCCATTCCCGGAGAATAGGGCAAAGCCGTTAGAACGTGAAAATTTCTTGTATTGAGAACAAATGAGATAGATCTCGACACAACCGTTGTGTTCACAACAGCCACTTGGATCGGAAACGAAACAAACCCTACTGGAGTCACAAATTCACTTAGGTGTAGGTGTAGTCAGAATAGCCGGCTACAAATTAGAAATCGAAGAAAAAAAACCCCTGAACTTTATTGTCTGGGTGATGAATACACAATATAGCCTCAACCGAGTGTTATTTCTTTCCACATTTTGTTCATTGTTGTGAACATTTCGACTGTAAGGAGGTGTTCTATATTTGCTGTTCTACCTGTCAAGAGTTATGTTCCAACTACATATTTTGTAATATTTTGTCATTTTATGAGCGTAAATGACAGGGGTTGATTTCTCAGACATACGCCGAATTCAAGCTCCCTGTCATTGAGGCTCCAATTGCTACAATGGGCGGGGTTAGGGTGTCATTCGAATTGCTGTTCGGTCGCTATTCGGTGAGTATTGGATGGCTATTCGGCCCCTATAGAAAAAGTGAATATGAGTCCAATAGCTGCTCTACCGCAGCAGCTACTGGGGTTCACTTATTACCATCACCACGCTTGACCCTGTGAATGGCCACACTGATGAAGTTTTCTTTCCAAGTTTCTTATACTACTGCTGTAGCAAATGGAATACCTTCTTGCAGGACCACGTCTTCCGTAGTGCATCAGAGCTGCTCAGTGCAGTAACGCTCATGTCTATTAGTGCTTCCGTAAAAGAAGCGTTCAGTTCACGTCGTTCTGGCACGAACTACACACCTGACCTTGTGATTGTACACGATCGTTTCGAAGCCGCATTTTCAGAGTACTTGGATGGGGTTTTGAGGTATGAGCTTGTTAAACAAATGGGTTGAACTGCAACAAATCGCCCCAAGCCTCTCACTAGAGGATGTTGGAGGGAAATTTGTTTTTTTTTTTTCAAATTGAAGTCCCCCCACTTGTTTACTCTCATTATTTTTTGTACAATTTTGAAAGAGCTCTTATTTTCAGGTGGCTGCAAGGCCAAGGTGTTCGACATATATTTCCTTCTGCTAGAGAATACCTACAGGCGTACCACAAGCTTCTTTTTATGGAACGGGTATCACCATCTTTCTTCCTTTTTTCTTTTTATTTTTCTGAGAAGTTGCAAACTGTCAAAGTGAGGCAGTGCCCAAAGGTAAAGTGAGTTGCAAGTCTAAGATCTAGTGCTAGTCTGAAGGTGAAATGGAGCACGGTTCCCAGACAAAACTGTGCGAAACGGTGCTGTTTCCTTTTTTTTCTTGGAAGTCATCTACAATTATTTGGTGGCTAATTAGGGTGGATGGCGAAACCTGAATTACGGAGCTACAGAGTGCGCCATAAGTTCTTGCACACCATGTCTAGTAACGCCACAGCAGCTTGTTTGAACGTAATGGTATGACATCTACAGGCATTCGCCCTGGAGTAGAAGTTGCGTCTCGTATACGCGCGCGAGCTGATCCATTCCTAATGTTCAAATCCCTAGTCGAAAGGCTACGTGCGAAGGCTTTTTCGCAGTTCGCATGTAGCCTTTGTAGTGGGTCTGCAATTGCACCAACTGTTCCCCCGCCAAGAATCAGTCCCCAGCACGAGGTCTTCCCCGAGCCAAAATCAAAACGAAGCCCCGTTTGAAAATCCAGTATTCTACGAAGCCACATTTGAATATGGAAGAGGAGTTAACCACCCTAAAATCAATAGAACAGTTCAAATTAAAAGAACAAAAAATCGCCGTAGCAGTGAAATTATCGTTGACAGGTTCTGCAAATTTCCCAACGACGAGGTTCAAGCCGAAATCGAGTTTACAGTTACCACCGTAATCGAGGCAACGCAGAGTCTATTCGTTTTGAGATTGCGTATGCCGTAGTAGCGGCGCTACCGGCATTGGAACATGCGGTGCAGTTGGTTAAACAGCATGACACTGAAAACTCCTGAGGCGAAGTCGCCCAAAATCCTCACTCTTGAGCTGGTGGTGCGAACAACACAAGTCAGTACTATATCAGGAGCAGATTAGATGTGAAAACGAATGAATGATTCTTATTGCAAACTTCACGCGTCCAACGAGTACACGGCGTCGTTCGATTGGAGTGCATATTCTATAGGCTTGAGCATCCGGAGAATTAGGAGGATTCCTGCTCAGCTCAAACGCAACCGATTGGGCAAAATCTTTAGTGAGACTAAAGGGAAGGTGTTGCTAGAAGTGCTTGAAATATTAGCCAAAACTTATGCGTCGCACGACAGATATATGCGCAAAGGCTAATCTGCTGCTGCCAAACAATATTCGAAAAGCTCCTGTGAAGCGTACACTCCGCGGATCGTCCCCAAAATTGCACGAATGATGAGGCAGGCATGGTGAAGAAGTGTTTGAAAAATCAGCCCTAACTTATGTAAACTAAAGAAGTGTATGCTCATTAAGTAGCATTTGTCCGGCGGGAAGACCTCCGGGAAGACCTGAGGTCTTCCCCATATATATTTTTTGCACGGTACATAAGTTTTGGTTGATTTTTCAGACACCGCTAGTGGCGCGTCAGATCTTCTCAAATTTCAATTTTCAAGGGAGTTCATGAAGTCTGGGCTCCACAGGAGTCCATTGAAACCTCTCGCGGAGCAAAAATTCGGGCTTCTTCACGCATATCTTCCGTGAAGTACAAAAATTAAAGCTGCTTCTGCAATTGGTTCTAGTACAAGGTCTCTTCTCTATGCTCTGCAAATTTCAACACATTTCACGAAGTGTGGACTTTACAGGAGTTCTTCGAATCTTGTGCAGATGCTAAACCTTGGTGTTTTGCACATACTGTCTGTTTCACAAATCTTGCCACTTGGCAGGCTTCCAAGATGAGGTAGGTCTCGCCAGTTGTCATAGGCGAGACATGTTTTTGGCACGTTTCCAGTTATTGACAGCGCTCAATTTCCAAGATTTGACGTGTCTTGTCTAGCTACAGACAAATCATTGAATTGCTCTCATTTTTGAAACAGATAGTATATCTTTCGTGCGGCGCATAAGTTTTGGCTGATATTTGTAACACTTTTAATATCATCATCATTTTTCATTCACTGAAGGTTTAAGGGTCTAGCTCAATCGGTCGCGTTTGGACTGCGCACGATCTCTTCGAATCTTTCGAATCCTCGGTCCAAGTCTGCAGAATATGTGCTCCAGTCGAACTCCTGACTATATAGCGCCGTTCGAAGTACGAGCAGCCCCCTTGCAGGCCCTGCATGTCCTTTTTCAACCTCAACATTAGCCCCAGACCCCAGTACGAAGCCCTCTTTGCTTTTCGACCCTTTTACGAAGCCCAGCTTGCCCCCGGGAAGGCCTATGCTGGGGCCTGCCAAGAATTTCCTGTATGGTCACACTTGAGAAACTCAATAGCAATTCAAACCACCTATCAGATCGGGAATATGTCGCCATTTGCTTTTTCAATAAGTCAAAGTTGAGAGAGTAGCTATCACCTCGCTGCACGGCGGTGTTTCTGGTGCAAATCCTCCCAAAGCTTCACCTGAGCTACAGCTTCAAGCCTGTATATGATATAGCACTGCCGTGCACTTGATTTGCTCTAGAGCGTAGTTGAATACGACTATCCACCAGAATCAGATTGGCGTTATAGGAGAGTTCGTTCTTAGCACGGGATTTCTGTCGCGCAGCATTCCAGGAGACGCACTTGGTATACGAGTAGATTCTAAGCCTTACAGAAGCATTATCTTTTTGCTGTTCAGCTTGAGTTGGAAGCAGCGAGGTCTCTTCTCTCCTAAAATGTTGTGCGAGTGAAATCCAGTCTAATTTTGATGTTGTGGAGCACAAAAAAGAACTTTAAAAAACCTGCTCATGTACGTCCTCTCGCAATTGCGACCTGTCTGGGCCAATTTTTAGCTCTGCTACGTAATTTGGCCATGCCTCGTACGAGGCGTGGCCAGCAATAAAGATTTCCATCTGGAGCTTGCTCGTATACAGTCGACAACTAGGGGAATTCCTCTGCGGTAATCGTATCTGTCATACGGTATTGGAACCCCTCCATTACCATCACCTACTACTGAACCCCCGTTGGCACTTAGGACCTTCCTAGTGCCATACGCCTTTTACTTGAAATTTTTTAGAAATTTCTGAATAGAAGAGGAGATGAAATTCTACTCCGAAGTTTTAGTGAGAAACGATTCGATTTGTTCTGAGTAGTGTCTTCCGTTCAAGAAGACAGTGTCACAGCCAAGCCGTGCAGCCAGGTACTCGCTACTTTTTTTAACTTTGAATTATTACAATAGCAAATGGTGACATAATCCTGGTTTGCTTGGTTGTTTGAGTTGCTACCATAGGTGGATTAGTGGGTAGGTGGTATGCTTGGGAATATTCAATGATACAGGGTGGTCCACATGAAGTGTGACGAGAAAAACTACCCATAACTTTACACAAATTAGACCAAATGAGAACTATTTCTATTTATTTAGATGACAAAAAAAATCTCAATAACACATCTCAGATCACATTCGAAATGACCTTCTTTAGCTTTGATACAAGCATCCGATCTCTTCCGCAAACTCTTGAGAGCACGCGCTACCATTTCCGGCGAAATTCGGTCTCAAGCAACCACCTGGGCTGTCTCCAGCGAATCTAATGATTTGTGTTTGAAAGAGCAGACTTTTCGCTCTAAGATAGATTAGACCGCGAAATTCAGAGGGCTGAGATCGGGTGAGTTTGATGGGCAAACATCCTTGGTCCGATGGGCAAACATCCTTCGTCCAAAAACACGGAAGATTAGTACCACAGCACTCCAGTGCCTTCTTCTCGCTGTGAGCAGGTGCCCAATCTTGGTGGAAGGCCCACTCGATATCCATAGCATTCTATTAGGTTGTGTACAAATAAATTGCGTTTTTTGCGCATCAATTTTTAATCTCTTCTGTTTTCTATGTATTATTCATACAATGTTCATATTGTTGAATATCATTCTGAAGCATATCTAATGATCTTCCGTTTTTCGATTACCGTTTGCTTCAAATCTCACTCTTGGCTAATTTCAGACCGAATGTTCATGAAGTCCTCTTTTTAGTGCAGTTTGGAATTCGGAAAAAGTTTCGGGGGCTAATCTTCGTTCAACTACTCCGGAAAAGGTGTGCAGTTATTGCGAAGGAACCAATTCTTATCGACGTCACGAACCGATCAAGGAAAGGCTTATTCTTGTGCCGCAAAAGCAGCTCCGATGAGATATAATTGCGCTTGAGCTTCTGTTCAGCTTTGAATTCATAGGGCGCAAAATGATTCATCTTCTTCACCTTTTCAATTTTTTCCCAGCGCTCGGCGACGCTCGACCATGACACATAGAGTTCTCCCCTAACTCATGAGCACCTTTTGTGGATCCCTCTTCATCAGTCATTTCAGGCCGTCGTCGTTAATTTCATGGATCCAACTTCGACTCTGTCCATCTTGAATGCTCATGCCTCTCTGAAGGAATTTATGGAACCGTAACTGATTAGCGTGAATTGAAGTGGCATCTTGTCCCCACACTTTCGCAATATCTTCATGTGCCACCGCAGCATTCCGTTCAAGTTAGAACTCAGGAAGCAAAATGATACGAATCTATTCCTTGTGATCATCTTGGTCATTCATCCTGAAGTTAGCCAAGAATAGGGTTTGGAACAAATGAAGATCAAAGAAAGAACGCTCATCAGACAAGCTTCAAAATCATATACAACAGTGTAAACATTGAATGAAAAATACACAAAAAACAGTGGGTTAAAAATTGATGTGCGGAAAACGCAATTTATTTTTACACAACCTAATATTCGGTCAAAGAAATCATCGCATACTCCAAGATCTGTTTCAAATGAAGTTCGACATAAATTTCAACTCCTTGTTGGACAAAAACCAGCTTAGCCTTGCCGAAATCCGATATTCCACACCACACCATCACCAATCATCGAGTTTTTTTTCGACCTTGACGACTCTTGGAGATCCCTTCGACAAAAGTTTCCGCTGATTCTGCGCATTCCGGAGTGAATATCTTCTCGTCCGTGAAGGAAATTCGGCCGAGCTTGTCACCTCGCGCAAGTGTCATCACCTTTCTGCATCTTCCCAATCTGGAGGCCTTCATTTCGTCTGTGAGGCGTTGTCCTTTGGCGAATTTGTAGGATACAACTCTAGATCGGACGATTTTCAATCCCTCCAGTTTCTCCGAAACGGCTTATGACCCGATATACTTGCTCCTGGTGTAGTTTGAGCACCTTCGAGATCTCGGAAATTGACGACCCGCGTTTGTGCATGGCGACTACTGCAGTATGATCCGCAAGCTGTGTCGTCCTTTTCTAAAAACAGAGGATAAGATGGCTGCTATAAGGCTAAAAAACACAGCAGAAACGAATGACAATGAAAAAGCACAAAGAAGCAACAAAAGGTCCAAAAATTGATTTTCTTTAGCCCGCCACACTTCATGTGGACCACCCTGTTCTTCAAATATTCCAAGTTTGAATAATTCGAGTATTACCGAATTTCATTCATTCGAAGTGTGAATAGTTCGAATATTCCAGTTTTAGCAATGTATGAATGAATGAATGAATTATCCGAATATCAAACATTTCTGACTACCCGAATGAATGAATAGTTCGAATATTGCAGTTCTGGATGCCGAATGAATGAATAAATTCGACTCGAATATTCGGTCTTGAACCTGCAAGTTTAAAAGTTTTCATTTGTTGTTTTCACTCCATCGGCATTACAATCAACAATTACGAGAATTCGGCCATAACGTTACTGATGTGCCTTTCTGAGCAGCTCAAATAGGAGGCCAAAATTGACTGATCGAATCTACCAAGAAAAACTGGGTGCGGGCACGCAGTTACCCTTGGCATCCTGCACAACGAGCAGCGACAGTTACTGCCAACACTAGGACGGTATTACAGTTTCGTGATTTTGGTCGTGTTAGTCCCAACAAAATACCACAATTATGTTATGCAGCGGAAAGAAACAGTGCTCCAACGTTCACCAAAACCTTAAATTTTGTCTGGATGGGTCAAACCTCAGTTTAGTTATAGCAAAAGATTCTACCCATAAAGGCAGTGTCCAGGCAGAATCGTCACTATTAGTACCCAAAGCCAATCCAGTGCCCGCTCCGCCCCTTCGACGTTTTCGTGAAAGATGGTCAAATCTTGTCTGAGATGGTCAAGACATATCCCGCTGTCTGACAGTCTGGTCCCTCTCCATTCTGTTACGCTAGGGATGGCACTCTATCCAACATGAGTCAGCTTATTGAGCACGTGTTCTTGAATTTGACACGTATTGCAATCGATACTGGTTTAGGAATTCGACCACAATTTGGGAAAAAGCTCGTTACTATTAAAACTACCAGCGGAAAGAGTAAAATGGTGTTGTATATTCTCAGGATACTTTAGAGTTTACGATCAACAGTAATCAGCTGGATTTTCTGGAAGTAGGAGCTCGAGAAGCCTCATTGCCGTCTTTTCATTCTCATCCGGACAACTCGCCCACATCGTAATTTTCAACCCTCTAGAGACCACAAATTTCGAGGTTTTCGTGGGCAAAACCTACACAGCTGCAATCAGCTCATCGAGTAGAATAGGAAGATGCCAGATTTTAAGTATCGAAAATTTTGCCTGGACACAACAGTGTCTCTGATCATATCTGACTGGCCGTTGCAGAAAATTTGTGCTAAGAACGTTGCTAAGAAAAAATGGAGAAAGTACTACAAGGTTTTTTTATTGTGAGAGTTCCTATGTGTATGTTGCGATGAGGTGAATATTCTCATCTCCCTAATTTTCTTAAGAGGAACCCGTATGTGCTGCCATTAAGATCCCTTACAATTTGCGCCTGCAAGGTAAACCTGGAGAAATATCACATTGTATTAGGCGATCTGTTAGAGAGGAATGGGGTAGCAACGAGCCTCCAAGGCATATCACGCTAGCCTCTGGCAAGGAACACGCTGCTCTCCCTCGATGTCAAAAAAAAGATCCCAGTTCAAGTAAAATAATGTTTCGAATTGGCAAGTTAGAAAGATACCAGACGAATTGTTCGAATAGCACTTCTTCTCAGTCGAATAAACGAACTGTTCGAATAACCTCTGATTTGAAAAACCCGGATGAATGGATTGTTCGAATGTCTTCCTTTCTAGAGAAACCGAATGAATGAATTATTCGAACATTCGAATATTTCTACGAATATATTCGATTTGGTCACAAGTATAGTAGATATCTCTCTCAAAAGTGAAGATTGTCGTGAAGGTTGTACCCCACAATAATAATTATCGGAGAAGAGGATATGCAAGAATGAGAATAGTTCAAAAAATTAATATTTAAAGAAAAATTACATAACATCCAAACATTCATTATTTATTAACTTATTTATTGATTTGTTCATTCATTTATTTATTTGGACAAGATTGCTGTATAACACGTGAGAACAAGTTTGCCCCGAGATGAATAGATTTTTTGCCGAAGTGCTGGAAGGTGTGAAAGTAGGGTTCGGTGACCTGATAAGTGCCATTTCTTTCAGCCATTTCTCTTCAACTAAATCTTTGTGTTGACATCAGAGCATGGTTTTTGTTTAAAAGGCTGTACTAATAACATCTCTGCAGAATCTCTTCCAAATGTAACATCTGCGTTTCCAGCCAGAGGTGTACTGTGCACTGGAGCAGGGACCCACAGAAGCGGAATACGCCGCGTGTTTCAAGGTTATATGCGAATGTCGCTTGAAGGAGTCGGTTTTAAGATTGGTCAGTTTATTGTAATTGTTCTTCTTCGTTTCGTTTCTAACAATGTTCTTATCTATCACGCTGTTGCGGTTCTTATCTATCATGCTGTTGCGGCCAGGGTTAAGGGGGGGGGGTCGTGAAAGGATGTCATATTCGTTGACAATATTTGTGCGCAAGTTTTACCAGCACTGCACATTCCTAGAAGCCGACAAGTTATTCTGTGGAGCCTACCCAGCTGTGCTTCGCCCCCCGAGTTACAGGTCTCTATGTTCAAAAGGAAAGATTCAGCAGGGGAATCGCGGAAATGAGGTTCATTCAATAAAAATGGCCTTTTTCACGTGTTTTTACCGGCTAAATCGAACCAGAAAAAAGATAACTGCGGAGAAATGAACCATATGCGCTGAAAGCGCAAACCTCCTACTAAGTGAAACTGCAAAAAAAATTGGCAAGTCAATTGTCTACATCTCCTGTTATTCATGTTCATCTACAACCATGTCTATGATAGAGAGTCAACATTTTAGGTGGAAATTTTTGCACGTTCGTACTACCAGTCCCACCCAGTCCTGTGAGCCAGCAAAGAGCCATTCTGTGGACCCTACACAGCTGTGCTTTATCCCCGAGTTTCATGTCTCCATTTTGAGAGAAAACATTCAGCACGGAAATTACGGAGATGAGGTTTCGTCGATAAAAATGGCCTTTTTTTACATTTTTTAATCGACGGAGTTGAATAGCGACGGAGGAAATTTTGGAAGAACGAACTTCGTTGACCATATTTGTGCGCACGTCTTACCATTCCTGCATACTTCTAGAAGCCACTGAAAGTTATTCTATGGAGCCTACCCAGCTGTGCTTCACCCCCGAATTTCAGGTCTCCAGGTTTAAGAGGAAAGATGAAAAATTCAGCACGGGAATTACGGAGATGAGGTTTCGTCGATAAAAATGGCACTTTTTACATGTTTTTATCGACGGAGTTGAATTGCAACGGAGGAAACTGTGGAAAAACGAGCTACACAGTTTGGATGAGCAAGCCTTCGACTATTCAAGACTCTAAAAAAATCGGCACTCATTTTTCAAGTAGTTTTGATTAATTATTTATTGTTAAAATTAATATTTTTTATTAATTTTATTTTCCGTCTGGGTCTCCAAAACGGCGGAGACTTCAATTTTTTTCCCACGCCCCCTCCGCCCACTTTCTGCGTCCGCCACTGCAGATGGTGTATATCGATGTCTTTCGTGGTGAATTTCAGGCTAATCGCTTGAATAATTCAGAACATGCGAGCTAAGCGAACAGCCTTCTGTGCACAGGCGGTCCAGGAAGAATTTAGTTTTGCTGTTCAGCTGTGGTGGCAGGGTCATGAACGGTTGATTCCAGATAACAGCTCATACGCGAGATGAGGGGGGGTCGTACTTTTACCGGCTAAAGGGGAAGGGTCGTATTGGGGTCGACGTTTTATCATTACCACGCTTGACCCTGGTTGTGGGCCCCGTTGAATTATGATGAATTTGTCTTTAAAGGGTAAAGAATGAAGTGGTCCTTTTTCTGAATGCACCAAGCTCTGGATTTCAGTTAAGAATCGTTGAGGCACTTAAAGGCACAGTCCCAACTCAGAATCGTTTTTGAGATTTCCGCATTAGATGAATCCCCAATGACTGCTGATTAGAATGGTATAAGTGATTTCGTTCAAAACCAACAAAAACCTCTGTTTTCGATACCCGACTTTGGAGGAGCCATTGGGCGAAGTCAGGGGGCGGGGCCTAGCCTCTTTTTCGAATAATTCACTCCCGGAAGCGCATATTCCGGGGAAATTTTACTCATCAAAAGAGTTCCTCATCCACTTCTTACAGCATAGAAACTGCGTTTCAAATATTGCTAGCAAGCGAGTACATGGTGCGGAAACCCTGCAATACAAGCAAGATGGAGGAGACAAGGCGGGTTTGAAGGGTTTGCGCTTCCGGGAGTGAATTATTCGAAAAATAGGCCGGGCCCCGCCCCCTGACTCCGCCCAATGGCTCCTCCAATGTCGGGTATCGAAAACAGAGGTTTTTGTTGGTTTTGAACGAAATCACTGTTACCATTCTGATCAACAGTCATTGGGGATTCATCTAATGCGGAAATCTCAAAAACGATTCTGAGGTGGGACTGTGTCTTTACGTGTGCATGTGTACGAAGGCTGTGCGTTATAAACGTAACGAATTAACGCGTTAAAAGCAGCACCCGCGGAAATCCTTGTGTTGGAGATTTCCCCGAATTTCGGGGTTTTTCGGGACGGTAAACTCACAGGCAGGGATAAAACTGCGTGAAAGAAGCGAGAAATCTAAGAAATGAGGGCCCTCTCTATCATGTTTCGAAGGCGCGGACGAGTGTTCCGCCGTGGGATGAGCGTGCGTCCCGCAACGAAACCCTGTGAATGGTACGCATTGCACGCATCCAGTGCGCCAGACAACCCACGGCGATAGTGTTAAGTGGCGTGTCCGGCCGTTGAATGGCCGGCATGGCCGCGACAGCGATTCTTGTTTCTCTGCAGGTAGGTCGTCATTTGTTGTGTTCTTCACACATTTGTGATGTGCCCACTCTCTATTTTACCACCCACAACTCTGCTCCAAGTCGAGGATTTCGGCTGGTGCTGCCTTTAAGGCATAACGGCCTTTTTTGGCCTAACATAATGAACTAAGCAATGCGAAATAGCTGAAATGCATACTTTTCTTGTCCTTACTTTCATCTTCACGGTCTGCTCGTGTTATACATAGGACAAATTGTACATATATGTATTAGGTCGTTGCAAAATCGATGGCGGATTTTGACAGTTGACTTTGAGTAGTTATAACTCAGCATAAACTGAGCATTTCATGCTGAAGCTTCCATTTGTATTCCACCCTTTTTATTTCATTTCTATCCATTTTTTCCAGCTTCCGTTTTTCCATTTGTATGCTGAATTTCGGTTCCACAAGATCCGAAGCCGAGCTTCTTGGATCGAGCAAACCGAGGAAAGCTTTTTTAGCTACCGTGTTTTCGTGGCTATTCTTCCTTGTAAGGGTGGATCCAACCACCTCAATTTATGGTCATCTGTAGGGGAACAGTCACCTGAGTTTGGTGTACAAAGGAGGATCCCGATCTCTGCTTGCACCTTCTTCCAGGACGGAGTGCAAAGTGTTTCGAGCTATCGCGCAACGCTTGTGGCGAGGGAATCTACTTGCCGAGTTCTTCCACCAAGCTGATTCCTCCCACGTAGCCGAAAACAGCAAAGTCATGAAGTCGCCTTGGAGATATTGAGCACACCTTCTGCGGATAGCTTCCAACAGTGCTTTCAGAACGGCGTTGACGTCATGGAATTTTAGTTATTAAATTTGAGGAACATATCTCCAAAAGTGAGCGACTCGACTCTACACTACGATTCTGTTAGGTATTCCCTTCCACATAAGTTGGCGTTATTCCAGTTTCAAGTTGTTACCGAGTTTGAGTCCACAACACAGTTGGAGACGAATTTTGGCGAACGACAACACTTTGATTCACCTTCGAAAAATGCCAACTCAGACATTCGCTCGGTAGTCCCGCTCGAGGACCCGCCCCTTCTTCGGTCTCGGGACAAAATCCGGTTCACGGGTGGGAGACAAGGAGTGCTCGGGGCATTCTTTGCCGCTGCGGCAACGCGGCAAATCAGTTGTTCTTCGCAGTTGCATACGCTTTGAACGTTTTTCTTGTTTGATGTTTGTTTTTTCTGAGTGATTTCTCGCTTAAAACTTGTGCTCATTTCTCGTGACAGTTATTTCGTTGTTTGCTTAGGGTTTACTAACTATTTTCTCAGAAGGACATTAGGATAGGAATTAGGATAGAAATGTGAAATTTGCTTGCGAACTCTAGCAAGTTGTCCAAAGGGCTGAAGCTCACTCATATGACATTTGCGTAGTGGTTTGCACGTTTATCCCGCATAATTGTAACAATATATAATATATTTTTTCAATTGCGGCAACCTGCGACGTTTGCCACAACCCTAGCGCGAGTTGAAATGCGAGAATTGAGCTCGTAGCGAGTGGTTTCTCGCGCCGCGCCGCGTCGCAACTTGCTAATAACTGTAAAAACCCCTTAAAGGCGTTATTCATGCTTGCGACGCGTCAAAGTTTGCGCTTCGAACCAAAATTCCACGAAGTTTTCGTGTTGTATCGATGCGGCGGAAATGAAAACGCTGTTTGTTCGCGCAGCAGCTGTGCCGGCAAAACCAGGTGCACTCCCTACTCTCCGGGAGTTCTCTGGTCCCTCCTTGTATTGCGTTGTGTATCCGCACGTAAACTTTGACGCGCCGCAATCATGAATAACGCCTAACGTTGCGGGATTTCGATTGTCACGTGGCGACCAGCCTCCAGCTAGAGGTAATAAGGCCTCAGTCAGCGGAAATCCGTCTCTTGTCATCATCGCTTCGGCGAAGAGTGGAGTTCTACGGGACTCGTCTGGCCAACTAAAACCCAGCTGAAGCTGTGGCTCAGTGCAAAAATCAGCAGACGGGATGCGTGGGGCGCATTCAGAAACTGTTGGTTTTTCTTTCTGAAGAGAATTTCTGTACAAATTGCGATCTCCCGAACCTACGGCGGTGACGTCATCGTCGGGACAAAATGCGGCCAACACAGCTTGGAGCGAGTCCCGTCCCCGCTCCAAGGAACGGGTACTCTGACCCTGTCAAAACGGGGTTTTGGTCACTTATGTGACTCCTGTGGTACATTGCTGGAGTCAGCGTGGCGAGGAGGTGAAGAATCTACTGGTATCATCGACATAAAAAGCGAGGTGGGCCCCTGGCTTCAAAACTAGTTGGTGGTTCATTCGTGTGCTTCAGGCTCCGACGCCTCGAAAAGCTCTTTCGGGTATGAAGCAGGGTTTCCCAATGCACGCTATTTTGGAGGTTAAAATATAAAGCGGTCGGTGTCAAACAATCCCGATTGTGAGATATGTTACGCATTTGACTTCGTCTAAGCACCGTGGGGACCCTGAATAAGTATGTGCCCCGTAGAATGACTTGCGGGGGTCCCCTATGTACCAAGACAGTGCCTCTTCCTCCCAGACTTCTGTGGCACCAATCTACCGACTCCGAGGGGATGGATGGCTTAGTTGGCTATGGGCGTCGACCTTGTGCGTGCGCAGCGAGCCTTTTACCTCTGCGCCACACGCGGCGGTTTTTTTAAAAGAATTTTCAACTCGATATTTTAGATAATCGGAGATCACTTCACTAGTTTGGACAGTCAGGAAGCGATTCGAATCATTGAAGGCCTGACGAAACGAGCTGTTGAAAATAGGGTGGCTGCAGGTTGGTTTAGGAACTTCTTTGGAAAAGACAACAAAAGAAGTGAGTTTCAAGTAATAGGAATGAGTAGGGGACATTCCTAGCGGCAGAGACTCGCGAAAGCGGTGGTGTGAAGTCGACTCAGGCGCGGGGATATTCCCTTCCATCACCTCTCCATCTATTTGCAAAGAGGTTCCAATTTCCTATGGAATGTAAGGGAGGCTCTCTACCATAGAATCCAGGAAAAACTTGGAAAAGTCTCGGCAACAAGGCGAGCATCACAAGAATGATCGTTCGTCACCCTTCTTGTCGTGGTCCGCACAGACGCGAAAATCGCACTATATTTGTTGTTTTCTCTCGGTCTAGCTCAATCGTATGGCTTTTTTTGTTACCAATTTATTTTTCAGCTCTTTCTAATTACCTCCATGCCATTTTGACATTTTACCCGTAACCCGTGTGGTGGTAGCACGCCTCCTATCCAGCCTGTCCATAGTGCGACCCGAAGAATTGCGCCATACGACTTACACCCCGTTTGAAGTGACAATAAATAACATTTTTGTCCAAGGGTCGGTGGGGACATGTCTACTGGGGTTATTCGATACGCTAAACACGAATATGACAACCGTTTTGCATGAGGTATTGATTTATCGATTTTATTGATTTTTCGCTATTTTTGCCCACGGGTCGGTGAGGACATGCCTACTGGGGTTATTCGATACGCTGAACACGAATATGACAACCATTTTGTACTAAGTATTGATTTATCGATTTTATTGATTTTTTGTAATTTTCGCTCACGGGTCGGTGGGGACATGCCTGCTGGGGTTATTCGATACGCTGAACACGAATCTGAGGAGCATTTTGCACCAAGTATTGATTTATCTATTTTATTGATTTTTTGTATTTTTCGTTCACGGGTCGGTGGGGACATGTCTACTGGGGTTATTCGATACGCTGAACACGAGTATGACAACCGTTTTGCATGAGGTATTGATTTATCGATTTTATTGATTTTTCGCTATTTTTGCCCACGGGTCAGTGAGGGCATGCCTATTGGGGTTCTTCAATACGCTGAATACGGATATGACAATCACATTTCACGAAAACATAGAGTTATCGATTCTGTCGATTTTTCTGCCTTCACTTAGTGATAAGTAAGAACACGTCCTCTAGGGTTCTTCAACACACTGAACGTGAATATAGCAAGGATTTTAGAAGAATTTACCAACAAAACAACTGCTCCTATTTTCTGACAGAGGTGAATGAAAAAGGAATTCTGGGCTGATCATGAAAATGACGAGCACTATGAAAGGATCGTTGGGTTTAACAGTTATCGTCATCAGCGTCAAACTGCCGGGAGAAATTAACACCCGAGCGAAGCCGGGCATACCGTCTAGTAATTTATAATAATGGGGCGCTCTGTAATTAGGAAATCGGTATATGTTGCTTCTTTCTTAGTGAAACGTTCAAATAAAAACAAGTGCCTACAACTTGGAAGCAGCCATTTTTTTGGGTTTTTTCCTTGTAGTAATGCCGTATTGATGATGGAGCGCGATGAAGTCATCTATTCCTGTATCTCCTATTCCTTTGGGTGTTCCTAAAAATTTGGAATGCACTTTAGTAATCGTTGGTGAGCTAACTCTGATTGGATGGGTTACGATGCCTTCGTTGTTGCTAACCTAGGACATCCTGAAAATTTATTCTGGTTGGTGCTGAACTACGACACCCTGAAAACTCAAAGCTCATAGAGATATTTTTCGACTCTGTTGCACATACTAATTCGACCAGTATTGAAAGCTGCTTATTCCAGATTCTTGTCAGCCACTGGTGACGCTTTCGAATCCGGTCCACCTGATAGACAGGTTGTTTCAGCTTAGCGCATACCGGTCACCTGGTGTTGCAATGCCGTAACTTTTTTTCATGTATCGGACAAGGGAAGTGCACGAGGTCAATCCCGGACATTGGAACGAAACTATCCAACTAAAGCTAAACACTTGACCACGCAAATCCATCATGATTACAGTGGTTAGCTTTCCTATAGACTATGGAGTGTTTTGGGACGCTGGATTTGGTGTGGTAACCTGGTTTTGCGTGGTCAATTCGTAGCTGCAAGCACAGCAGCAGTGATGAAGTGGCCGAGTTGGATAGGGTGAACGCAACCTACAAAATTAAAAAAATTGGATCCTTGCAGTGCAAAAGGTGCAAGTAGTTGTACATCTCTGCTCTCGAAGAAACGTTCTTTGCTGTTCGGCTTTGTGTTTCGTTTTGAAAAAGTGGCCATTTCACAAAACATCTGGCCAAGATTTAACCTGAGAGAACTACGATTAAGATGGGTGTGAGGCTGTTTGCCCGATGGGCGTGTCCGTGGGCGGAGCCTAACCGGGCAAACCGCTACGCTACCGGGCAAACCGCTACGAATTCGGGCAAACGGCTACTAATTCGGGCAAACAGCTACATCATCGGGAAATGCTTAGGTTATCAGAAGCTTTCTTAAGGTTTCTAATATGGCTAAGATGTGCAGAACAACCGAAAAAAGCTTTATTTATTGTACATGACAGGCATGGATCTATGAAATAAGCATTTTGAAAAATAAAATGTATATACTCTCTGCTAGTCTTATCTAACATAACATCTATAATAGTAGAAAAGCTAAACGGCTTTTCCGGAGACATATTTGAGCATCTTTTCCAAGTATTTCCTTATGTCAGCATCCGTAGGCGTCCCATCTTCACTTTTTTATTTATTTTTTTTATTTTTTCTTCATTCTTCGGGAATGCCCAGAATCCCAGCGCCAGTTATGCTCATCGATAGTGACGATTACTTTGGGACCGGGCTATTCATACAGGACACTCGGCATTGACCTGAGCCGTAGTTTCCTAATGCAGAGGCGGGAAGTTGCCTGAGGGTCATGTCTTCTGGAGGTGCGAGGGCGAATGTGTGTAACCAGGGCGTACATGTCCACTGCAAGTCTGCCTAAGTGATAATAGGCAAACTATAAGAATCCTCTGTCAAATCCAAGAAGGGATCGCTCGCTTTAAATAACACAAATGCTAATAATAACGTTACACTCTAAAAGAAAAATCGGTAGAAAAAAGGAAAATGGTTGGTACGCGTCTCGTATACTGACGCGCTTTTCAAATGCTCAATGTGGGTCAGTTTTCACTTCGATCCGATTTCCTTTCTATCCAAAAAAATCCGGCTACATTTCTTGTTTTGGGTGATTTTCTCTTATTCTCGCTACTCAATCCAATAAATTGTGAAATTTCTACTTCGATCCAATAAATTGTGAAATTTCTTCACTCTAGCTTTTTGCCCGATCATGTAGCTGTTTGCCCGAATTCGTAGCGGTTTGCCCGGTTAGGCTCCGCCCATGGGCACGCCCATCGGGCAAACAGCTCGCCACCTAATCAGATAGTGGAATTCTACTGTAGTTCGCGCAGTTGTGCCCACATCTGATGCTTTCTAGTCATTGGAAATACTTCAGATAAGGTTAAGGGCATAAAATTTAAGAATGTAAAACGAGTTGCACAGGCGGGATTTAAACCCTGAAGCCTCTTCCTGGTAGTCCGATGCCTTTCCCACTAGGCCAGTTCATTGCTGCTGTACTTGCAGCTATGACTTGTGAGCAAATAACCAGACGAAACAAGATTACCACACTAACTTCTGCGTCCTGTGTCTCCAAACATTCCACACTATAGAACGGCTAATGGCGGTAACTACTGTTGGTTCGCGTGATCAAAGTTTCATGAATGCCAGGGAAAAGGGGTGTTTATACTCCGTCGCGTCCAAGCAAACTATTGAAGTGCGATGCGCAAACAGTGTGGTAGTTGGAGTTCGTCCAGTTTATACTTTTTCCCTCAATAGGGACTTGGTGGGCTGAATTCGCGTCGACGATGTTTATACTTCTGTGCGAGGCGATGACGTTGCGGTGACGGAACCACATGCACGACCCGACAGGCCGCGAAACCATCGTGTCGTACTGCCAGGAACCTATGTAGGAGCACAATTATAGCCTTCGCAGAGGTCATCACTGGAACTTGCTGGAACATTCTGCGAACGCATTGGGGCTCAAACATCTAGTACGACGAGGATCAAAACTGCAAAAAACCCCATAACTTTACGAGATCGAGACGTGCATGTATTTTAGCGTGAGTACGTTAACTTGCGAAGTTTACTGTAACGCGACGGCGCGGCGCAACGACTTTGCTGCCCATCGCGTCGCTCACGCTGTGGCCGTCGCCGCAACGTCATCACCTCGTGAAAAAATATAGTACTCCTAAATCCTTGACGCGCTTTCATGAGCGCATCAGAATTATTGGGTAAAAAAATTATGTACATGCATTAACATAACATTAGGAGTGTATGTGTCGTCCCGATCCCCGAGGTTAGCCTGGTTCACTTCCCTTGTGAGGTTTCACTGTTTTCATTTGGAAGCTTTCTGGAGGTAATTTTCAGTGAGCAGTTCAGCCAATTCGCTTTGAAAAAGTATTACTGGAAGGTGTGGTATATCGTGATGATGTGGACATGCGCTGGTGAGATTGTAATCCATTATCAAGTGTTGTGAAAAAAAAAATTCATCGCAATCAGGAATATGTGTGATTGTGATTTACGAATTACGATTTACGGTCATTTTTTTTTCGCATTTTTTTACGATTTGCGATTTGCAAAAAATTGGCTCAAATTTCATACCAAAATCGTAAATAACGACAGGTTCGTAAATAACGACAGAACAAAATCGTAAATAACGACACGTAAATACCAATCTCGCCATGACACTTTTTCCAAAGAGCAAAGAATGACTTGTCTTTGTTAGCATTCTCAGCACGCATGTTAATTATAAGCGAAATCGCGTGGTCCTATTTATGGTTTTCATTGTTTAAAGGTAACGGCTCATACAAAATTCATCTTCATGACTTCCGTAGAGAAGATTTGCTGAAAACATGGACTGAGGGGTAACTTAGAGTGGTACAAAAACATCAGTGGCCATATTTTGGATCCGTTTCTCTCAAAGGGCTTACTTACACTCGCAGGGGATACGAGCTATCCTCCAATCCTCTATCGTTCATCAAGAAGCTCCGCTTTTTTTCCTGATTGTAAAAGCGTGATGTTGCAGTTCGCAGAGTTCCCTTTTCTCGCCGAGCTCTTCTGAGCCAATTGATAATGTTGATAATGATTGATAAACAAAGATAAAGTGCAAGGAAAAGGAATGATGTTTCTCATAGGGCTAGATGGCCGCTGAAAATATGAAAAAAAAATCTTTTCATTATAAAGCTATCACTCTAAGGGTGAGATAGGGAAGTTGTGGGTGGAGTAATTTCGCAATAGATGTCTTTCTTGAGGGTGAATTTGTTGTTACCAAAAAGTTAAAGATTTCTGGATCTTATCAGTAACAGTCAGACTCTCAGTTACTATTTACGATTGAAGGCGATTTTGGAAAATTTACTATTCAAATTTGTTGTTACGCACATCCCTGATCGCAATCAATACAATTCTTTTTAAGGAAAAGTGAGCGATGATATGGAGAAAATATATGCGACATATCCCCAATTACGACTTTTTGTTCATATGGTGCTTGTGAAGTAAGTTTTTTTTTTCAATTAGAGGTTGTTCGCTCTGTCATGCCAGACACACTTGAGACATTTCCACAAAAACACCTATCACCCGTAAGGTAGGCTGGCTGCAGATGATTACGTGCAGGTGGAGCCATGTTGTGGTTCTCCGCATAATCTATTCTGGCGAAATTCACGAGATCATCCAGAATTCATATGCAGTGGAACATGACGAGTCAAAAACATGAAATGACTTTACCTGGTCTACCTAGTCGCCAACCCTTTCACAACCTACCTTCAACTCTTCGAACAAAGAAATATATAACTCGAGGCTAATGCTAATACCTGCGTTAACACATAACGGACAATACGATCAATACGTGGGTTGTATCTGTTTTAACCCCTTTTCTTCTAAAGAATTTTCCCAAATTTGTCCCTTAGGTGTTATTCGACATGCTGGTCGCAAATATGATATCCATTTTGCACCATGGTGCGGTTTTGTAGGGTTACTGTAGGCATACTGTAGGTATATATATATATATATATA